>CM040423.1:20604365-20950391 GCA_022702705.1 Papilionanthe hookeriana x Papilionanthe teres
CGGTTCTCCGAGGCGCTGAAACCAGATACCCTATTATGAAAACTAATATTTGCATTAATTATTTTCTCTCGCAGGCTCCGACCCTATTTCCAGATGCACCTGATTCAAGTTGTTATCATTTATCCCTTGAAGTGTGTATTTACTCAGCTGAAGCATTTCGGTCGGCTGTTAAAATGGATGGTGGAACTCAGTGAATATGACATTAAGTTCTGGATAGAGCATGTGGGTCGCAAGGAAAACCAAGTCGCTGACATCTTTTCCAAACGCATCGGTTTGGGCGGGGCTCCTCTCTTACTCGGCTAACAAATGACGAACCATAAGCAACGTAGGTTCTAACCAAGGTAACTACAAGTTGGATGGATTTGTACATCCTTTACTTAAAAAACAGAAGAGTTGCAGAGGACGTTAAAGACCCAGGACATTTTAAGATCAAAGCAACGTTGTCTCCAATGATCGAGAGAAAACTCTTCATATGATCGGTAACCTTGGTGTATTTGAGGTGCCTAAAGATGAGGCGCTGAATGTTCTCAAGGAGGTACACTCTGAAGAATGCGGGAGTAACTCTGAATAATATTTACAATGC
This sequence comes from Papilionanthe hookeriana x Papilionanthe teres, assembly GCA_022702705.1. Lineage (NCBI taxonomy): Eukaryota > Viridiplantae > Streptophyta > Magnoliopsida > Asparagales > Orchidaceae > Papilionanthe > Papilionanthe hookeriana x Papilionanthe teres. The sequence continues at coordinate 20,604,949 of CM040423.1, forward strand.
GCTAAATGTTCTCCTAGCTTATCTGGTACAACGACAAAGCTACTTCTGGCCCACACTTCTCAATGATGCTAAAGAGTTTTCCAAGAAGTATGAACAATGTCAAAAGTGCACACCTCTATATCATCAATTGGCTTGCAAAAATCAAATGATTTCGACCCCTGGCCGTTCTCTACTTAGAGATTGGATATCCAAGCCCTTTTCCCCCGTCTAAAGGCCATCGCAAGTTTTTCTTGGTATCGGTTGATACTTTTCCAAGTGGATCGAAGCTAAACTGCTCACACAAATCACCGTCGTGGTGGTACGAAACTTCATATGGTTTATCACATATGCATATACAGTTTGCCGCTAGTTATCATTACCTACAATGAGATGCAGTTTTCAAATCAATGTGTGAAAAGTTTCTGTGCAAGCCAGTGGATTGATTTGAAATTTGCTTTAGGCCATCACACACGAACAAACGGGCAGGCCGAAGCGGCTAACAAGGTTATCTTGAATTTGCTAAGGAAAAAGGTCGAATGAGTCAGAAAACCTGGGCGGACCTGTTTTCATCTGTTCTATGGGCATTCAGATGACACTGTCATTGACGACCAGCCAAACACTCTTTATGTTAACCCATGGAATGGAGGTAGTGTTACGAGTTGTGTACAATAATCACAGTCAAAGGGTTGTCGCAGTCACGTCATTTGGAGAGGAGAATCTTGCTGAATGGCAGGAAGTAAACATCGAAGACACATTGTTGGCCCTTAATCTCACAATAGAAAAGCTAACCAACTCAGCCCTTAACCAGGAAGAGGTCAAAAAATGGACGAGTCGGTAATTCAACAAACACATCCAGGAGAAAGTGTTTTCCTCATGGGACTTAGTTCTCAAGAAAGCCGACCTAGCCAACCGAGGACTATCATTCTACAAATTGGATCAGATATGAAGCTGACAATACATAATCAGCCAGAGTCACTTCGAGGGCTTGCAGGCTCAAGACATGCGGGAAAGGAAATCCCTGAATGTGGAGTGAGAATGACTTGAAGAAATTCTTTCCTTAAAAATATTTATTTTTTAATGTATAAAAGGGAGTGTCGTTACTAACTTGTAAGTTTGATCAATATAATGAAAATTATGTTTACTTAATTTCATACAGATTGTGCACAGACGTTGCTGACACGGGGACCTTCTCTCAGTTGGATTGAGGGTTGGTTTTCCATTCAAAATTACAGATGGTCATTCGTTTGAATAAAAAAAAAGTAAAAATGATGCAATGCAAACTGGTCGATCATACAACCAGAAAAATAAGAAAAGAATTTGCAAACTAGAAAAAAATGAAGCATTTTATAAATCTCAGTCGATAGATATACAACATCTAGGCAATAATAAATACAAAAGGTACATCCGTCACATTTTATAATAGACACCATCTTTCAAGACAGGCCCCCCCCCCCCCCCCCCGTATTTTGTGCTTACATTTATGATGATAGAACCTTAGGAAATAAGAGAGCTCGAGAAAGGTGAAAGCTCTGTGTTGAAGTTCATGCATTAAGAGCACTTATTCTCTTTGCCTTTCGTCTTCGCGTATACTCTTTAATGGGAAGATTTAAAGCTGGGAAGGTATCAGAGAAAGGGAGTGCTGGTGTTGGGGATCCATTCGTATCCAACCATTCCTTAACTAGTTGGAAGGAAACAATCTCGTTTTTGGTCACGACCAATGAACATTCGAGGTGCCCCTCGAAGTAGCCCATCATACACTACTGTTGTGTACCATTCCGCTCGGGAAGAGGATTTCCAACCAGTGCACTATCTTGGTCTCCTACCCCAATTGGCTCCCTTGTATTCTTCATATTCTTCCTCGCAAAGCCTAGAAGCGAGGGAAAGTGAGAAAGCAGGTATTCGCTGCCAGAGGCTTATGAGTCCTACCCCTCCGTTGTTAACGAGAAGGAGTTGAAAGCCTTCTGAAAGTATCTTTCGAATGGACATATAACATTCCCTAGGGATGTGAAGGCGACACAACATTTCCCTAAGGCACACTACCCCAATTCGTGAGGTGGAATGGCCTAAATAGTCCACTTGGTTAGGCACCACTTTCGATACTCGACACGGAGAAAATCTCCTCCTTCGACACTTGACTCAAAGAAAAAAGAAATACTAGAACATGACCCCAATGAGGCCCGACACGTTTGCAGGTGAAATAGTTACCTTCGCCTTCAATTCCTCGCAAAACAGACTAGACTCTCATTGTTCTCACCTAACCAACATCTTTTTTAATATGAAAACAATAAGTGGAAGCCCATGTTCTCCCTTTGTTTATAGGAGGAAGAGGCCAGCAGTCCCAACAATTGCCTCCTAACAAAAATCTGTCAATGACTCATCGAGAAAAGACAAGAGGGTATAGTGTCAGGAAGAGTCGGTGTCTGGTTTCACAAAAGGAAAGAGAGAAGGATTTGATGTCACAGTTATCGCAGCCTTTAATATTATTTGTTGGGGTCATGTGATAGGGTGGTGATGTAGGGCCAACCGTGGCGATTGTCTACCCCCAATGCTCAAAGATCTTGATCTGATTAGGCACGCCGGAGGAATTGGTCGGCAACTGATTTCAAAACTCGGTGCACACAGCTATGTCGAATGTACGAATTGCAGAAACAATTGACTCAAACAGGTTGCTGATTACTTTCACACCACCTTGGCATCACAATCCCGAACCAATGAGGTCGGATGGGTCAGGCTCCCTGTGATGGTTCTCTGCTCACTAGTGACGAGATCCGCGAAAGAGTATAAAGCAAATCATCCCGGAGACAAGTCTCGTTGGGTTGCTTTTGCAGGTGATGACAAGATCTGCACCTAGCAAAATGAATAAACCTCGCCGAGCCAATGATCCGACCGTAATACAATAGAGATACGCGATGGTTTAAGCCAGGTGTAAAGTAACTAATTGACATATCTTGGTTGATTGAAAAAAGATTAATTTTTTTTTTCACAATTAGTCGACCATTCTTGTCGACGACCAAAAAAAAGTGCATATATGTTATTATAGATCAAGAGCTTGAACTTTTAAATATTAACAGCCAACTGAAATGATAATATACACAACGCGAAATTCAGGATTTAGGATGCATTTGGAGCGGCTACTACTTTTTCAAGAGGTGGTTGTAAAGTTGTTTTCTAGAGAAGCAACTTTTTAGAAGCTGTCAGAAAGCTGATGATAAAGAAGCATGTATTTGTTTGGAATGAGAAAGACTGTTTTGCACTCTGTAGTATACTAAAATAAGTGCAATTTTCAGAATATTCAAAACTAAATGACAGAAAAACGCTGTACTGCTAAAAAACTAACAATTCAGTCCAAAATATTCTAATACATAATGTATTAGCTATTTGAAGCACATGACTATAATAATGAGTACAACAACGATAATCAACAAGTTTAGAATGACATTTGTCTTGAAATCATGATGATCAAGTCTACAGGACAATCTCCTCTCTATACCTGCATCTCTTCTCGACTGATCACGATCTGGAGGTACCATGTCAATGTCATCAACCAAACGAATGTAAGCACAATCTGCAGGAGTCCTTTTCTGGAACCAGAATAAAATCTTCTCCTGTAGTTGCCTTCCCACTTGGACATGTACTGAACACACCTATCACCACAATAACAGAGTGGGACTTTCAAAGTGCTTAATGAACTTGAGCTTATATTTTCTACTATTATAATACAATATTGCTCTAATTTAAAACTATTAAGTTCATACAACATTCGAGAAATTCTACCAAAAATATAAGCAGTCTTAAAATTAAGAATTAAAGTTTGCTGGCGCATAAAAAAGAAATATACAACACAGCTTTTTATATATTTTTTAAAAGAATACATCCAGAGAAAAACGTAAAGATGAAATATGAATCACAACTACAAATAATTAGGTTATGCTACATAAGTAAGGCTGTTGCCTTCACCAAAGCATCAATAATCATCTCTCTCAACTATACTTCTCGATGTTTTCTCCCTCATAGGTGTTGTGCTCGTTCGTCCTACATTCTTTTTCTTGAACTGAAGGTCTAGCTTGAAATCGTTATCATTTAGGGATGGATTCCTCTGTATAAAATTATGGAGTGCATTCATCACAACTATATTCACCTATTTTTTTGAATGAATATGTATGCTTATCTCGAAGTATCCACTTCTTCCATACACCAAATGCTTATTCGATGATACTGTGTAATGATAAACGTCTTTTGCTAAAGAGCTCATTCCTCCCTCTAATTTCTTGGCTACTGCGCTTAAAGTTAGGGAGGTGATATCTCTTGTTGAGAAATAACTTATAAAAACTCCATTGTAGTGGATATCCCGAATCGAAAAGATAATACTTTTATGAATAATAACAACATTAGCGGATTAGTTCAAGTAGAAATATAATAGTGATTGATTAGTTAAATGCACTAACCTTGCAGAGGCAACAATAATTTGCATTCGGTATGCCAGGTTGTAAATTTAAATATTTTGCTGTTGTGTGCACTTCATTCCCAAATAAAAACACATGATGGAATCACATTCTTCTTGTGTAGTAGCTCCACACCTACTGATATAGGCTATGTTTTCTTTATACCTCATGTGTGCGTCAACATGCATTCCATCAATTGCTCCAATGCAGTCCATATTATAAAAAAATGACAAAATATAAATTATTTTTAATTTTTTTTTAATTTATTGATGTACGAATAGAGAGTGTGATCAATAACTTGAAAATTAAAATGAATCTCAGATCGCTACGGATTTCCTGAAGTGTTTAAGCAAAAGATGGGTCCAGTGGATTGATGATGTCCGTAGCCACTTTAACCAAAGTGTTAACACCAACGTGGAAATACTTGTTGATCATCTCTATAGAGTGTTGGAAACACTCAGAATCAGCACAAATGAGCTCATCATGTGACATAATGAAGAGCGTGATAGCTAGGACTTCTCGGGATGTAAATTGCGAAGATCCATGCAAACCATATTTGTATTACAATTCATCTAATAAATTGTAGAAAATATAGTATTTGACATCTGGAACATGCTGTGAATCCGACTTGGTTAAGCTTCCATTAGTTCGCCAACCTATTTTTCACCCACATATAACAATGAGAAACAAGATGTCTTACAAATATGTCTTCGACAGTACTCATAAATTACACAAATTGTGTTGGTAATGATTGTCTCTTGCCCAACTATATCTATAATTTCTGCTTCATTTGGTGGATCCATTTGTCTAAAAGAATAATGTTAAGCTTATTTCAAAAGAACATGTTATTCCCATAACAGGTACATGCTTAACTTGCGCACAATGAATGTATCTTAACTGTGTAAATACACAAAATAATGAAATGTCAGAAATAGTACACACAAGCCATAGTTTACAATGGAAATGCCAAATACTAAAATATTCACTCCACTATAGTAGCAAAAATTAAAAAAAAATAAAATGTGCATGTCATCTAACTAGTCCAACCCTTTAAAAAATAACGGTGGTAAGGAATCCTTTGTTCAGGGAGCAGTGTGAAGAAGACCTCTCGCTTGTCTTGATTCTCCAAAAGTTTTATGACAAATAAGTAGAGGGGGCATGTCATAAAAATTTCTGGAATTGAGTAGAGTATCTTGACAGCATCTGTCATTGTTATGTGCATGGAGAGCGGTGCGAGCACTTGTAGTAATACTGGTGCATTTGATCACCAGTGTTGATCTCATTTTTGGGTCACATGCAGCTTTCTGGGGCATATGGAGCTTTCGGATGGGTCTCATTTTTGGTCCGTCGTAGTCACACCAGGCTTGAGTCGTGACCACGCCCAGACATGTTCAAGCCTGCATGGGGAGTCACCATGTCTGAGCATGGCCATGCCCCCTAATTTTGTGTAACTGATCTGTGGCCTTTATCCACGGATCCTCATCCCGACAGTCCACTTGATCAGACAGCTGAAATATCTAGCAACCTTCGAAGGTTACAGAAACCACCAGAGTAATCTGAACCATCAATCTCCCATTTGATCCAGGACAACTGCTGCCACCTATAAAAGGTGATTGTTCGTCCCTCTTTAAATTGCTCTTTGGGCTCATGCTCGGTGCTCTATACACTTGTTCTGGAGGTGTGAAGTTTCCTTCTTGGAGTGCCTTCTTCAGACTTCGGTCAACCACCATTTTGTAATTCTTTCCTCATATCTTTTTTTTATGTTAAGTATTTTAATTTAAGCATTTGAGTTAATAAAATATAGTTTATTCAACTCAATAGCCTTGGATTAGGCATGGGTTTGGGTTCGACTTTGGTTGACCCAAACTTGACCTAATCCTAATCCTTAAAATGGTTTAACCCAAACCCTAAAACCAAACTCAAGTCTCTAACCAAGATCTGACTTAGCGCAGGTCTAGCCCAACCGAGCCCAAACCCTAAAACCTAACCCAGGTCTGACCCAACCCAGATTTAACCCAACCTAGACCCAACCCAGCTCAGGTCTAGCCTGACCTAACCCACACCCTAAAAACTACTCAAGTCTGACCCAACCCATTCCCGACCCTCACCCTAAAACCTAACCAAGATTTGACCCAATCCAAACCTGACCTGGGCCTTGATCTGACCCAGCTCGGGTCAAGCCCAACCTTACCCAAACCCTAAAACCTAACCTAGATTAACCTAACTCAAACTTGATCCAACCTAGACTCGACCCAGCTCTAGTCTAGCCAACCTAACCCAAATCCTGAAACCCAACTTAGGTCCGACCCAACCCATACTTGACCCAATCTAGACCAAACCCGCACTTAGGTCTAGCCAACCTAACCCAAACCCTAAAACCTAACTCAAGTCTGAACCAACCTAGACCAAACTCAGCTCAGGTCTATCCCGATGTAACCCAAATTTAAACCAGACCTGACCCAACCTTAACTCGCTCAGGTCTAGTCCAACTTAATCCAAATAGCCCAAAAAAACCCTGAAACTACCAAAGTAACCCTAAAAACACCCGGAAACCATCTAAATGACCTGAAATACCCCAAAACCACCCAAATTCCTTGAAACCACCCAAATGACCTGAAACACTCCAAAACTACCCAAATATCGTGAAACCACCAAAATGACATGAAACACTTCAAAACTACTTAAATAATCCAAAATATTCTGAAACTACCCAAATGACATGAAACTTCTTGAAACCACCCAAATGACCTGAAACAACCCAAAACTGCCCAAAAATACCTGAAAACCTCGAAACTAGCCAAATGGTCTAAACCAAATCCTACTCGGTTCAACCCAAGTCAGCTCAGCTTTTACCAAACAAAACCCTACCTGGATCAACCCAAGTCAACTAGATTCAAACCGAAATAAACTCAAACCTACTTGGATCAACCCAAGTTAACCCAGGTTAAACCAAACCCAAACGTATTGGGATAAATCCAAGTCAACTCAGGTCAAACCAAACCAGAACCAAGCCCACCCAAGTCAATCCAGCTTGACCCAGATTAATCTTAAACATATCCATAGGTAACATAGGTCAACAAGTCGAACCAGTTTAAAACTTAACTCCCCTAAATTAGCCCAAGTCTTATCCACGGCTATAATTAAGTCATTTTATGCATGTTTCCATGTTTTATCATATTTTGCATTTATATGCATATTTCGTTATGTCATTCATGTTTAAAAACAAAAAAAAAACAACCAAAAAAAGAAAATAAAAATAAAAATAAAAATAAAAGATGGAAGTCCCTTTGCAGGTGGTTTTCTTCTCAAACAAAAATTTAAGAATAAGAAATCTTCGAAACTTAGAAAACCTTTATTATCCAACAAGACAGACAAGATCTAGAGATTTAAACAAATGATTAATTGAATATTTAACTTCAAATTGAATTGAAATACACCAAAATAAAGAACGAGAATCAACCATAGGGAGATTTAACATGAATCTAGGCTAGCTAACTTAGAAACCAATCATAGGGCCACACAATTACCCTAGGTTAGTCTGAGTATTGAAGCTTAGGTTAGTCTAGGTACTTTAGCTAGTTCCAAGGATTAATACCTATAAAGCAAATAAACCTACCCCTGAGACCAGAGATAATACCATAGAAGGATGTAATCCACGGTTACTGACAAAGGTATTTCAAACCTTCTCAAGACTACGAATCCATTGAGCTGCGGTACTTAAGACGAATTCTTGGTTATGTGTTGGTTATAGTTAACAAATATTAACTTTCTCTAGATGACAGAAAGCCATGAACATCTTGATTAGGTAAATCCATCCCAGTGTCTAAGTTAGTCCCCTTATTAGAATTCCTTATAGAGTCTAGGGTTTCGTTTTCCATTTAGAAATCTTTCTTACCAAATCTATTCCTATTTTAGGGTTCTTAATTACTTGTATCGGCCAAATCAAGTAATTTATTATTAATCTCTTGACCCAACTTGATCAAATTCTTCACCTTAAGTTTTCTAATATCACTTCCCATCAGGTATAGCTATTTAGTCAAACCTTTTTTGTCATTATAAATCCCATTTGTCCCCCCATCAAAAGGTTAATATTGAATAATTTGGTTTATAATATTAATTAAGAGTTTTCTTTAGGGTGTATGGTCCTAGAGATGTAATTAACTATGAGTGTTTGCCCTTCTAGGAAACGAGGTTCTCAAAATTAAATCTTGTCTTACAATCGTGAGATATAAATTCTGGTTCCAATAACCCATAAAGATTTCTTTATCCGTATGATTAGGTCAATTCTGAGGTAATTCTATCATTTGGAGTAATCTATTATTCTTTGAGTGCATATCCAACAATTCAAATAGAAGTCTTCCGAGATCTATGGTGGACACATATAAAGAAAACCAGACTAATATTTCTTTTCTGGCGACTCAGTTGGGGATTCATTTTTCTTTGTTTTTTATGATAAACCTAGTTGATCGTCTTCTCTTTAAAAGAACTTCACTAAATCTTGAGGTTCAACTCCATTTCTCAGTTCAGTTCTGTTCTATCTTACTTTGAGAAGCTTTGGCGACCGCACTTCCATTCTTCAAAAAGATTCTATAGTGGACTCTCACTTGATATCTTTTCTATACCCATTTCATTCAAGATTTCTCCCAATATCTTTTTCCCTCTCAGAAATGGATGTAAATTAACCATTAATTCAAAGCATTTGAGTAGTGGGTCCCCAATTACGTTTGGAATGATCTCTAGTGATTTTTACCGATGGCAAAGAACTTTCACCTTGATTTCATATTCGATTGAAAACTAATCAATATTTGGAAGAATTTGGGAATTAAAAAAACAACATTGTGGAAGATAATATGTGGTAGAACCTTTATAAGGTACTTGGAATATCTGGTGAGAAGATCAGAAGATTCTTAAGAAAAAAAGCAAAGTTCGATCAACAAAAAAACATGCTCCACCCATAAGGGTATGTTATGCTCCTTGAAAGTCCTCTAAAATTAATACAACTTTTCTAAAACAATTTATGGATGTTTAAGCGCTATAATTACAAAAATCAGAGTTTGTAATGGCTAAACCCATGTTTTGGCCTAGTGTGACCACGCCCAATTGGGCGTGATCACAGCTGCATTATCCAGGTTTTAAAACCCGATTCTTTCTTTTTTCTCTTGTTATTTCCTCTTCCTACTTCCCAAGTTCCGTGGTCACGCCGCACCGATGCCTAGCCCTAGTTCACATAGAAGACATCATCAGAGCCCAAAATTGGTCGTCAAACTCTTAGATCCAAGCCTCCTTCCCATCCTAAGGTGGATCTGCCTTCATTTTAGATTTTCACCATGTGTTCATCGATTTTTCCTCTCTTCCTCACTCCGAACATTTTAAGTTTCTCAACCCGCAGTGCTTATCTAGAGTGAGGGGTAGAGAAGAAACCCAATATGATGAGAGGAAATCTATGAGCTTAGGGGCTTCCCAATGTTATTCCAGAATAATTTTTAGGAAGAGATTAATCCCTGAGCGAGTTTTTCAATCCCCTGGCCCTGAGATTCATACCGAGTTATCCAAGAGAAATTGAGGTAGGTTTTCTATTATTGACGGCCCGACATTTGTCCCTTTGGTAAGGCAGTGTTATGACAATGTCAGTGAGTCCGTTGATGGATGACTTTTTGTGCGGGGGAAGCAAGCCCCTTTATTCTACCACTATCAATCGCTTGTATTTACACGAGGACCTCCCCAATAATGATTCTTCATAAATCCTCATACCAGACTATCAAGCCATTATTAATTTTCTCACAAATTCCACTGGGTGTTGGAGACAAGGATACTCGATGCACCAAAAATATGTTTCATTTTTCATATATATTTTGTACTCATTTTTGGTGATATTGCACTTTAATGGAAGATATTTTTCATGTTTTGCTGCAGGTATGATGATTTTAGGCAAATGGAGCAAAAAAAAGCAAGAATAAACGAATTTGGAGTGAAAAAAGGCAAAAACCAGGATTTAAAGTTCTGGCAACGGCGCCCAAATGGGGGTGATTAAATTTTTTTTCAAAGAGCAGAGAATAAAATGGCATGATAGGTGTATTGGCCGCCGATGGTGCCCAATGTTGGTGGAGGCTAGATTCAATGTATTTGGATGATTTTAGGAGAGATTCTTGAGGCAAGTCTTGGGAAATTTGTTCCTAGACTATTTTAACTTGTCTGGACGCCTGAATTAGTGGTGTGCATTGTATCGGTGTTTATGTAAGTGAAGTAAAGTGTGTGTGAGTGGAGAAGGAAATCTATTAGAGAGAGTTTAGAGTTTAGGGTTTGGTGTTTAGTGTTGTTTTGTGAGGGATTCTTCTCAATAGAGTTGTAGGAGGAGAAGAAAAGCGAGAGATTGCTTCTTCCCCATTATTCTACGAGAGAATTGTGTGTTGTTGTGAAGAGAGAAGGAGATTTAAAGGAACTTCAAGAGATTTGCTCAGGGATGAAATTAAGATAAGTTGTATTTACCTTTCATAGTTTGTTTCACTTCGTTTTTATATATAAAATCTTTGTTTTGTTGTATCTTCCTTATGAATTATGAGTAGATTTCTTTGTCTTTCTCCTTGCAATGATAAATGGTGAAGTGATGGTTTAGATTGGATGTGCCATATGAAAGATAAGAAATTGTGATGATTTTTCACTTTGTTCTTCATTTACTTTTCGATCTGGCCAATTAAAATTTTAAAATATGTTGAGAAACATACGATCCGAAAGGGCTATGCTTTCTATAACAAAAGTGGAGATTACATTCAATGTCCATGAATGAGTGATTTAGTTCATGGGGGTTGGGTTCAAATAAATAGAAAAATATGGTTTGTTGGGCGTAGAATTGGAGATTTTAAGGTGACAGACTAAAATTCCTAATTTGGTCATAGTGTTTAGTAACTAAAGAGAGAGTTAGACTTCACGCGAAGGGAAGTGGGAGCTCTAGAGTGAGAGCCAATATCCTTCCAGCCTAACCACGAATTTAGTGACTAAACATAGGATTAACCAATATTCTTTATAGCACTCGGAAGAGGCTAAAGTAAATGTATGCTCCTATTTGGCACAATACAAATATTATGCTAATCTATATCATTCACTTACCAAAATATTTTTATAAGGGGGAGGACACTTTCTCTATATTTGAACCTTACATTACAAAACTTAGTGTAGAACTAGTTACTTTAATTTGAAGTTTAGAAAATTCTGTAGTAATTTTAAATTATCTTACATCTTTAAACATTAGTAATTTTAGTATTTCCTTTTGGTGTTTTGCAAATTCGGACATTAGATTTCTACGCTACGCTTTAAGATTTTCTTCCTCTCTGTGGGATCGATAACCAGGACTCCACTAAAGCCTTGTATTACATGAGCGATACGTATACTTGCGTAAAGATTGGCTGCTTTCTTATTAAACTAATTATACTTTTTAACTGAATTAAAATTACTTTTGAAATATTACTTTACGTTAGCAAGCCGCCACATCAAGTTTTTGGCATCGTTGTCGGGGAGGCAATAGTAAATTTTGTAGTATCTGAATACCTTTAATTCATATTTATGTATGCGTAGTTTTGGATCTGAAGATTTGTTACCTTACGATTGGTAATTAGAACATACTGTTAGAAAAATTCAAAAATAATAAAAAAAGAATTTAAAAATTTAAGCAAAATGGCAAACAATCCAGATGACCAAAGACATGAAAATAAGCATCAACCTAGACTAATTAAGAGGTTACACTAACCCTACAATAGATGAAATCCACTTAACTATTCAAAATCCTGACGTAGCTGCTAATTCATTTGGGCTTAAACCTGTTATTATCCAAATGGTACAAAATATTCAATTTGGTGCAACACCAAATGAAGATCCTAACTTACATCTTGCTAGTTTTCTAGAACTGCATTCTACATTTAAATAAGATGGAGTGTCAAACGAAGTTGTTAGGCTTAGACTTCTTCCTTTTTTCATTTAGAGATAAAGCTAAGGCATGGTTAAATTCTTTAGCACTTGGATCTATCAAAACTTAGGGAGAAATATCACAAACATTTTTGTCAAAATATTTCCCTCCATAAAAAACTGCTAAACTTAGAAACGATATTTCGTCTTTTTGTCAGTTTGAAGGGGAATCAATTTATGAAGCATGGTAAATATATAAATATCTGCTTAGGAAGTGTCCACATCATGCCTTACCAGAGTGGTTAATAATTCAAAAATTTTATAATGGATTAGTGGGATCTCTTAGATCGATTATTAACGCTGCTGCTGGTGGATCGTTAATGCTAAAACCTTTTGATGAGGTATATTCTTTAATTGAAGAGATGACTACTAATAATTTTCAATAGCCCTTTGAATGTGTAAATCCAAAAAGAGTAACTGGTATTCATGATTCTGATGCAATATCAATGTTGGCTTCTCAAATTGCTACAATTTCAAAAAAAAGTAGATCAATTCAGAATGAACTATTCTCAAACTCCTTAGGTGTTAGAGGAAAATTCATTAGGACAAATAGTAGATTCTCAATCATCTTATGAGACTTTAAATCCTATTAATAATAGACCCAATAATCCTTATTCTAATTATTATAATCCTTGTTGGAAGAGCCACCAAAACTTGAAATGGAATAATAACACTGTTACTGTTAATCCGCAGTGGGGCAAAAATTTTATAAACCCATTGGGAAATTCAAACAACCAGGGAAATACAAATTATAGACCTTCTTATCCTGTAGGTTTCAATAGTAACCCATAATTTAAGGAAAAAAAGTTGTCTATGGAAGAATTGATATTAAACATGGGTAATCAATTGCAAAGTCAAGGGAATCAGTTGCAAAGTCAAGGGAATCAGTTGCAAAGTCAAGGGAATCAGTGGCAAAGTAAAGGAGCTGCTATTAAAAGTATTTAAAATCAATTGGTTCATATTGCTACTGCACTGAGTTACAGACCTTCTGGAACTTCCCTAGTAATGTTGAGATTTACCCAAAAGATCAAAATAAAGAACAACTTAAGGCTATACAGTTAAGAAGTGGAAAATAATTGGAAACAAGAGTGCAAAAATACGTTGAAATTGAAAAAGAGAATGTGGAAATTGATAAAGGAGATGATAATATATATCCTGATTTATAATATCCGCTTAAACCAATGAAAATTACTATAGAATGACCACCACCTCCATTTCCTCATGGATTGAAACAACAAAAGAGAGATAAGCAATTTTCAAAATTTTTAGAAATCCTTAAAAGATTAACAGTAAATATCCCTTTTGTTGAAGCCTTAGAACAAATGGCTAACTATGTGAAGTTTATGAAGGATATACTAAATAAGAAAATGAAGTTTTTAGATAATGAGACTGTCGCACTCAGTAAAGAGTGTAGCGCAATTATCCAAAAGAAGCTTCCTGAAAAACTGAAAGATCCTGGTAGCTTCACTATTCATTGTGCTATTGGAGAGATTTTTTTTTTGGAAGAGCCTTATGTGATCTGGGAGCCAGCATACATCTCATGCCTCTATCAACTTTCAAAAGGTTAGGAATAGAAGAAATTTCACCTACTTCAGTAACTCTTCAGTTAGCTGATTGTTCTATTTCTTATCCTAAAGGAGTTGTTGAAGACGTTTTAGTAAGGGTTGATAAATTTATCTTCCCTGTGGACTTTATCATTTTAGAGATGAAGGAAGATAAATAAAATCTTATTATTTTGGGAAGACCATTCCTTGCAATTGGAAGAGCCATGATAGATGTTCAAAAATGAGAGCTAACTATGAGGGTGAATGATTAAGTGGTGTCATTTAATATACTAAAAGTTATGAAATACCCTGCAATAGAAAAAAATGATGATTGCTTTCGAATGAAAATTTGTGTCTACTTAAAAGATGAGCATTTTAAGTAAAATTTTGAAGGAAAAAAAGGAACAAAAAGATGAAATGGAAGATGAATATGATGAGATAGGTAATGAGGAACTGGACTACGTTCAGAAAAGATTTGAGATGTTGGATATCATAGAAAATGATAATAGAAGTTTAATTTTATCTATCATAAAACCTCATGGACTTGAAATGAAAATACTTCCAAATCATTTGAATTATGTGTTCTTAGGAGAATTATCTACATTAACAGTTATTTTATCATCAGAATTAAATGATTTAAAAAAGCAGAAACTACTAGAAACCTTGAGAAGATATAAAAAGGCTTTTGGTTGGACTTTAGCTGATATTAAATGAATCAATCCTTTGATCTGCATGCATAGAATTCTACTGGATGAACAACATAAACCTAGAGCAAATCCGCATGCAAAAGGAGATTAAATTCATTGATGAAAGAGCAGTGAATAAAGAAATTTTAAAATGGTTGGATGTCGGAATTATATATCTTATTTTAGGTAGTGCATAAGTAAGTCTGATCCATTGTGTTCCTAAGAAAGGAGTAGTGAGAGTGATGACTAATGAAAGAAATGAATTAATAGCCACTAGACAAGTCACTGGTTGGAAAATTTGTATTGATTATAGAAAATTAAATGCCGCCACTAGAAAAGATCACTTTCCCTTACCTTTTCTAGATGAAATGTTGGATAGGCTCGCTGGGCACAAATATTTTTGCTTTTTATGTGGATATACTGGCTATCATCAGATAATAATTGCTCATGAGGATCAAGAAAAGAAAACATTTATTAGTTCTTATGGAACATTTGCTTTTCGAAGAATGTCATTTAGATTATGTAATACACCTGCAATATTTTAAAGATGTATGATGTCAATTTTTAGTAATCTGATTGACAATAAAATAGAAGTTTTTATGAACGATTTTTCTGTATTTGGAACTTCATTTGACGTTTGCTTAAATAATTTAGAAAACTTTTTGGAATTATGTGAAAAAATAAATTTAATTTTAAATTGGAAGAAATGTCAATTTATGGTTGCAGGAGGAATTGTATTGGGGCATAAAATTTCTGAATATGGCATGGATGTCGACACTGCAAAGTTTCAAATCATCGCAAAACTACCACCTCCAAGTACGGTGAGAGGGATTAAGAGTTTTTTAGGGCACGCTGGATTCTATAGGCGTTATATTAAAGATTTTTCAAAAATTACTAAACCTTTGTGCCAACTTTTAAAAAAAGATAAGAAATTTAATTTTAATGAAGAATGCTTAAATTTATTTGAATTATTGAAAGAAAAGTTAATCACTGCCCCTATAATAGTTGCACCTGATTGGAAGAAACTATTTGAATTTATGTGTGATGCTAGTGATTACGCGATTGGAGCTGTTTTAGGACAAATGTATGATAAATTTTTAAAGTTATATACTATGGTAGTGAAACTCTTAATGAAACTTAAATTAACTTCACCACTACTGAAAGAGAGTTATTAGCGATTATATATGCTTTTGAAAAAATTAGGTCATACTTAATTGGAACTAAATGTATAGTGCATACAGACCACTCTGTTATCAAATATTTAATACAAAAGAATGTTGTTAAACCAAGATTAATTAGATGGGTACTTCTAATGCAAGAATTTGACTTCATAATAGTAGATAGAAAAGGATCTGACAACCAAATAGCTGATCATTTATCTAGGCTGAAACGATATGAATTTTTTGACTTTGAAAACGAAATCACAGAAACTTTTCCTGATGAACAATATTGCAATATTAAGGAATGGAATTTACCGTGGTATGCTATTATTGTGAACTATATTGCAAGTGATATTTTACCACCTGGGTTACCAAAGCAACATCGAAAAAAATTTATCTATGATGCCAAAGTTTATTTTTGGGATGCCCATATTTATATAAACAATGAAAGGATCTAGTTATTAGCATATGTGTACCTTATGAAAAAATTAAACCAATTATTCAGAGATGCCATGATTCTGAATTTGGGTGACATTTTGGAATGACAAAACTGCACATAAGATTTTACAATATGAATTCTATGGGCCTACTCATTTTAGAGATGTTAACAAATATATTAAAACAAGCGATTGATGTCAGCGAGTAGGTAATATTTCTAGGAGAAATGAAATGCCCCTAAATTTTACATTGGAAGTGGAAATCTTTGATGTTTGAGGATTCGATTTTATGAGACCATTTTTTCCTTCATTTGGATATATATATATATATATATATATATATATATATATATATATATATATATATATATATATATATATATATATATATATATTCGTATATATTAAAATATGTCATCGATGTCAATGCAAGTAGGTAATATTTCAAGGAGAAATGAAATGCCCCTAAATTTTATATTGGAAGTGGAAATCTTTGATATTTGAGGATTAGATTTTATGGGACCATTTATTCCTTCATTTGGATATATATATATATATATATATATATATATTAGTTGCTATGGATGATATATCAAAATTGATCGAAGCAATAGTTTTACCTAAATGTGATGCTATAAGTGTTTCAAAATTTCTAATGAAAAATATTTTTACAAGATATGAAATACCGAGAATTATCATTACTTATGGAGGATCCCATTTTAGAAATAATCTAATTAAAAAATTGACTGAAAAATATAATATTATGCATAAAATCTCAACTGACTATCATCCACAGACAAGCGGTTTAGCTGAAGTATCTAATTGGGAAATTAAAAAAATTTTGGAAAAAATCTGTAAATCCTCAAAAATTAGATTGGTCTATGAGATTAGATGCTGCATTATGGACATATATGATCGCTTATAAAACTCCTATAGGAATGTCTCCTTATAGACTGACTTTTGGAGAAACATGTCATTTACCAGTTGAATTGAAACATAAAGCATATTGGGTGGTTAAAGAGTTAAATTTCAATTTAAAAGATGCTGGTAAGAAAAGATTATTGCAAATTAATGAATTGGAAGAAATAAGAAATGAATCTTATAATAATGAAAGAATTTATGAAGAAAAGATGAGTATATGGCATGATCGAAAGATTATCAAAAAAATATTTGAACCTAGACAGGAAGTTTTGTTATACAATACAAGATTAAAATTATTTCCTAGAAAACTTAAGTCTAGGTGGGTAAAACCTTTCACTGTTATAAAAGTTTATCAGTTTAGAGCTGTTGATATTGAAGATCCTAAAACTGGAATAATATTTAAAGTTTATGGGCTTCGACTAAAACCATATTTTGACAGTTCATAACCTAATAATAAAGAGCTTTTAATGTTAAGTCATCTTGAAAAAAACTAATGTTTGCCGGTCTGACGACGTTAAACAAAACACTTTAGGGGAGGCAACACATAGTTATATTTGTTGTTTAATTTGTTTTGATATGATTTAAGTAATAAAATTATTAGATAGTCGTATATTTGAGTCATACTTACTCATAATTATCCTAAATGGTGCTAATTATTGGATTGAATCGATGATTTGGAGTTTATTTGAACGAAAAAGAAGTTGGAACAAAATTGTAAAATGGCGTCGACGGCGCCCAAAATAGTGTCGACGGTGCCCAAAACGGCGCCAACGGTGGGATTTTCCAAAGAACAATTTTATTTTTTGGAGCTTGGGCACTGACGATGCCATATTTAGCTCCAAGGGCACTGACAGCCGAGAAGCAGTTTTTGGAGTTTCAAATGGCAGAATGTGGCTGTTTTGAGTGGAAATTTCACCCTTATAACTCCTCAAACTCATTCTAAAACCCATTAACTCCAGAAAAACGAAAAGGTAGCTTTAAAATTTGCATTCCATGGCTTTCAACTTCTTAGAATCTCCAAGCTTTAGAGTTTTCAACAAGAGAATGCTTGTCAGTTTCGAGGCGCATCGACTTTGTGATAAAATCCATATTAAGAGGACACTTATCAAAGAAAGAGTCCTTTTCCATCGAGGTATGAATATTCCTAGTACTCGTGTTGAAGAAATTATTATACAAAGGTGTGGTGAAGTGTTTTGATACACTACTTCCGCAGTAGTCACTCCTGTGGTGAAGAAATTTTATGCAAATCTTCATGAAATTAACCAAGGAGTCATCTATGTGGGAGGTAGGTGAATATCATTCACTCCTTCTAAGATTAATGAACATTACATGATAGATAATTTTGCAATCTGTCATTATACCAATTTTGTCTCTACAAGAGACAATATGAATGAAATCTATCGATATCTGACGGATGAAGGTGAAGATTAAGAGATAAGAGACAACGGGTATGTCAATTTCTCTTCTACTTTATTAAATCTCACGTCGAGGGAATGACATTTCTTTATATCCTCGAAATTACTCCCGACTATGAAAATAAGTAAAGTGACGAAAGAAAGTGCAATCTTAAACTATTTTGTTCAACTTGGAAGACCTGTTGATATTGGCACCATAATTGTGAAATATATTTTGGTTTTGATTGTGCATGGATCAAGTTATGGCTTGGGACATCCTTCCACTATATTTCTTATTTGCAGCCAATGACATGTGCCTTATGAGATTTAGGAAAGAGTGCTTCTTCCTTGGAAGCCCATGCACCTAACTAATGTTTATGACTATCCAACAATTGGGGATGAAAATGATCCGAGCATAACTGTAGACCAACCATCCCAGAGTTTACTACCTATTCAACCTTGTTTTCTTGAAAATGCACAGTTGATTTTGAGGAAGATCAAGAAACTGGAAAAAGAGGTACAAAATCTTATGGATGCAATTAACAATATATCTGAATTATTTGATCACCTAGATTGGAGGATGAAGGAACAGTTTGATCATACTGGGCGTATGGAAGAAGGATTGATACGATTGATGAAGAAAAAGGCATGAAGAGGATTCAACCAATGAATTCCCGTATCGACCCTTATACAATTTGTTTGTTCATTACCAATTCATCAGAGATATCAGAGAAGATAGTACTAAAATTGATAAGGAGTAGTACTTTACTATTTTATCTGCTTTACTTAGTATTTAGACTTTATTTGCTTGAGCTTGGTTTGTATTTTGTTTGCTTATGGTTTGATTTCAGACTCATTATGCTTGAGATTTGAATTTGTTATATGCTGTGTTAGAATGTTGTGGTTTGATTACGACGCTGAGTTAATATTGTGATAGTTTAATTGATGTGTGTAAGTTTGTAACTTTGGATTTTATATTTATAAAAGTGATGTTTTTTGTTGCTTGTGTAATTTTAGTATTAGTTAATCACTTAATATTGAATATATATGCTTAATAAGGCTATTTAGATGTCATTGTAACTTGGAAACGATCAAAATCGAGGAATAATTTTGGAACCAGAAAAATTAATCTGGTGCCGACGGCGCTTGATTCAGCGCTGACAGTGCCCAAAATAGCGCTGACAGTGCCTGATACCCAAAAGTTTCAGATCCCTTTTAAAATCACAATTTTGAATAGTAACCACTCCATTTAGCACCTTTAACCTCCATCCAAGGCCGAAAAACACCTCTAGGGCTTGCTTGCACTTGGATTTGAGGCGATTTCTGAGCTTTTTAAGGTTAAGTGCTTTACTTTAAACTAAAATTTTTTTATTTTTACCATGGAAATCTCCTACATTAGAGAGATCAGAAAATTTGGGTTTTTTAAGAAAATTTTGAGAGAATCCATGGTGAAATGCTCTTACTTGCTAGATTTGACTTTGGAGTTTATAGCATTGTGATTTTAGAGTTTATTGGGATTTATTTGCAAATTTTATAAAGATTTAGATATGTCTCCAATGATGTTTAAGGGGAAGATAAAAGTTGATTTTGATGAAACGAAATTTGTGAATGTGAAAGCACAGTACACATTTTAAATCTACACTCAGTAGCAAAAAGTGTATACAAGATCAAGGATTTGAAAATTCTGACGGAGTTGTAGAGCAGGTGATTGTTGATTATAATTGGGAAAATTTTTGTTATTTTTCTGTCGATGCAGTTGCTGATGTTGTCCAAGAGTTCTATGCTAACTTGTGGTATACTGAAGAAGAGTATGTACCGGTTCAAGGATAAATGGTAGAATTCACACCTGAATGGATCAATGCTTTCTACCAATTGAGAAATAATTCTTTCTGTGAGTTAAAAATTTTTTGGTAATGTGAATACTGCTTTGAATGAGGTAATTACTTTTCTTACTGATGGAAAAGGGGAGTGGAAAACTAAGCAAAGACAAAAGATAAATTTTTCTGCTTCCACACCTGATGTTGCATCTAAGGCCTGACATTATTTTATTTCTGCAAAACTACTACCTACTTATCATCATAGCAATGTTTCAAGGGATATAGCAATTCTGAATTTTTGTATTCAAAATATGAGAATAATTGTTATTGAAAGAGTTATTTACAGTATCATTCTGACTATAGCTAAGGGAGAAACTACTAGAGGATTAGGACATCCTGCCCCAATTTATACATTATGTATACAATCAGGAGTTAAGGTTGATAGTAACAAATAGTTGGTCCACCCTTTGAAGCTTATTAGTAAGGCCGACATTCGGACTTATGAGTCTCATGTAGGATGGAGATCTGGAGGTAAGAGTAGTGAGATTCCCTCAACTAGTCATGATATACCTTCTACTTCTGGGACACTTACTCATTTTGATGTTATGGAGCAGCTGATGATACAACAAGGTGATATTACGAGGCTTCATAACAGAATTGATGGTTTGGAAGCAAGAAATAGCATTAATGATGATTATCAAAGGAGAATAGTGGAATATGACATTGCTTATCATGATGCTCAGATGAGATTTACGAGGGGAGAAACTGGTGTTATATTTCCTACTTGCTTCCGCTACATTCCACACCAACCTGAGGAAGAAGAAGGCGCAGAAGAAGGAAGAGATAATGATTGGTTGATTAGTACTCTCTGTGTTTGTATTGTTTTGTTGATTTTTGTGTTTATTATTTGCTTTTGGTTAGTAGTTGTGTGTAGTAATTGTATTTTCATTTTAGTTAATTTGTATTGAAGTTTAAGTTAATATGTAATTATTGTAGTAAAACTATAATGGATATTATGGTAAGTTAAACTTTCTTTACTCTATGAATCTCTGATATATATATGAACAATGCTTCTAACCATTTTATGCATGTAGTTAAATTTTTATTTAATATCTGCATGCTTCAGAAAAATCAAATGCCTGACACAAAAATGTTAGTTTACTTTATATTTTCTCTCTCATTTGTTAATTTGATATACACTGAAAAACCTAAGTTTGGGGGAGAAAAATTAACCTTTCTTTGTCCTCAATTAAAATATATTTTTAAAATTATCTTAACATGAATTAAAGTAGATGAGCTTAACTTTAGATCACTAAATTTTTTATTTTATTTAAATATCATAGTAGATTTGAATGAAAGTTTTTAGTAATAAAAAATTAACTTTATGGGCAAAGATATTTAGTATAAGAGGATTAGACTATAGTTAACTATTTAAAGTAAAGAAAATTGTATTTTTGGAATGTTAAGAGTATTGAAGGTTTATGTGAGGAGAAAAGAATGGGACTCTGTGATGAATCATTTAAAAAGCCAATATATCTATAAAGTAAAGAAATGTTTCAAGTTCCAACCTTAGGAAGAGGATAGTGAAGTTCAAAATTATTAAAGGCTATCCAGACATAGTAATTCTCACATTAAAAGAAAAAGAAAAAAAATGCGAGAGGATTAAAAAGCAATCCCAAAAAGAAAAAGAAAAGAAAAGAAAAAGAAAAATTTATGTGAGGAGAAGCTTGAGGAAATGCCTAATAAAAAATTGGCTTCACTTGAATCAACTTAAAGAAAGAGCTTAATTTCATTTCTAAATTTATAGTTAAGTATTAGCATCCTTACTAATAGAGATCTCATGAACTTCTTTTTCATATGATACTTCAAAGCACCCTTAATGTGACAAATTATGATTATTCTTGAAATAAATAGGAGACTAGAACTCTTAGACTTAATTACTAAATGTTCTTATACTTATAATTTTGACCTAAGTTATTGAAAATATTTCTAAAAATCTTGCTATTATATTCATTTAAATAAAAAAATCATTGTAATCATTAAGTAAAGTTCACTACTAAGAGCCATATTTTTATGTAGTAAAAGGATTACTTGATGACAAGTAATAATTAAGTTTGTGGGTTTTTAATGCACCAAAAATATGTTTTATTTTTCATATATATTTTGTACTCATTTTTGGTGAAATTGCACTTTAATGGAAAGTATTTTTTACGTTTTGCTGCAAGTATGATGCTTTTAGGCAAATGAAGCAAAAAAGAAGTAAAAATGAACGAATTTGGAGCGAAAAATGGCAAAAACTAGGATTTGAAGTTCTGGCGCCGACGACGCATTTTTCCAAAGAGCAGAGAAGTAAATGGCAAGATAGGCCACCGACATTTTTTGGAGGGAATCTTGAGATAACTTTTGAGAAATTCATTCCAAGATTATTTTAACTTGTTTTAGACGCTAGAATTAGTGGTGTGCATGGTCTGGGTGTTTATATAAGTGAAGTAAAGTGTGTTTGAGTGGAGAAGGAAGTCTTTTAGAGAGATGTTTAGAGTTTAGGGTTTGGTGTTTAGTGTTGTTGTGAGGGATTCTTCTCAAAAGAGTTGTAGAAGGAGAAGGAAAGTGAGAGATTGCTTCTTCCCTATTATTCCAAGTGAGAATTGAGTGTTATTGTGAAAAGAGAAAGAGATTCAAAAAAACTTAAAGAGATTTGCTCAGGAAAAATTAAGATAAGTTGTCTTTACTTTTCATAGTTTGTATGGCTTTACTTTTATATATAAAATCTTTGTTTTTTGTATTTTCCTTATGAATTATGAGTAGATTTCTTTTTCTTTATCCTAGCAATGATAAATGATGAGTGATGGTTTAGATTGAATGTGTAAGATAAAAAATAAGAAATTGTGATGATTTTTCACTTCTTTTTTCATTTACTTTCGATCTGGCCAATTGATTTGTTAAAATATGTTAAAAAACATACAATTAGAAAGGGCTATGCTTTTTACAACAAAAGTGGAGATTACATTAAATGTCCTTGAATGCATGGGGGTTTGGTGCAAATAAATAGAAAATTATGGTTTGTTGGGCGTAGAATTAGAGATTTTAGGGTGACAGACTAAAATCCCCAATTTGGTCCTAGTGTTTGGAAACTAAAGCGAGAGTTAGGTTTCAGGCGAAGGGAAGTGGGAGCTCTAGAGTGAGAGGCAGTATCCTCCCAGCCTAATCATGAATTTAGGAACTAAACCTAGGATTAGTCAATGTTCTTTATAGCACTCGGGAGAGGGTAAAAAATAGGTATGCTCCTATCTGGCACAATACAAATATTATACTAATCTATATCATTCACTCACCAAAATATCATTGTAAGGGGTAGGCCACTTTCTCTATATTTGAACCTTACATTACAAAACTTAGTGTAGAAATTAGTTACTTTAATTTGAAGTTCAGAAAGTTCTGTAGTAATTTTAAATTCACTTGAATCTTTAAACGATAGTAATTTTATTATTACTTTTGGTGTTTTGCAAATTTGTATATTAAATTTCTGTGCTACACTTTAAGGTTCACTTTCTCCCTGTGGATCAATAACCAGGACTTCACTAGAGCCATGTATTACTAGAACAATACGTAAACTTGTGTAAAGATTGGCTACTTTCTTATTAAACTTATTATACTTTGTAACTGAATTGAAATTTCTTTTGAAATATTTTATGTTAGCAAGCTGTCGCATCATTCACCCATTTAAATTGATATCCAAAGCCTGGCATTACTTCAATATATATAAGATTTCACCAACCACCATTCTAACTGATGTCGTGGGAGATAGAGCTATTTTTAACTATTGTATCCAGCGGGGTGTACCAATTGGTATTGGGAGATTCTTTCACGAATCTATTCTTTATATTTCCAGAGGTCAAACGACTGTAGGTCTAGGCCATCCCAGCTTCATGACCACCTTAAGTGACTTAGTGCAAATAGGTAGGGGAAGAGAGGATGGAGATTTTAGCCCTAGAAACCTTTTTCCTAGACCTCCATTCAGGCCTATGGCCCGCCTTTTGCTCCCACAAGCGAGGTGAGAGTACTTCTCAACGTCGTTCCACTTCTTCTAGGACATTTGCAGATGAGATTACTGATTGTTTAGATTAATTAATGAACACTCAGAAGAACATGGAGTGGGAGATACATGAGATTCACAAGCAGCCATAACATTATATTATGCAGCACCAGTGCCGGTATGGTTACATTCACCAGAGCTTGAGGGCCTACATAGAGGAGAGAGACCGTCGTCACTACCTTCGTTTGATCTTTGAACCATAAATGACCAAGAGATGAAGGATCAGGATGACAACTAGGGGTCTAACAGAGGCTATTACTTGTTAGCATTTTTTCTGTATTTTTGTTATGTGATGCTTGTATGGGACATTGGTATTATGTAGCATCTATGATATGTATTTTTCTAGGATATGTCTTTTACGATGATGTTATTCTCTATACTTTACTTTTTGCCTCATTCATTATGCCTGAATAATGTGATCATATAAAATCTCAGTTATGTGTAAATGCTCATCAAAGAAAATAATATTCCTTCTAGGTAACTCGATCTATTACTTTAAATATACAATAGAATTTAAGAGGATCTTTAATTAAATGAAAGTGTGTAGTTTTTGAGCTAATTGAAAAAAAAATGCTTTTAAACCTTTTCAATTAATAACTGATACAACTCAGTTGACTTTTGACCTTCATATGAAATATAAATGTGTTAAAGAATTGCATTAAGAAAATTTTGGAGTAGTTAAAGGGGATTAGAGTTCAAAATTCTTATTTTGCTCTGCCAGATACAGTAATTCTCAAGTAAATATGAAAACAAAATGTATATACAAAACAAAATGAAGAAAAAAAAGTAGAAAAGGAAAAATCCTTTAAAAATAATCTACAACCTCGAGATGAAGCTTGAGGTGGCACAAATAAAAAATTGGCATTTAACATACCTTTTAAGAAACTCAAATTTTTCTTAGAAAATTCTTGGCATAATATAATCATAAGGAATCGATAATATAAGTTGAACTGATGCATTAATAATTGATTTGTTTAAAGTATTTTTAAAAATTTTAAAAGCACAACATCAAGTATTTCGAGACATACTTAAAATTAGGAGTGTATGACTTGAAGTAAGAATCAAAATTATTTAAATTTATTGAGCTTTGTAATATAAACGACATTGAAAATCTAAGAAATTTTTAGCTTTATAAGCCTTATATAATTTTGATTGAATTAGCATGTATAAATCATCATCTTGAATCTCATTTTAACTCTCTTAATACCTTCGTCGGTCATCAAATTTCCACCCATCTACTAGAAATCTTTTGGTTATGAATATAGAACATTTTGGTCACTCTAAAATCCAGAATTTGTAAGAGCAAATACTTGGTTGAAATCTTTTAGACTTAAAAACCCCAAACTTAAACCTTGAATCTCAATGTCTGGCATTTAATCTCTCAAATATTGAATCCAAATTACAAATCCTTTGATCATAGGGGTAGGAAATTTCCAAAACTTGAGCCTCATGAAGATCAATCACAATAAAATCTGTAACTCGACTAAAAATTTTAGCCTCGATCTAAAAGCCTGGGAAAATTTTTCCATCAGGACTCCGCATGTAGCTCTACGTGCAGAGTCCAATGACAATCAGCCACATGGAAATATGCTACGTAATCCGCCACGTGGCAACACATGGCAAATGTGGGTCCCGCCCAGAGAAAAAATTAAATACTTCAAAATTAATTGCGACCCGACCCGAAACCCTAACCAACCGCCGTTCAAAAAATATTTTCTTCTCTCCCATAACGCCTTCCGCCATTTCACCGTTCAACTTCTTCGGAACCCTGCGGTCATTTCGCTATCCATATTCACCGGTCGACCGCACGAGACACAGTTCCGGTGCTAGCACTAGTGAAGGAGGAGACAATGGCGTCCGAGCGGTCGGTTAAATCAAGGTATTGCCAAAATTTTTTCTAGAAGAAAAACCTAAACAAGTCTTAGGGTTTAGTAAACCTAAACAAGTCTCAAGGTTTAGTAAACCTCAACAAGACAAAGGCATATTGTACATTACATTCTAAAAACTAAATTCTGAAACATGAATTACTCTAAAGCATGAATAATACAATAATAACACAAAAATAACACACCAATAGGATTGCAATAATCGACTAAAACATGTATTTCTTGCGTGGTATTGTTGTATTATTCTAAGTAAATATTTTCCTATTCAATAACCGACATCCTAAATAAAGCAATAACATAAATTAAACACTGTTTTATATGTGTTATTGTTGTATTATTGTCATGTTATTACCGTGTTATTCATGTTTTAGTGTTGTGTAATTCCCGTATTATTGATGTGTTACTTTAGTTGATGTGTCTGCTTTTGTGTTCATGTGTTATTCTTATGTGTTTAGGTTATTGGTTTGTTTATACAGCAATAACATACATGAAACACTGCTTTGACATTTTATTATTGTGTTATTGTTCTGTTATTACCATGTTATTCATGTATTATTAGTGTGTAATTCATGTGTAATTCATGTATTATTGATGTGTTACTTTAGTTGATGTGTTGCTCTTGTGTTCATGTGTTATTCTTAGGTGTTTAGGTTATTGTGTTATTTTGATGTATTATTTCTGTGTTATTCTTGTATTATTATTATGTTATTCATGTATTACTGTTGTATTAATATTGATGTATTTCTGTTGTCTTGTTGTGTTATTCATGTATTACTATTTTATGTCGATTTATTTTGATGTGTTATCCTCTTTTCATGTGTTCTTCTTTGGTGTTTAGGTTACTATATTATTTTGATGTGTTATTTCTGTGTTATTCCTGTATTATTATTGTGTTATTCATATATTACTATTGTATTAATATTGATGTATTTTTGTTGTCTTGTTGTGTTATTCATGTATTACTGTTTTATGTCGATTTATTTTGATGTGTTATCCTCTATTCATGTGTTATTCTTCGGTGTTTAGGTTACTGTATTATTTTGATGTGTTATTCCTGTATTATTCCAGTATTATTATTGTGTTATTCATGTATTACTGTTGTATTAATATTGATGTATTTCTGTTTTCTGGTTGTGTTATTCATGTATTACTGTTTGATTTTGATTTATTATATAGTGTTATCCTCTGTTCATGTGTTATTCTTACGTCCTAACATGTGAAATACAATTTTCATCAGTCATTGGTGTGTTATTTATGTATAACTTTCTTCATTTTACAGGATAATGAGCGCAAGGACTTTCAACTGCAGATGTCGTCAATCTGCAGTGAGGGCTGTACTGGATGGACTTAGGGATCGCATTTCTGAGGATACGGTTCATAACTTAAAAGAACTGAGGGTCTACACTTTTTTTGACATGCCCCCTATCCCCAAGACAATGTCCTGACATTGCATATTTTGAGATGTTGGGATAACAAGAGGAGGGTTTTCAGATTGGGTGGAAAAGAGCTGAAGCTAGATGCTGACCACGTGGACTTGTTGCTTGGCATGCCTAACAGAGGAGAGCGTGCCGCATGGAAGAGAAGTGGACTAGCTGCGGATGATGCCAAAGCAATAAAGAAACAAATGACAGATTTTTTTGCAGGAGTATCTTCTCCTCCTTTTGAGCAGTTTTATTTAAAATTTTTGCTAACTAACCTATTTTTTTCGTCTAGCAATTTTCACATGCATGCAGAGCTTGCTGCATTTGCTGCTAATCCACAGGCATTTCCCTCTTTTAATTGGCTTGCTGCCATATGTGAAATTTTGTTAGAACAAGTCAGCACAACTTACACAAAATTAAAGGATAATAAATCATTGGGCTATATCCAAGGTTTCGTATTTCTGCTTACAGTATGTATTTCTTCCATTCTTTAAAACATGTCATTATGAATTTTAGTTTTCTTGTTTTTTTTTACATAAATGGTTATTTTGTATGACATCCTCAGCTATGGTTTATGAGATGACATCACTGGTTACTCCAGCCGCCCCTGAGGCTCGACCATGTATCCTGAGATGGTCAACAAGTCATGGGCGGACTGCGAAACAGATTCATGAAGCATTTAGGGGGCTTCATCCTTCACAGGTTTATCATTCATTGCATTAAAATAATTGTGAATGGTTCATAGTTGTTATACAATGACATGTTTAATTTCATTGCAGGTCAATGACATGTTCTTGGATTTGAGAGATGATGAAGTCGAGCTGCTCTCAAATCCAGAGCAGAGACCACATACTCCTCCAAGGCCTCACCCACAGTACGAGACCAAGACAGGACCATCCTCACCGAGAGTGGGTATTGCGCGAACGAACATTGAGGTGACTTGACCTATACCGGCCTTACCTCTATGTTTCACCTTCATACTTGGTAATCTTTTTTAGTCAGTCTACTTTGTATTAGATTTTTAATAAATATGACTAAACTAAAACTAATGATGTTATTTAGATGCACAAGAAATACGACAACAGCAAACAGTTTGTTAACCACATAACTGCGGAGACTTTAAGTGGCACAAAGACAATATTGTTTCCAATTGTGCATAATGATCACTGGATTTTGTTGGTGCACAATATTGGTAACTTTAGATGGAGAATTTACGACTCCCTTCCAAAGCCAACCCATAAGGCCTATGTTGAACTAGTTTTAAGTAAATATAACTCTTTCAACTCTTTCAAATATTATTTCAATCATAATAACACATAGTAACACACAACTTACACTTCACTATTTGTTTCTTGTATGCAGATCGACATGTTCACTAAGGATTGTGGAGATCTTTTCAAAGTGAAAAAATCTTCAAATGGCCTAGAGCAATAGTGCAGAGTGCACCAACACAATCGAACAACATTGACTGTGGGATGCTCGTTTGTAAGTTCATGGAAACAGTCGTGCTGGACGAAGACCTCGATTGGAAACAATACTTAAATTGGCAGGATTACATGGAAAGATTCAGAGCAGAATTTACATATGATATTTGCCTCTTATCAAGGGATTAAATATCAATATGGTCGGAGTTTCTTACTTACTCCATACATTAAAGGTCTTGTCAGTTTTCATTTCTTATTAACTCCATACATCATAGTTTCTTTATTTTTTTAGAACTCGCATATATAGCAGGTCTTGACTGGAATGCAATTATGGAATGCTGAACACAGTATATAATAGTGCTTATCAAGTAAATTCATTAACTGTTTTCATATCAATTTTTTAAGGCATTTACATAATATTAGAAGCTTCTCAGTGTGCATTTCTTACTGACTCCATGCATTTTTTTATTGCAAGCAGAATGCATCTATGGGATGGTGAAAGTTATCAAATAGCTAGGAAGGCTTACTATGTGGCTGTTTTATGTTTAGAAATATGTATGATGACATGTATATAGGAAGAAATTGAAAGTGTAGCAGTTAAGCATGTAAATGTATAGATATTTCTTAATCAAGCTTTTGATGTTTATTTACTGCAATTTCCTTGTCAAATGGTATATATGGATGATATAGATGGTTCATTGTGGCGGAGCTTTTTTCTGAAATATTAGCTTTTTTCTGAAATATTTCCTTTCCCCGTACAATGGTGTGGTTAAAAAATTATCACAGTGTTTCTGAAATATTAGCTTTGTTTTGGAAATTAAAAATATTTCATCATAAATTGCTACATGGATTCTAAAAAATTAACTCTGTGTAACTATAATTGTTTCGTATATTTCCACCATGTCTAAAATAAATGAAGGGGATCCATTATTAAAATCTCTGTATTACTATATTATAATGATATGTAAGTATAGAAAATTTTATTTGTATGCTATAAATATTTCTAAAAAAATATATTAATTTAGAATAATACGATTTTTTCGACAGTAACACAATTTATTGGCAATTTTTTCAACATTAACACAATTTATTGTCGATTTAAAGACGGAATATTCCATAATAACACGCTTTTTTGTCGATTAAAAGCCGCGGTAACACGGTGGAATATGTGAGTCGAACGCGCGGTAACACGAGCATGATATTGTAGGTGTTACTCACGTGGTATTTACGTATTATTCGCGTGTTATTCGCTTGTAATAAACATGTTCTTATAATTTGAATGTTTTCCTGCACCTTGGCCCGTTTGGCACGTTACTTAAGTGTTATTCTGGTATTATTTACGAATTATTCTATCGTTCTATTATTCTGGTATTATTAACGTGTTATAGGCGTATTATTTATGTGTTATTGGGGGTTATTGACGTATTATTTACGTGTTATGATGTATTATTGTTGTATTATTAACGTGTTATAGGTTAATTATGTGTTATTGGGGGTTATTGATGTATTATTTATGTGTTATGACATATTATTGTCGTATTATTAACGTGTTATAGGCGTATTATTTACGTGTTATTGGAGGTTATTGACGTATTATTTACGTGTTATGACGTATTATTGTCGTATTATTAACGTGTTATAAGCGTATTATTTACTTGTTTTTGGGGGTTATTGACGTATTATTTACGTGTTATGACGTATTATTGTCGTATTATTAACGTGTTATCTACAGTCAGAATAAAACCTCCTTAACGTTTGTTATTTTATAGTTGGTAACTCACAGAATGAATATTTTTCTTTTATTCTTGCATGTTGTCCCATTTGGGACGTGTTATTCTATTGTTACTCAAGTATTATTCTAGTAATATTTACTTGTTATTGGTGTATTATTTACGTTTTATTGCATGTTATTGGCGTATTATTTTTGTTATTTCGTGTTATTGCGTGTTATTCTGGTATTATTTTTGTGTTATTGGCATATTATTTACGTGTTATTGCGTGTTATTGCGTGTTATTGCGTGTTATTCTATTGTTAGTGTTATTCTATTGTCACTGAACTTCTTTACGTTTGTTATTCTATAGTTTCTAACACATAATGAATTCTAATCATCCAAACAGAGCTATTTGTCATTCATAATATGTATTGGATTGTTTCTCCAACAAAATATAAACTGAACAACTTGTAAAACATAATATGAGCCACATTTACAATAAATACATCTATATCATACAGGGACACAAACAACGTATGACTAACTTATGGAATTCATTAGCATTCCTGTGTATGTATTTACTGGTTGTGATTCATAGTATTCCTGCAAAACAAAGGTAATACCGGGTAAACTTGAATTCCATAATTTCATCGGAGAGCCAAGTGAATTGAATAAAACTAACGTACATGTGTAAGACAACCTGTCAACATTTCTTCGAATATATTAACAGCTTCACAGCTAGATGACGCATGTTGTTCCTTTCCTGAAAGCAAAGTTCAAAATTAGTACCAATAAGAGAACAAAACTTAATATACTTAGAAAGAAAGCATTACTCAAGCAACGACTTTTTACTTTTGCATTTCTTAGTTTTTTCCCAATATCTTTTCAACTTCGATTTTGAAACTCCTTTCGGCCTCATCTTTACGAGGTCGTTAACAGAAAGTTCTAGATTTGGAATTTTTTTCTTCTTCCTCGTTGTATTCGATTCAGGTTTTCTCCCTGCTAGAACGTTACCAAGGTCAACAGATAGTTTTTTAAAGGTCGTCCACAAAAACTCCTCCGCTAAATCATGTCCTTGTGCCATATTTATGAGTTGATATGCAAACTTCTGAGAACTAGAGTTTAATAACAGTGCACTTGATGAAACATTGTTCACATTGGAATTTCTCAGATCTCTGCATCCATGCCTATTGTAGATATCCCTTTTAGCATTTTTAGACCACCACAGTAAGAAATACTTATCCGGAATCATCTTTATTTTCACTACATTGAGTACAAATAGAGCATGGGAGCACAGCGGTCCCATCATCTTAAATTTTTTGCAAGTACATGTAACCTCAGAATTAACTTTGTCGACTAATACAGTCCATGACTGTGTTGTCCCCTCCTCATCCAAACTCATTACATTGTATCTAGCCTCACTATCTGCAGCTAATTCAGCTGTAAGTCCACATAATCCATTCAGTAGCTCTTGTTCAAACATTAAATAAAGCTTTCTTGTATAGAATGCAGCAGCTTGGCTCAACACGGGATTGGTTTTAACCATGGGCGTTGTGACGGACTGACCGCATTTGAAATCTTCATCTTTCTCGTTGTGACGCCAAGATTTCATGATGGTTTTAAGTCCAATGAAACAATTCGATAGAGAGCTAGTTGGTTTTGTAACATTATGACATATATTACTGGTTAACTCACTCCTCTGTGTTGATAAGATTCTCATACTGAATACATCCTTATTAAATGATGTTGACCATCTGTGCCTATGACGATACATTTCAGCCAACCACGTATTATTCTGAAGTTCCCCAACTTCAATCATTAAGGACCAAGTTTCTTCAAACTCCGCCTCGGTGTCACACTTACTCATGCATTTATAAAAAAGATCACAGATGCTCTTAGTACGAACTCCACAATTCACCTTTGAAGGAAGTTTTTATGGATATGCCATTGACATAATCTGTGACGTGTCTGGGGGAAGCATTCTGCAATGGCTCTTGCCATTGCTTGGTCCTGATCCGTAAAGATTGTTACTGGGTGCTTGTCTTCCATTATTCAAGCAAACGATTTGAAAAGCCACATGAATGAATCGGTGGTCTCATCAGACAGAAATCCAACTCCAAATAGTACGTTCTGCCAGTGGTGGTTAAGCCCCCATAAATGGAGCGCAGCATAAGTTATATTTATTTAATTTGTAGCTTGTGTCAAATATTATCACATCCCCGAAACAATCATAATCCAACTTGGATAATCCATCACTCCAGAAAATGTTTGTTAGCCTTCCGTACTCTCTCGTTTGGAAATCCCATGCAAACATGCTATCACCGACTCGCCTTTCCATGAACAATCGTATTAGTGCATTGACATCTCCCTGCTCAATTTTTTCTCTTTTTTCTCTTTGAATGAAATTATGTGCATCTGTCTTGGTGCATTCTAAATTCTCTACACCACCAACCTTCGAAGCAATGAAATTGTATGCATCTATTGCTCTGATTCCTACAACTGTCATGGATCTTAAGACATCTGCATTCAACTCACTTATCCTTCTGCTCGAATGAAGAAGATGCTTATCACCACTTTCAGCAAAAGGATGGTTGTGATTTTCAATGAATTTTTCCACTGTCCAGTTGCCCTCAAGGTCAACAGCAAATCGAACCATGGCCTTACAGCCGGTCCTCGTGTCCGATTTTTGTACTTAACGATCTCCATGTTGTTAGGCTCTTTCTTGTAGCCGGCTTTCCCGCATATATAACCTTTGCTCTTCGGTTCTCCGGAGTTGGGCCGATAGCTAGTATGGTCCTTCCGAACAGTGAATCCTACATGATGTGCATAGATACGATAGATTTCATAAGCTTCTTCCTCATTGCAGACGTTGCTTCTCAAAAACATCTCTGTAATTCCTGGATTGCAATGTTCTGTAGCCTCACCTGACTACATATTTGATGAATATATTTATACAAAGTTAGATATTGTCAAAAGAACATCAAAACACCATGATAACACCAGAATAACACTTCAATAATGTCATAATAAGACCACTCCCACACCAGGATAACACTAGAATAACACCATAATAAGACCAGCATAACACCACTCCCACACCATGATGACACCACCAAATATCCCTACATCCTAAAATGAGAGTATCACTGTTGACCTCATTTTTATAATGAGTCAAAACCTTTTGACCTAAAAAGTCAACTTTGGTCAAAATGGTCAAACCAGACCCAATGACAAACCCTGTTGACCCCATAGATCACCCTTTTGACCTAAAAAGTCAACTTTAGTCAAAATGGTCAAACCAGACCCAATGACCAATCCTGTTGACCCCATAGGTCAACCTTTTGACCTAAAAAGTTAACTTTGGTCAAAATGGTCAAACCGACCCAATGACCAACCCTATTGACCCCATATGTTACCCTTTTGACCTAAAAAGTTAACTTTGGTCAAAATGGTCAAACTAGACCCAATGACCAACCCTGTTGACCCCATAGGTCACCCTTTTGACCTAAAAGTCAACTTTGGTCAAAATGGTCAAACCAGACCTAATGACCAACCCTGTTGACCCCATAGGTCACCCTTTTGACCTAAAAGTCAACTTTGGTCAAAATGGTCAAACCAGACCTAATGACCAACCCTGTTGACCCCATAGGTCAACCTTTTGACCTAAAAAGTCAACTTTGGTCAAAATGGTCAAACCAGACCCAATGACCAACCCTGTTGATCCCATAGGTCAACCTTTTGACCTAAAAGTCAACTTTGGTCAAAATGGTCAAACTAGACCCAATGACCAACCCTGTTGACCCCATAGGTCACCTTTTGACCTAAAAAGTCAACTTTGGTCAAAATGGTCAAACCAGACCCAATGACCAACCCTGTTGATCCCATAGGTCACCCTTTTGACCTAAAAAGTTAACTTTGGTTAAAATGGTCAAACTAGACTCAATGACCAACCCTGTTGACCCCATAGGTCACCCTTTTGACCTAAAAAGTCAACTTGGGTCAAAATGGTCAAACCAGACCCAATGACCAACCCTGTTGACCCCATACCCAATGACCAACCCTGTTGACCCCATAGGTCAACCTTTTGATCTAAAAAGTCAACTTTGGTCAAAATGGTCAAACCAGACCTAATGACCAACCCTGTTGACCCCATATGTCAACCTTTTGACCTAAAAAGTCAACTTTGGTCAAAATGGTCAAACCGGATCTGATGACCAACCCCGTTGACCCCATAGGTCACCCTTTTGACCTAAAAAGTCAACTTTGGTCAAAATGGTCAAACCAGACCCAATGACCAACCCTGTTGGCCTTATAGGTCACCCTTTTGACCTAAAAAGTCAACTTTGGTCAAAATGGTCAAACCAGACCCAATGGCCAACCCTGTTGACCCCTTAGGTCAACCTTTTGATCTAAAAAGTCAACTTTGGTCAAAATGGTCAAACCAGACCCAATGACCAACCCTGTTGACCCCATAGGTCACCCTTTTGACTTAAAAAGTTGTTTAAAACCCCACAATGATCAAATCAACCATGAAAAAGTTGAAAAAGGTCACATTGGACATCTTGAAATTAAATTAATTAATTTAGGCTGACTTGGGTCAACCTAAATCAAAATTGGTCAACACTTATCTATTTTAATCAAAATAGGTAAAAATGAAATAAAAACAACAAAATTAATCAAATAATTAATTTCAAAATTATTTTGATTAATTAAATTAATTAATGATTTAATTTTCAGTATTTTAATTAAATGACATAATTAATTAAAATGAAAATGAAAATCATAAAATGACAAAATTAAATAAAAATGATAAAATTAATCAATTAATTAATTTGAAATTATTTTCAATTAATAAATTGATTAATATTAATTTCCAACAATTTTTAATAACATAATTAATTAAAATGGAAATGACACATGGCCTTCCCATAATTAATTAAAGTTAAAACTAAATTAAGCCCATCATAAGGCATAATTAACACATGACAAAGCTTAGCTTAATTTTGGTTAACCATGGGTTAACTCCCATCATGGTGAATAAAATGAGGTGGCTCTTTCTCCTTCATTCTAAGTCATGAGTCACCTCTACTCAACAATGAGGTGGCCGGCCAACAATAAGGCTTATTTCCCACCTCCTAAACTAACCAATGGGAAGGGAACAAAGCTTAAACTCCACTTCTCACCATGGTTAAATGAAATCATGAAGGGGAAGCATATGTGTCACCATTTGCCAAAGCTAATGGGTGACTTGTAAGCTCATGAGGAAGAGAGATTACAGCTCATTTCAAAGAGCTAAACCACCTCATGCATGATCCAATGAGAAGGAGCCAAAACAATGAGCTCATGATGGAAAACTTTGGAAAGACAACCATAGTTATCCCCTCAGCTGAAATCTTATCTTCAATGCATTAATAGGGAAGATAACAACTCCCCTAGTACAGCCTAAGCCAAGCCATGACCTCCCCATGGCTATAAATAGAGCCATACCCGAGCCCTACAAAGGAGAGAAAAAAAATTTAGTGAAACCTATAGGCTGCTCAAATCTTCTGGCTCCCAACACAAAAACTCTTCCTAAGAGTCTTAGCAATCCATTTTGATCAAACCCAAGCCATAGATTGAGCCCAATCGAGCCAATTTAATCAAAATTTAAAAACAGCCCAAACAAGCCACCTTCTTAAAATTCTCCTTTGAGGCCGACTTTTAAACCAAAT
Organism: Papilionanthe hookeriana x Papilionanthe teres; assembly: GCA_022702705.1. NCBI lineage: Eukaryota > Viridiplantae > Streptophyta > Magnoliopsida > Asparagales > Orchidaceae > Papilionanthe > Papilionanthe hookeriana x Papilionanthe teres. The sequence continues at coordinate 20,641,532 of CM040423.1, forward strand.
TGGTGCAGCAACAATCTTCCTCTGGAGTCTTAGAAGACAACTACAAGGTCTGATCAAGTTTGATTTACTTGTGGCAAAGGTATGAAATTATTTTTCTTAAAATAATTCATGTTTTTTAAATATCATGTGTTATACTAGCCCAGAAATGTTGCATCACCATATGGATATATTCTACATGTTTAGATGATTCCATAGGTTCAAAAATCACTCAATTTTGTTAAGAAATGAGTGAGATATTGTTATTTGAAGTTTAACGGTTTGAAATTTTTTTGAATTTTCGGTTGATTTTTCTCAGTCGTTCGATCCCGTGCTTCGGGATGGACGACGCTGATCGTGTCCCATGGTGTCCGCTGTTCCGCGTCGCGCAGCGGATCTTCCCGCCCGTCGATCGGTACGAGGACACGCGGCGTGTCCTCAAATTTTCTGGAATTATTTAATTACAGAAAACCTTAAAAACTTCAAAAATCAATATTTTGTGATCCAGAGGTCATAAAAATAGAATAAAAATACCTCTGGAAAGAGCAAAATGAGAAGAAAATTATGAAATAAAAATCATAATTTTATTCCCATTATTTAATGTTTAAATAATTAAATACTCTCTCGAGTATTTTAATTATTAAAAATTATTTATAAATAAAAAAATATGAAACTTTGAGGCATTTATCTTTATGCTCTTAGGAATGTTTCATGCTTTTTTTCAAGGACAGAAAACATGTCTAGGACACTTTTTTCTAATTTTCAAGTCATTTTGTAATTATTTCAAATAAATAATTATAAAAAAATGAAAATTAAGAAAAATAAAATGAAAATGATTAGAAATGTTAGGGTAACAGAAAATGACCCTAGAAAAATAATTTCTAAGTCATAAAAATAATTTTAAATGATATTTTAAATTTTAGGATTAAAATTCATTATTAAATAATAAATTTAATCCTAAAAATCACCCTTTTATAAACTTAACCTATTTTATTTAAGAGGCTAAGTTTGAAATGAATCTAGTCCATGTTAGACTCATGAAAAAGTTTAACTAAGTCTAAAAAATGATAAACTAGACTTGATAAACTTAATTAGGTTTAAAACATCATTTAAACCTATTAAACCTTAAGCTTAATTAATTAAGTCTAAAATGACAAAATTAGACTTAATTAGGTTTAAAACATCATTTAAACCTATTAAACCTTAAGCTTAATCAATTAAGTCTAAAATGACAAAATTAGACTTAATTAGGTTTAAAACATCATTTAAACCTATTAAACCTTAAGCTTAATCAATTAAGTCTAAAATGAATAAATTAGACTTAATTAGGTTTAAAACGTCATTTAAACCTATTAAACCTTAAGCTTAATCAATTAAGTCTAAAATGAATAAATTAGACTTAATTAGGTTTAAAACGTCATTTAAACCTATTAAACCTTAAGCTTAATCAATTAAGTCTAAAATGACAAAATTAGACTTAATTAGGTTTAAAACATCATTTAAACCTATTAAACCTTAAGCTTAATCAATTAAGTCTAAAATGACAAAATTAGACTTAATTAGGTTTAAAACTTCATTTAAACCTCTTAAATGTTAAGCTTAATTAATTAAGTCTAAAATGACAAAATTAGACTTAATTAGATTTAAAACATCATTTAAACCTATTAAACCTTAAGCTTAATCAATTAAGTCTAAAATTACAAAATTAGACTTAATTAGGTTTAAAACATCATTTAAACCTATTAACCTTAAACAATTAGACTTAACCCATATTAAGTCTAATTAAATCAGTTAAACCTTACCTAAATTAGGTTTAATTAACCTTAAGTCTAATTAAATCAATTAAACCTTACCTAAATTAGGTTTAATTAACCTTAATCAATTAGACTTAACCCATAATAAGTCTAATTAAATCAATTAAACCTTACCTAAATTAGGTTTAATTAACCTTAAATAATTAGACTTAATCCATAATAAATCTAATTAAATCAATTAAACCTTACCTAAATTAGGTTTAATTAACCTTAAATAATTAGACTTAATCCATAATAAGTCTAATTAAATCAATTAAACCTTACCTAAATTAGGTTTAATTAACCTTAAACAATTAGACTTAATCCATAATAAGTCTAATTAAATCAATTAAACCTTACCTAAATTAGGTTTAATTAACCTTAAATAATTAGACTTAACCCATATTAAGTCTAATTAAATCAATTAAACCTTACCTAAATTAGGTTTAATTAACCTTAAATAATTAGACTTAACCCATATTAAGTCTAATTAAATCAATTAAACCTTACCTAAATTAGGTTTAATTAACCTTAAACAATTAGACTTAATCCATAATAAGTCTAATTAAATCAATTAAACCTTACCTAAATTAGGTTTAATTAACCTTAAATAATTAGACTTAACCCATAATAAGTCTAATTAAATCAATTAAACCTTACCTAAATTAGGTTTAATTAACCTTAAATAATTAGACTTAACCCATAATAAGTCTAATTAAATCAATTAAACCTTACCTAAATTAGGTTTAATTAACCTTAAACAATTAGACTTAACCCATAATAAGTCTAATTAAATCAATTAACCTTACCTAAATTAGGTTTAATTAACCTTAAATAATTAGACTTGACCCATATTAAGTCTAATTAAATCAATTAAACCTTTCCTAAATTAGGTTTAATTAACCTTAAATAATTAGACTTAACCCATAATAAGTTTAATTAAATCAATTAAACCTTACCTAAATTAGGTTTAATTAACCTTACTTAAACAATTAGACTTTACACATATTAAGTCTAATTAATCAATTAAACCTTACTTAATTTAGGTTTAATTAACCTTAAACAATCAAACTAAACCCATATTAAATTTAATATAACCTGAATACAACCTAACTTAAGTCTAACCCATATTAGACTTAAGTCAAACCATACTTAGGTTCAACCTGACATGAACCTAACCCAAACCTAACTTAAGTTTAACCCATATTAGACTTAAGTCACACCAAACTTAGGTTCAACCTAACTTGAACCTAACTTAAACTCATACCTTAACTTAAGTTCAACCATATTGAACTTAAGTCGACCTTAAGTCTAGTTCAATCTGACTTGAACCTAACCTAAACTCAAAACTTAACTTAAGTTCAACCCATATTGAACTTAAGTCGACCTTAAGTCTAGGTTCAACCTGAATTGAACCTAACTTAACCTAAACTCAAAATTTAAAATAAGTCTATCCCATATTAGACTTAAGTAAAACCAAACTTAGGTTCAACCTGACATGAACCTAACTCAAACCTAACTTAAGTCTAACCCACATTAGACTAAGTCAAACTACACTTAGGTTCAAACCAAACTCAAACCTAACTTATGTCTAACCCACATTAGACTTAAGTCAAACTACACTTAGGTTCAAACCTAACTCAAACCTAACTTAAGTCTAACCCACATTAGACTTAAGTTAAATCATACTTAAGATTCAACCTGACATGAACTTAAGTCTAACCCAAATCCTACATAAACCTTAATTAAGTCTATTACATTAGACTTAATTAAATCATTAAACCTTAATCAACTAAGGTTTAAATAAACACAAACCATGATTAAGTCTAATTCATTAAGACTTAATATCTAAACAAATCTCGGTTAAATCAAATTAGACTTAATTAAAACTTAAGCCTTACCTAAAAAGGACTTAGATGGTCTGAAATTCTAATTAAGTCTAATTTATTAGATTTAATTAACCTTTAAGTCCTATTTAAACAAGGCTTAAAACTTAATTAGGTTTATTCTGATTAAACCAAACCTTTTAACTTAAGTTCAAACAAACATGAACTCAAGATTAATTAGATTCAATCAATATTGAATTTAACTTAGGTTCAACTAGACATGAACCTAAGTTAATTCAATCAATATTGAATCTAACTTTCAACCTTTTAACTTAAGTTCAGAAAGACATGAACTCAAGTTAATCTAAACCATACCTTTTAACTTAAGCTCAGAAAGACATGAACTCAAGTTAATTAGATTCAATCAACATTGAATTTAACTTAGGTTCAACCAGAGATGAGCCCAAGTTAATTCAATCAATATTGAATCTAACTTTCAACCTTTTAACTTAAGTTCAGAAAGACATTAACTCAAGTTAATCTAAATCAAACCTTTTAACTTAAGTTCAGACAGACATGAACTCAAGTTAATTAGATTTAATCAACATTGAATTTAACTTAGGTTCAACCAGACATGAACCCAAGTTAATTCAATCAATATTGAATCTAACTTTCAACCTTTTAACTTAAGTTCAGACAGACATGAACTCAACCAAACTTTTAACTTATGTTCAGACAGACATGAACTCAAGATTTAAGTTTAAACTTAAGTCAAGACATAAATCTGACATTTCAAACCAAATTAAACAATCACCGACATTAAATGACATTAATCGACATTTCAAATCAAATTCGATATTAAATGACATTTCAAATCAAATTAAACAATCACTGACATTAAATGACATTAATTGACATTTCAAATCAAATTCAACATTAAATGACATTTCAAACCAAATTCAACAAACACCGACATTAAATGACATTAATCGACATTTCAAATCAAATTCAACATTAAATGACATTTCAAACCAAATTCAACAAACACCGACATTAAATGACATTAACCGACATTTCGAACCAAACTCAATAAAACTCAACATAAATTGATATAATTCGACATAAATCGACATGATCGAACTTAACACGCATGAACTGACATAGTTCTTAAGTTCGACCTGTATCGAATTTAACTTAACAAATGACATCATAATTCTTAAAGTTCGACCCACGTTGAACTTAACTCGACATAAAATTAAACTCAAATTGACATAAAATCCAAAATCAAATCCAAATCGATATAAAATCCAAAATACAACCCAAATCAATATTCAAGACAAATCAAAATTTAAATATAAATCGACATAATCTAGATCGACATCTAAACCACTTTTGGACATCATACAACTCTGGATCAACAGACACTTTGACCAGGTAATCTAAATATCTTGATATGACATTGTTTCTAACTTTGTTTTCCTTGCAGGATGAAGACATGAAGTTTCGTTTAGATTTTTTTTACATGTTATAGGATGTGCTAACTCTGTTTTGCAGGACGTCGACGACGGAACATTGACGACAAAACCAGGACTTTTAGGATATCCACAAAACCTAAACTTTCTACAAACAACAAAACAAAAATGACATGAAAATAAAGGCAACTGGACTATTAGGTCAGCCATGAAATCTGAAATAAAACGACAAAATTATTAACATTGACATCGACATGACATCAACATACAATGACATTTCTATACCACAACAAAATGATGACATGACACTAAACCAAAACAAATACATGACAAAATGACATGAAAAAATAAAATTGAGATGACCACAAAACCAAAACTTAAAACAAAAGGAAATCATAAACAAAATAACAAAAATAAATAAATAATGATATCTTCTTGACATCATAGAAGATATCTCATGACATAATAACGACATATTCTTCTATGAGATAAAATATCTCATGAAAAATCGAGATATTAATCATGACATCTTATGACATTACGACATCACATTAAGACATGACATAAAATGACATGACACTATGATTCACATTAAGACATGACATAAAATGACATGACACTATGATTCACATTAAGACATGACATAAAATGACATAACATTGCGACATTACATGACATTACATACAATAATATGACACACATATTAAGACATCCTGACATGACACCCGACATGACATACAAAATGACAAAATGACAAATATTCAACGTAAACAAAATATTCTGGTAGTATCGATTCTTTAGAAACGTACAGTCACAACAACACTTACACTTTTTCCAAGACAAATGTTAACCTTAATCGGGAGTTTTCCTAAGCAGTATTATTACTCAGGATGTAATTAACTATAGGAGCTTGCTTCTAGAGGAGATTAAAGAACTCGGGATAGGTATTTCACCTACAAGACCTCTCTGGTTACCCAAGATCTTCATATGATTTTCTCATATAAAAAAAAACTTCAGTAATGACACAATCTGAAGACTTGTTCTATGAGGTTATCATTTGACCTTATTTTCTCTCAATCTCTATCATAATTAATCCTTCTCAAAATTCTCTAAAGACTTCTGACAATAAGTCTAGGTAGGATAAGAATTAGGGCGATAGATAGAGAAAGAGAGTGGCGACTCCATGACATTGACATCATACGGGAATTGATAGCGATACAAGTCGAGAAAAAAAGATTTTTTTCATCGCCATCAATCACCATATATCATGCAAGCAAAAACAACAATCTGGCTTCAATAACACCAGAGTAATACCAGAATAACACAAGCTAACCACCATAGTGACAGCAAAAGTAATACCATGATAAAAAAGAATTCCCTGCGTTACAAAAGTACACCAGTATCATGATATGATCCTAAACAAACAAGTAAATACCGGCAAAACACAATGATAACACATCAATAACATCATAATAACACATAAATAATACAAACATAACACCATAATAACCATTAACCCAGAAAAAACCAACTATCATTCCACAATAGCAGTGTTGTATCAAAGCCATAAACCAACTAAACATCGGAGTAGCACCTTAGTAACACCTTAAACCCAATATTTTATTCAACTAATACAAAATAACACTAAAATAACACCAAAATAACACCATAATAATACAAACGTAACAACCGTAATAACACCAACATATTAATTCATCTTCTTCGAAGTAAACCCTACAGAAAAATCCCAAAACCCTAACTTAACGTAAAGTAAAACAAAAAAATCACCTAATACTCACTTCAGTTGCTTCAAAGTTAAGGGAGATGTTGGGTTCAAATCCTCAAGCATTTCTCCTTCCATGGAGAAGTTTGTCGAAATCGAATCCCTAAACCCTAAGCTGCGAATAGAACCTGAGCTCCAAAATATTTTTCCAGCTGCAATCCAACAGTACTATCTTCCTTCGGGCGGCAAAATATTTTGACGGAACGGAACAGGCGGGAAATAGATTGGGTTAGGGTTTCAGGCTCGGGTCTCAAAGACTACGAAAATTTTTTCTCTGTGCGGGACCCACATTTGCCACATGTTGCCACGTGGCGGATTACGTGGCGTATTGCCACGTGGCAGATTATCATTGGACTCCACACGTAGAGCTACGTGCGGAGTCCTGATGGAAAAATTTTCCAAAAGCCTGAACCTGTAAATCCTTGAAATCTTGTTCCTGGAATCTCAAATATGAAATTTTAAACCTATATCTAAGTTTGAAGCTTTGAATCTTGAATATAAATCTATATGTTTGAAACCTTAAACCCTCATAAGAATCTCACATTAAAATTTGAAATATTAAGCATCTGAAAATCATAAAGATTTTAAAGCACACTTCATGTTAAGTTCTTTCAAACAAGTTTGGAATTTATAGATGGCATCTAAATCTCAATTTCTTTAATTGTGGTGAAATGTTGTCAAATGAATCTAATTTTCAATCAAAGAACAATCAAATACAAATGACAGACATCAATTCCAAACCTGTGGAGCACGTCATGTCAGAAATCAGCAAACCTTAAAATACAGAACCTTTCATCGATTTATTTGCAAGAGTGGTTTGGTGATTTAATTCCAGAAATGAAATTAGAAGGGGTTAACATTAAAAACCTTAAACCCAGATTTTTTGGGAAAATAGTGGCAGAATAAGAGTAGACGAATCGAAAGACTATATAATACAACAATAAAAAAAGCTGAAAATTTAAAGACAGAATATGATAAGAATAATGTATACATAGAACTTTTCTTGATGGTTGGAGAAAGAAGATACACTGGAAATCTTTCTGCCAATTTGATGGCAAGGGGCCAGGATCAACCTAAGCCTAAGGATGAACTGGGAATGTGCAGTCAAGGAATCCTTAAACATATTGAGCAATAAAGAGTTTGCAAGTCAACATATTAGAAGGGGTACGACTCTATAACAATGTATTTACCAGTCTAGAATAAAAATACATTATCAAAGTCATATGTGAGTTGTGGACGATGAGCGGGCAAGGTTTATTAAGGAGTCAAACATATTATGAGCCTAAATGATGGTTGAAAGAGAAAGGATGGACTACTTCGCAATTCAGATGTTAGCATAAGCCCGCATGGGATTCACGAGGTATTCTATTAGGAATTGCGCGCATTGTATAGGTAGATCCTTTGCCAATAATCTTCTATTATATGTTCAATAGATTAATCACATTGGGAATTTTCCCACCTTCCTCTAAGCCCGATAGTTGTATTTTCAATATTTATGATAAAAAAAAGTTACATTCCAAAACACATTGATCATCATGACTTTGAATGACCTTTTTGTATAGTTTCACTCATGAGTCAGGGTGATATAATCTTCAATAGTAAAATCGAGAAATTAGGTCTAGGAAAATTTACCGGGCCATGTTCTATTTCTTTAGTTTAAGGTTTAGTTTTTCGTAATTGGAGGAAGCAGTGCCAATCTGATCAAACACTGCATACCATCTGTCATTGAACATCATGTCTCTCTTATCTTTAGAAAAATGAAGAATTCAAAGCGACCTTTCAACCATGTTTGAGCTATTATGATGCAGAGTACCAAGCCACTACAGTTTAAAATGTTTAATGATTGTTCATATGTTGTGAGTGTACATATTTGCCTTTTTTTATGTATGTGAATGGGTGTCAATTCTTTTATACGAATGTATGAAATTTGCTGGATTTGTATATAAATGAATTGATTTTTCTTTTGTTCTAAAGTAAAGATCTTTTCTATCGATGAATGTAATGCTAAATGAGTCTTGAATTCTTATCAAGATGATTTTTAGATGAACAAAAATAAAATCTGGATAGATACTGGTATGAGATTCCTGAATTTGAATGAAAATTTCAACTTTCAATACTTGTTCTTAAAATTAAGAAAATCTATACACTGGGCAAAGTATAATTCCTCCAAGGTTACCTATACCCAATGTAATCAAGAAAATGAAGTTTCACAAAAACTCTTCAAGTGAATCGAAACAAGCCAACCAACCTTATTTTTCAATATATATATATATATATATATCTTCAAAAAACTTTCAAAACAAACAAAACACGACAAACGAATCAAAATCTTTCCTAGTGTTAATGACGCCACCCTTAGACTATCCTGTTTGGACAAGGTATAATTCTATTTGAGGCATCCTACAACCAAGTAAAATTAAAAAAAAAACCTTATGAATTGCCATCAAACCTGCTTCTTTGGGTCAGTTAGAAGTTCGAGCAAGCCTCATACAACACCAGCATGATGGGACCATGTCGATTGGTCTCAAGCCAGTTAAGACTAGTTTTGTAGATCAATCCTTTAGGCTAAACATCTTCTTAGCTTATCAAATACCAAAAGAAGATTATCTTTGATCCATCGGAGGTTGGAGTACGCCCCATGTGACACCATCATGATGTGATTAGCTTGATTCACTTCAAATCAGTAAGGATTGATTTGGTTGTCAATCCTTTGAGTTAGTAAATTTGAAATGTGATAATACACTGTTGGCATCATTTTTTTATTATTATTTTTTTATTATTATTATTTTATATATCACATGCATGGGATGTCCATTCGAGCATACCAGGGTCGACAGGTGTTACTCGAAGCGTCGCGCGGGAAATTAGCTCAAATTGGCTCATCCACCTGCGAGCTTGTTCAGATGACCTCGAACGATGAAACGGACCACGCGAGTGTGTCCGGAACATCGATATTAGCTAGGAAGAACGCCTATTTTACTACGGCTTTGCGAGCGGGGTAAAAATTGTGCAAATTATCGTTTTAGCGCGATCGTCTGAAAGTCACTCTAACGACTCCAGATGACGAAACGGATCACACGATTGTGTCCGGGACGTCGATTTTACCTACAGAGAATGTTCATTTTGCTACGACATCGCGAGCGGGCTTAAAATATGCGAATTATTCTTTTTGGCCCATTTGCTAAAAAGTGGCTCGAGCGGCCTCGAACGACTCCGGATGACGAAACGGATCACACGATTGTGTCCGGGACGTCAATTTTACCTACGGAGGATGTTCATTTTGCTACGACATCGCGAGCGGGCTTAAAATATGCAAATTATTCTTTTTTGGCCCATTTGCTAAAAAGTGGCTCGAGCGGCCCCGAACGACTCCGGATGACGAAACGGACCGCACCATTGCGTCCGGAACGTCGATTTTAGCCCGTAGGGACATTCGCTTCGCTGCGAGGACGTGTACGGGTTAAATGTATGCAAAGGATAATTATATTATTATTATTATATAATATAATATATATATATATATATATATATATATAATATATTATAATTATCCTATAAAAATAACGCCTAACCTCTCTCCCTCTCTCGGATATCGCAAAAAACCTCCCTACGACGCAATTTTTCGCGTGAACCCTAGCCGCCATCTCCTTGGCTCGTAAACCTCGCAGCTGAACTCCCTAGCGTCGAACCCTAGCACCGCTCTTCGCACGACACTTCCAGTGACCTCTCCGGTCGGCGAGCCTCGCCGGTGAACCATCTTCGCCGACCGCCGCAGTCTCCTCCGGCGTCGGCAGCCCCTTTTCTTCAGCTCGCGGCATTTTGCTTCTTAGCCCCATCTTTCACAAAACAACCACCTCTTTGGCTCGCGAGATCGCCGGCCGGGGCTCCGTCGGCGTAAGCCCTACCGCCGGTATTCCCCTCCGCCGGAGCTGCTACAAAGGGGTTATTTTGGCTGAGCTTTCGATCTTCCTTCGTGCCGGCGTCGTTTCTTCACACGAGCAGCCAGCCTTCTCGGCGACATCTCGCCGGCCTTCCTCGGCACGGGCATCCAGATCCCGGTGGTTTTAGCTCTCCCTTGCATAGATCCATATCGAGATTTAGGAACCCTCGCGCTTCCATTAACTTTTGGCGGGAAGCTTTTCTTTGTCGGTTTCCTCTCCCGCGGCGAATTTTCTGTCAATGAAGTCACCGTCGCGAGTATCCTCCGCCTCGCAGGATATCCTTGTCGCCGTCGGGGCAGCGACAACACCGTGGCGTATCGAAATCCATTCAACCTCTCATCGTGAAGGTATATTTTGGTCATATTTTTTTATATGCCAAAATTATTTATTATTATTTTTTTGGTACATCGCATACCTCATTGAGTCTTTTTCTCGTTCCCTGCATGCTCGACGAGGTACACATTGCGAGACGTGTCGGCACGTGGATCGAACACCGACGGTTCGCCGGAAACGTGGGCTCTTCTTCAGCATAAAGAGAACGCGTCTTCAACCTTCGCGGCGGTGAGATTTTCTTATCCCTTAGCCAGCCCTAGGTTTAGTCCGGTTTAGGCACGTGGGTTCGATCGCCCACGTGGGGTGGAGGTGCCGGACGACATGTGTCGACCGGTCGAGCCGCCTATGTGATGGATCGTTGATTTACCTAGAGTGAGCTATAGGTTAGGAATCCTATGCGTTGGCCAATCCTATTCGTAGCCGAGCGATTTCCTGTTGTAAGCTTTAGGCTTTAGTCCTGCTGGGTTGGAATCCCAATTTCCCATGGTTTTGGCGCTCCTAATCTCCCTTGGAGGGATTAGTTGAGTTCGATCTTAGAGGACGGGAAAAGCTTTGTAGCTAGTCCGTCCTATAAGATCGGGGGTGTCCGTAGAGCGGAAAAAGCTTTAGTAGCTAGTCCGCCCTACGAACGGTGGAGAGTTTCCCCTGCGAGAAATCGAAGCGGAAACCCTCTACATAGCCATGCCAAAACTGGAGGCGGCAATGCCGCAGATCCAAGTGCGTCAACCCTAGGTACCTATGTGAGGTCGTTAGGACGAGTTCGACGTGTCGTCGATCGTTTGGGTTTCATCGCATGTGCATGAACCATCTTGTTGCATTTTTGCATGTGGTCATTTGTTGCATTGTATGCATGTTCGCATGAGCACTTCGGGTCGATCGGCTGTCCTGGGCCGATCCCCGATCCTCAGTTGGGTTCGATCGACTGTCCCAAGTCGATCACCTATCCTTTAGGGTCGGTTTGGTTACCCCGAACTAATCCACCCATTTTTTTTGGTCCGACCAGCCACCACGGTCCGGTCGACCGAGCACTTACATGTTTGTATGCTTTTGCATCATATTGTGTGTTTGTATGCATGTGCATGTTAGTCTGATTGCATGTTGCACCAAATTTTGTTTCTTTGCATTTGCATTCGCATTTGCACCACACTTTTATGATTCTTCATAGTGAGAATTACTCCACCTCCGAGTCACTGCCCCTCGGCATACTCATTTGCTCGGGCCGCTGCCGCTACGGCATGCCCACCTCCGGGCCGCTGCCGCTACGGCATGCCCACCTTCTGGTCACTGCCTCCTCGGCATACCCATCCTTTTGGGCCGCTGCCGCTACGACATGCCCACCTTCGGGCCGCTGCCACTACGGCATGCCCACCTTCGGGTCACTGCCTCCTTGGCATACCCATCCTTTGGGCCGCTGCCTTCACGGCATGTCCGCTCTTTTCTGAGTCACTGCTTTCACGGTATACTCACCCTCACCGCTTTGGTGCATCCTCTTTGCATGTAGCATCTTCGCATTTTGCTTGATATGAGTGCTTGCCCTTTTGGGTGCCCGTTGTGATTGTTTCGTACTTCGGTCGAGCAGTCACAATGTGGGCTTCTTGCATGACTGTTTGCTTACCCATTCCTCGATGGCTTGTCCTACTCGTTAGGAGAGTGACCCCGTGTCGGTCGCGATGCCTTAACGAGCATTGCTTGTTGGGTTGATCCCAATGAGCAATGCTAGTTAAGTCATCGGGATCGGCACAAGTATGATTGTGCTAAGGATCCATTGGATCTAACTTGTGTCACCCCTCTTCGTAACGCCCTTTAGATCTTTCAGATCTTTAGATCGGGGTCGGTATGGCGACCCCGTCAAAGTCATACTATACCCAGACTTACCCTGCACTTAGGCACTAGGTTTGTGCACTTTCGTTAGATGGTGTGCTAGAGCTAGGACTTAGGTTGCTAGGTAGTCTTTTCGATGCTTGGCTATTGTTCTTTGATGGATTGGTTGCCTCTAGCCGTGTATCTTTCTTCCGCACTTTGCCCGTGATGTGATTGCATGCCGCATATGTATGGTAGTGTGTTAGGCGCTTTTCTCGCGAGGAGCCATGCTTATTTATATACACACACAGGTACCGCTATGGGGGTAGCATGTGATGATTTCTGACATTTTTATTTGCAGGTGCTATTAGCTCCCCCGTTTATAAAGCATGGCTCATTATACGTTATTTGCATGTGAGCTTTCCCGCTAACACTTGTTTTCATGCAGGATTGAGTCTTTTTATTTTCCTTTGTACTTTTAGAGTCTAGGAGAGTCATGTAGCAGAAATAAGATACGGGCACGGGTTCCGAGGCGTTTTGCGCGGGAACCACGTGGAGGGGACTAGGAGCAGATGCTCGTGCCCCGTATCTTAATTCTGCATTTTTATATTGATGTATAGAATTAGGACCGGGCATGTATATGCGGAGTCCGGCCGCATTTTTCTTTTTCTGGATTATGTTGCCGGTCCAGCGGTATTTTGGCCTCTTTTATTTTATTATGGAGTGCTTTCTTTCTTGCTTTTATTGCATATTTGCATGCCTGTATGTGTTTTCCTTATTTCTTTCTGTGATCTGGGATTTCGCGATATCATTTAAGCTCTTTAAGGACCCTAAAATTGTAAACTTTATATGTTTAAAAAGTCATAATAAAATATTCAAGATAAATAAATTTTAGGATTAAAATATTCAAGATTTTAAAATATGCACTTTTACTTTCTTGCATGGCCTTCGGGCCGGATTTTAAATGGTTTGCATTGCATGGCTATCACCCAAGTCATACTAATAGGGAATCCACATTACTTAAGGACCGCTCTAAATAACTGCATTCATATTTGCATGTCCCGAGGAGGAGTCCCCGTGCTTCTCCAACCTGACTGGCCTAGCATACCTTTATAGGTGGTTGTCTAGTGCGCCTAAGGTGTTAGAAGGCTCCCCGACCCAGACGGGGTGTAAGTCCTTTTGTTTGGAGCGTTTGCAGCTTTGTAGCTGAACCTCCCTTTCTCTTCTTTCCTGAGGCATCTTGTCACTATGGCAGGTGTGAGACCCACCTCTTGGAGCTCCAGCTTATAGTCATAGGATAGAGTTTCCTTCCTTTGACCTGTAGGCTACCGAGGTCCCCGTGGATAATGCAATTCTTGGATTGCCGACCGGGATCTCGGGATGTGTCGGGTCGACTACCTTCACATTCGGGTAGACTTAGGGTCATACTCGCTTAGGATGACGGGTTTGTGATACCCCGACTTGGCTACCTCTACCCCTTTAGGATTACTCCTTCCTTCCTTTAACTACCCCCGTCGAGCCCTTTCGCTCCTTGACTTCGTTGATATCATTTTGACGGCCCGATGCCGATGAGCCGCCGCCCGTTCGGGATACGACAATTTGTCCTCTGCCCTTATGGCCCGGACGTGCTTTGACGTGTTGGGATACCCCCGTCAAGATGATTTAGGTTATTCCGTGGGTTTCGTATGCCGATGAGCCGCTACCCCATTTGGGATGTGAGAGACTCACTCTCTGCCTGATGGCTTAGCGAGAGCTTTGAAGCGTCGAGACTTTCCCACACGGAATAATCTCCCTTTGATTGCCTTTACCCCAGGTCTATGATAATATAAAGCGAAACTCCTTTTATCGAGAGTATTCTTGGGTATCCCCCAAGATGTAATTAACCGAGTAGGAATACGTTCCTCCGGAGTGCTCTTGACCCCGAATAGGTACATACACTTGACTCTCCGGTTATGGGTAGTCTACGTAGATACTTCTTTCGTGGATATTGGTTCAAGGTGCCTCCGCCCGATCTTGTTTGGGCGGACATGCTCGACTTATCCTTGCGAGGTTTATCGCACGTAGACTCTCCATGCTTTTTCTTTTCTCTTGTTTGTCACTTTGTCGTATGTCCCTTCTTAATCGGTTCCTCTCCTCTTCGAATCACTTATTTGATTCGAGAGGGAGATTTATTCGAATAGGGGAAGTATACGACGACTGACAAGCTGGCGACTCCTTTTAAAATAAAAAAGAGAAAAAGAATGGCGAAAACAAAACTGGCGACTCCGCTGGGGAAGAGTCTCTCTCTCCATACTTGGAGCTTCGCTTTTTCTGGGGTTACAGTCTCTCCGTACTTGGAGTTTCGCTCATATTATCGTGACTCGGTTCTCTTCCTTCGAGTCACGACTGAGCCTTTTGTGAGACCTTGGTTTTCAGTCTATGTGTCAGTTGCTAGGGGTAGCAACTCGATGCATTCTATCCCTTCTCTCACCCTCGACAGTTCGGTTGCTGTCGTTGTAGTTTTGTGATTGGTTTCTTGACCTTTCCTTATTTTTGATCATTGTCCTTTTTTCTCCGCTACGCGGAAGAGCGAGAAGATGGATATGATCGCCGCCGCCGAGGAGAGCTCTTTCCCTCTCCCCAAGCGTTTTTGTGCTCCTGAGGGTGTCATAACCTTCAGTTCCTTCGAGCACCCATGTGGGGTTACCTTACGTAATCCTACGCCCTTTGAGACATTTTGCTCTGTGCCCTCCCCCTTAAAAGGGGAGACGTGCACATTAAGTCGTTCATACGCCCTTTGAGGCATTTTCTCTATGCCCTCCCCCTTAAAAGGGGAGACGTGCATATTGAGTTTTTTTTTTCTATGCCCTCTCAGGCATTTTGCTCTATGCCCTCCCTTTTAAAAGGGGAGACGTGCATATTGAGTTGTTCTTACGCTCTCTCAGACGTTTTGCTCTATGCTCTCCCTTTTAAAAGGGGATACGTGCATATTGAGTTGTTCCTGCGCTATCTGAGGCGTTTTCCTCCGTGTCCTCCCCCTTTAAAGGGGAGTCGTATACATTTAGCTGTTTTTGCTGTGGTGGCTCGCGTCGCGTTCGCTTCTTTTGCAAAAAGAGGATGACGCTCGATAGCGATGCGCCGCCGCACCTGACGGTCTTTTCTAGACTTGTCCCTCCGTGTTCTCACATATCTCCTTGCCAAAGGCAGGTGAGTCTTCTTTTAGCAGTAGGTTTGTCACTACTGTCGTCGTTGTGACATTTGTCCCAACTCTCTTTCTATTCCAGTTTTCCCTGAGGATCCACCTGTCCCTCGATTGGGTAGGAAGGCCACGAGGACTAGGAATAGATTGCTGCAAATTTAGCAACATTGCTTGTATCTGTTTCTATACCTATTCTGACTCCCGTTTAGGAGGTGCATTCGGCCCCCGTTTTGAGTCATGTTTGCTACTATCCCCGTTGAGCAGACCACGTCCTCATTGGACATTTGCTACGTGCCCCCCCTTTGAAAAGGAGTTGTGCATTTAGTACTACTTTCGTTGTAGCAACCCGCATTGGTGTTACTTTTCCCTTAAGGAAAGGACTAGTGTCAGATGGCGATACGCTATAATGCTCTTTCCTGCTTACTAGCCTCTATTTTAGTCCTTCCATATGTTTAGGATTTCCATCCTCACGGATGTTGCATTATGTAAGAGTGCTAGGAGTTACCGGCTATGGTACCGTCCTCCGGCGGTGTGAACTGGGTCCCCGCCGTGATTTATTTTAGTTCCGGCCCAAGATTTATACTTAAATCTTGAAGGTTGAGAATCACATTTCTCGTCCTCCGACGTTGTGGACCATGTCGACGTCATGGCTTGTTTTGGTTCTGGCCCGGGATGATACTAAATCCCGTCGGCTGAGAATCACCTCTTCATCTTCCGCGTTGTGGACCATGTCCCCGCCATGACTTGTTTCCGATTCAGCACAGGATAACGCCCAAATTCCATTAGCCGAAAATCATCTTCTCTCCTCCGTCCGGTTATGTGGACTACACTCAGCCGGGTTTGCTTGGGATTCTTCCCTCCTCCGGATGCAAGTCATTCTCACTTACGTGTCCGTACTATTGTTGCTACCACGAGTTCTCCGACTTAGAAGATCGTAGGAGCATCTTCCTCTTTAAGTGGAAATGTTTTTGCTGGTTCGACGATTGTCCCAACCCCGGCTCTGGTTTCTTCGAGGTCTCGCCCGTCCCTACATTAGGCAAGGGCGTCCGTAAGAATAGGAACAGTACCGCCGCAACCATAGTGGCCGACTTAGCCGCGGGTCTCTTTACTCGTTGAGATTCTAGTTTCCTCTTTGAGAGGATAGGGTCCAATTTCTTAAGATGAGTTCCTTGCTTAGATCTCTGAAATATCTAAGCATGTTGTGTAAGAACTCCTCTACTTACCATACCCCACGATCCTTATAGTAGGAGACCGAGATATACTTCTCAGTCCACTACAAGATCTGGATGTTTGCCATCTGTTGTGCAGGCCATGAGACCCGCCGATGTGTTGCATGGAACCCTTGGCGTGGTATTTAGTGCCACTTGCCGTATGTTGTGCGGGTATCACTGATGATCATGTTGGAGTGGCTTTTGCCCATACATGATGTGCTAACTCTTTCCTGAAATCACGAGGAAAATTTTGTGGCTTCCTCTTCATCGCGCTAGATGAATTTGTCCTATATCGATAAAGGGAGATCCGGGGCATACCCCGTCGATTCTCACCTTTTTTTTTGGGACAAAAGTTGATCGTCGTCCTTCGGCGAATATCCATTGGGTTAGGCAAATTCTTGCCACCATGTCTCTTGATATTTCGACGTCGCATGTAGAATGACTTTCTACATTTGACGGCGAGGGTTTACTCGCCTTTGCTTTGAAGAGTGCTTTATTCGACCTCTTTCATTTATTAAGCAAGGCTATAGTTGAAGTTTTATACTTCGATTGGGGGACATCCCAAAAAAATCTCTTGTCGATAACATGTTGTATTGACGTAGACCATTTTGCTAGTCTTAGTCGATCCATGTTTAGCTGTGATGCACATCTCCCAGGCTATTTGAGAGTGCCTCATTCAGTTTGAGCTATGTTCGCCTTTTGGCTAAGCTCTTGATGAGAGCATTTCTTGGCTAAGACCACCTTATTTGTCTATCATTTGATTTAGTCAGTTACTCTGAATCTGACTAGGATTTGGTGCCTCACCTATCTAGAACCTTATTGACTTTTTGTCCGTTCTTGGTGAGAAAGCATCACCGCGAGATTGATTCGTCTTCTATATCCAACCTTGTGGATATTTTGTTTGACTTGGTTGATTTTTATCACCTAGTTGATAGTCATGTTGAATCGATTAAAATACTTTGCCATGATAAATCAGCTCATGACTTGTCGAGATACCTTGATATCCGACACTACCGGTTAGACCTCTCCGATTATCTAACCAAGATATACCTCGACCAAGAGTGCGGTGGCTTCTTATCCCCGTACCTCTTGATGTTCCGGCCCCATTCACAGAGGCCGTCGAGATGGTTCCGAAAGGAACAACACCCCTTAGTTGATCTTATCTTGGATTTTCCTTCGATGTTTCGCGAGGGTGAATCTATGACGGATCCCGAGGATGAGTTTGAGCGGACCATGTACGCACCTTCTTAGGATTTGCTGATCTTCATGGTTTGGGGGATTTGAATTATGTCTTGATGATCGAATCCCTTATTTTAATGAACTTTCACCTAAGTCCCGAGAACACCTCGCAGTGACTAGATGGGTGTCATTGAGATGTGAGTAGTTTTAGAGACTATTTAGATCTCTTACCTTTCCATTCGAAGTCTAGACCGATGGAAGCTTGACAAGTAATGTACCATAAAATTCTAAGAATCTTTCTTCAGGAGATTTTTGAATCAGAATAAATTACTTTATAACAAAAAGAAGCTCACCAGATACAGTAATTCTCAGGAGAGATAAAAAAAGTGTGAAAGGCTTCAAAATAAAAAAAAGAAAAAAAGATTGAAAGAAAATGATCAACACTCCCGAGAAGAAGCTTCGAGGTGAGTGGGAAATCAAAAATTCGATATAAAGAACTTTTTTATTTCAAAATTCTCCCCGGTAAGATCCTTAGAATATTAAGGTTCGGAGAATTGTTTAAGTGACATTGGGATGACCGATAAATTAGTAATTGATTTAAAGACATCTCCAAAATGAAAATATTTCTTTACATCTAGATACAAATGATGAGGCCTATCTAAAGCTAAGGGTGAAAATAATTAAAGGACGGGGACTAGAGAAGAGTACTTAAGGAAAATCCCACCTAGACTCGAATTTTGCAAATCTCATATTTTGCATGGTATATCCGGTCATGAGTCTAGGATGCTTACTTGAGAGCTCCACTTACCGTATCGAGTTGGTATGTCACGCCAAATCGTTCCCCATAACGACTTATGTTGTGAATAAAAAAATAATAATATTTAATGCCAATGAAAAAATATAAATGGCATGGAAGACTCTCAATAGCTTTGTGGGCATGTTGTACGACATACCGTACACCCACATTATATCACGCTCGATGCGTTGAACCTCCGGGTCCGACAGATCCTTCTTTGAAAGTTGACTCTTTTTTTGTGTGTGGACTTCTCTACCTACCATCTTTATGCTTTATGCGTCGACCCTCTGGGTCCGGCAGCCCTTGCTTTGGATGAAAGGCTTGCCATCTTGTGGGCTCTTCACTCACCATCTTTACGCTTTATGCGTCGACCCTCCGGTCCGGCGAGTCCTTCCTTGGAAGTTGACTCCCCTTCTTGTGTGTGGACTCTTCACCCACCACCCTTACGTACTATGTGGCGACCCTCTGGGTCCGGTGGCCCTTCCTTCGGAAGAAAGGCTTGCCATATTGTGGGCTTTTTACCCACCTTCTTGTACACTTTATGTGTTGACCTTCGGGTTCCTGGCAGTCCTTCCTTCGGAAGTTGACTAGCCTTCTTTGTGGGTATGTTGTACGACACTGTACACCCACCCATTCCTTTGCTTCATTGCAAGTAAGAGAGGTCTTGTGCATCTCTTAAAACCGATTCGTCGAATTGCTAAACGGATAAAGTGGAAGTCTTACGAGCGGCTTATACACGGCGCAACCGGTAATCGGTGTAAGAGAAGCCAAGTACTTCTCTTATCTTTTCTCTTCGGTTCCTCGCTTCGAGCGGACCCGAGCAAGGGTGTCCCACCCATCATAAATGAGTGTGGTAGATACATTCGTCCCTCTCGTCACAGTGAGAGTGGAAGATACCCTCTTTTTGGAGGATTTGAGCATAACTTTATGGTTATCATATCTTGCAATTACGGTTATCATATCTTGCTTAGCTAACCTTCGCAATATCTCGATTGACAGGAGTCAATTTTGATTGATATTTTCCTTATGCGAGAAAGTCATGCCCTTTCCTAGCATTCTTGTTCGGTTACCCATTCTACATAGGGTCCGAACTCGAACACCTTTCTACGGATATGCTCATCCTACTCACCTCGGATGAATGTAGCGTACTCTCTCTTAAGGGATATGTTTTGGTCTTCCGGCTAAATATCATTTGGTTGGTTCGCTCTACTTCGCCCAACCTTTCTAAGGTGTCTCGACTGACTGAGGTCAAGTTCGATTGATACCTCTTTTGTGTGGGAAAGCCATGCTTCTTTCCTCGACTCCTCTATTATGTCGAGCACCCTATGTGGGTCCGAATTAGAGTCTCCCGCTTATTTCAAATGAGTGCGGCATTTTTCCTCTTAGGAGGATGTTTTTGGGTTGGTCTGAGATCCATGCACCCATGCGGTTGGAATGCTATATTTTTTTTTTACCAACCACTCTTGGATACTATGGTAATTCCCCATTGGAATTCATTCTACCAAATTTCCGGTAGCAGTATCGTATAAGGTTGTTATGTTTTGACCATCCACCCTCTTTGATATTCTCGACTCGGTCAATTTTCATCGCCTTGTTGGAGCGACATGTTGTATCGATTCTAGACTTTGTCTATTCTCTATTTGACCCATGTCGCTAGTCGCTTGCACTTCGAGGCATGACGTTCGCCTCGGTATTGTCCCCGACGAAATTGCCTTAGCCGCTTCTTGCAGGAAATATCCATTGAGCTCTCCTCAGCGACAGCTACTTCGCTAGTTCTGAGGGCCCTTTTAGCGAGGCTTACTTCGCTAATGCTTGCTTAAAGCACCCTACATTTGGACTTGTGAGTCCACCTCGATGATATTTCGATTGACTTGATTTGTTTGGTCTGCCCCATCGAATGGCATGTTGTATCAGTCGCTCAGTTGATCCATGTCTACACCGGGATATTTGATACCTCCCCAGCATAATTACTTTGCTAAATGGGAGAATCCCCGATGAAATTTGTCTCGCTAGTGCTTACATAAAAGCACTTTATTGGTTAGACCATTTCAGTTAGCTAACCCCATTAATTCTTTCGATTATTTGGTTAGTTCTGTCTGCCACATCGAGTAACATATTGCATCGGCCTTACCGCCGATCCATGTTTGGCCTGAGCGCTCTATGCATCCAGCATATACTTCGAGCATGATACCTCGGGCTATTTTAGCCATATGGTCGCTCATTCGGTGCATAGGCAGGATACCTCCCCTGTCCTATTTGATATTTTTGACTACTTCGGTTGGTTCTATCCACCACGTCGAGTCGCATGTCGTATCGATTTTAACATCGATCCATGTTCTTTCGGAGCGTTTTAACATCCGACTATACTTTGAGCATGTTGCCTCAGGCTGTTGCGCCATATGACTGCTCGTTTGATGTGTAGGCAAGACACATAGCTCTTGTCCTTTTTAGTATTTGACCAGGACACATACCTCCCGTGTCATCTGATACATTCAACCAGGATACATACCTCCTGTGTTATTTGATATGTTTGGTCGGGATACATACCTTCCGTGACGTTTCGATATGAGAAGTAGGATATGTACCTCCTACTCTACTTCGATGTGTAGTTAGGATACATATCTCCTAGACTACCTCGATCGGGATATATACCTCCCCGATCATTTCGATGTTCCGATCAATGGCACTATTGCCTTCACTTGGTCGACCCTTGATGATAAGACCTTATTATGAGGCACGTTGGGTTTCTTAGCCATTTGGCTTTCGAGGTCTCTCGAACCGCATTCCCATTTTGACCGGTTCTCTTATGAGAGCATTTTTCGGCTTTACATAGCCATATACCTTGATGTTTCTTGAGCCACATGACACTTTAGTCGGCTCGTACAAGGACATCTCGTCTTTTGACGTTTTGGCCCCGTAGCCGTTTGATATGACATTTCTCGAGCTATATGACGCTCTAGTCAGCTCTTTTATGAGAATATATTGTCGTATCCGCTCATTAGCCTTTCGATACTTCTCGAGCCATATGTCCCTTTTGGGTTGGTTCATTTACGAGGGTATCCCTTCTTCGGACATTCCTTGGGTTATGCCTCTACGGCCTCCGAACCCACCCCTAGGTTATGCCTTTAAGGCCTCTCGAACCTATTTATGTGGTTATGCTTTTATGGCCCCCGAACCACTCGTGTTTGGTCATGCCTTCACGGCCTCCGAACCACCTCTCTTTTTTTCTTTCGGGTCAACCATACTTTATACTCATTGGTTCGATCGCTACCTCCGATCGGGATATGTTGTGCTTTATAGCCACTCGATTAAAGTGATGGGTGTTTCATCTCAAGGAGATCAAGAGACTCGCAATCAGGGTCTCTTTCAGAGGAAACATAACAGGAGATTTGGTCACAGGAGATGATTGGGTTTTCTCCCCTACTGTTTCGAATGTGGTCAGGTACGGGGTCTTCATCGATTCTGTTGTTTCGAATGAGGTCAAACAGATCGATATTGCCATTTCGAATGAGGTCAGGCAAAATCCCAGCCAAACATGTCCATTTCATCTGGCCTAGCTGGGTCCTTTCTCTCCTACCGTTTTGAATGTGGTCAGGTACGAGATTTTCATCGACTCTGTTATTTCGAATGAGGTCAGACAGATCGATTTTGCCGTTTCGAATGAGGTCAGGCATATCTTTTCTCGCTCATACCATGTCCAGCTTATCCGTGGCCTCGGCCGAGCTCTTCGGTGGACATTTAGCTTCGACTGTTGACCACCACCCCTGGCCATACCCTGCCCAGTTTTTCTGGCCTGGTTGGGATCCTTTGTGGTTATGCCTCTACGGCCTCTGAACCACCCCCTAGGTTATGCCTTTACGACCTCTGAACCTAGTATCGTGGTTATGCCATTACGGCCTCTGAACCACCCCTTTTAGGTTATGCCTTTACGGCCTCTGAACCTATTTTTTGGTGATTGACGAGTCACGACAGGTTAGCCACACTCTTGACCATACCATGTCCAGCTTTATCCGGCCCGGTCGAGTTTTCGTACTCTTTTCGGGACGTCACATCGACTACCAAGAGATGCTCTCTTTAAGGATGCTTCCAACAAGTGCACTCGTGCCTCGCCGGTACACCACACTTGTTGGGGGTCCTTTGTTGGCATCATTTTTTTATTATTATTTTTTTATTATTATTATTTTATATATCACATGCATGGGATGTCCATTCGAGCATACCAGGGTCGACAGGTGTTACTCGAAGTGTCGCGCGGGAAATTAGCTCAAATTGGCTCATCCACCTGCGAGCTTGTTCAGATGACCTCGAACGATGAAACGGACCACGCGAGTGTGTCCGGAACATCGATATTAGCTAGGAAGAACGCCTATTTTACTACGGCTTTGCGAGCGGGGTAAAAATTGTGCAAATTATCGTTTTAGCGCGATCGTCTGAAAGTCACTCTAACGACTCCAGATGACGAAACGGATCACACGATTGTGTCCGGGACGTCGATTTTACCTACGGAGGATGTTCATTTTGCTACGACATCGCGAGCGGGCTTAAAATATGCGAATTATTCTTTTTTGGCCCATTTGCTAAAAAGTGGCTCGAGCGGCCTCGAACGACTCCGGATGACGAAACGGATCACACGATTGTGTCCGGGACGTCAATTTTACCTACGGAGGATGTTCATTTTGCTACGACATCGCGAGCGGGCTTAAAATATGCAAATTATTCTTTTTTGGCCCATTTGCTAAAAAGTGGCTCGAGCGGCCCCGAACGACTCCGGATGACGAAACGGACTGCACCATTGCGTCCGGAACGTCGATTTTAGCCCAGAGGGACATTCGCTTCGCTGCGAGGACGTGTACGGGTTAAATGTATGCAAAGGATAATTATATTATTATTATTATATAATATATATATATATATATATATATATATATATATAAAATATATTATAATTATCCTATAAAAATAACGCCTAACCTCTCTCCCTCTCTCGCATATCGCAAAAAACCTCCCTACAGATCGCAATTTTTCGCGTGAACCCTAGCCGCCATCTCCTTGGCTCGTAAACCCTCCCGACCGAACTCCCCAGCGCCGAACCCTAGCGCCGCTCTTCGCACGGTACTTCCAACTACCTCTCCGGTCCGCGAGCCTCGCCGGCGAACCATCCTCGCGGACCGCCGCAGTCTCCTCTGGCGTCGGCGGCCCCCTTTTCTTCGCTCGCGGCATTTTGCTTCTTAGCCCCATCTTTCACAAAACAACCACCTCTTTGGCTCGTAGATCGCCGGCCGGGGCTCCTCGTCGGCGTAAGCCCTACCGCCGGTATTCCTCCGCCGGAGCTGCTACAAAGGGGTTATTTTGGCTGAGCTTTCGATCTTCCTTCGTGCCGGCGTCATTTCTTCGCACGAGCAGCCAGCCTTCTCGGCGACATCTCGCCGGCCTTCCTCGGCACGGGCATCCAGATCCCGGTGGTTTTAGCTCTCCCTTGCATAGATCCATATCGAGATTTAGGAACCCTCGCGCTTCCATTAACTTTTGGCGGGGAAGCTTTTTCTTTGTCGGTTTCCTCTCCCGCCGGCGAAGTTTCTGTCGATGAAGTCACCGTCGCGAGCACCCTCCGCCTCGTCGCAGATCCTCGTCGTCGTCGGGGCAGCGACAACACCGTGGCGTATAGAAATCCGTTCAACCTCTTATCGTGAAGGTATATTTTGGTCATATTTTTTATATGCCAAAATTATTTATTATTATTTTTTGGTACATCGCATACCTCATTGAGTCTTTTTCTCGTTCCCTGCATGCTCGACGAGGTACACATTGCGAGACGTGTCGGCACGTGGATCGAACACCGGCGGTTCGCCGGAAACGTGGGCTCTTCTTCAGCATAAAGAGAACGCGTCTTCAACCTTCGCGGCGGTGAGATTTTCTTATCCCTTAGCCAGCCCTAGGTTTAGTCCGGTCTAGGCACGTGGGTTCGATCGCCCACGTGGGGTGGAGGTGCCGGACGACATGTGTCGACCTGGCCGAGCCGCCTATGTGATGGATCGTTGATTTACCTAGAGTGAGCTATAGGTTAGTGAATCCTATGCGTTGGCGATCCTATTCGTAGCCGAGCGATTTCCCGTTGTAAGCCTTAGGCTTTAGTCCCGCCGGGTCGGAATCCCAATTTCCCACAGTTTTGACGCTCCTCATCTCCCTTGGAGGGATTAGTTGAGTTCGATCTTAGAGAGCGTAAAAAACTTTGTAGCTAGTCTGTCCTATAAGATCGGGGTGTCCGTAGAGCGGAAAAAGCTTTAGTAGCTAGTCCGCCCTACGAACGGTGGAGAGTTTCCCCGCGAGAAATCGAAGCGGGAAACCCTCTACATAGCCATGCCAAAACCGGAGGCGGCAATGCCACGATCCAAGTGCGTCAACCCTAGGTACCTATGTGAGGTCGTTAGGACGAGTTCGACGTGTCGTCGATCGTTTGGGTTTCATCGCATGTGCATGAACCATCTTGTTGCATTTTTGCATGTGGTCATTTGTTGCATTGTATGCATGTTCGCATGAGCACTTCGGGTCGATCGGCTGTCCTGGGCCGATCCCCGATCCTCAGTTGGGTTCGATCGACTGTCCCAAGTCGATCACCTATCCTTTAGGGTCGGTTTGGTTACCCCGAACTAATCCACCCATTTTTTTGGTCCGACTAGCCCACCACGGTCCGGTCGACCGAGCACTTACATGTTTGTATGCTTTTGCATCATATTGTGTGTTTGTATGCATGTGCATGTTAGTCTGATTGCATGTTGCACCAAATTTTGTTTCTTTGCATTTGCATTCGCATTTGCACCACACTTTTATGATTCTTCATAGCGAGAATTACTCCACCTCCGAGTCACTCGCCCCTCGGCATACTCATTTGCTCGGGCCGCCGCCGCTACGGCATGCCCACCTCCGGCCGCCGCCGCTACGGCATGTCCACCTTTCGGTCACTCGCCTCCTCGGCATACCCATCCTTTGGGCCGCCGCCGCTACGACATGCCCACCTTCGGGCCGCCGCCACTACGGCATGCCCACCTTCGGTCACCGCCTCCTCGGCATACCCATCCTTTGGGCCGCCGCCTTCACGGCATGTCCGCTCTTTTCCGAGTCACTCGCTTTCACGCGTATACTCACCCTCACCGCTTTGGTGCATCCTCTTTGCATGTAGCATCTTCGCATTTTGCATGATATGAGTGCTTGCCCTTTTGGGTGCCCGTTGTGATTGTTTCGTACTTCGGTCGAGCGATCACAATGTGGGCTTCTTGCATGACTCGTTTGCTTACCCATTCCTCGATGGCTTGTCCTACTCGTTAGGAGAGTGACCCCGTGTCGGTCGCGATGCCTTAACGAGCATTGCTTGCTGGGTTGATCCCAATGAGCAATGCTAGTTAAGTCATCGGGATCGGCACAAGTATGATTGTGCTAAGGATCCATTGGATCTAACTTGTGTCACCCCTCTTCGTGACGCCCTTTAGATCTTTCAGATCTTTAGATCGGGGTCGGTATGGCGACCCCGTCAAAGTCATACTATACCCGGACTTACCCCGCACTTAGGCACTAGGTTTGTGCACTTTCGTTAGATGGTGTGCTAGTGCTAGGACTTAGGTTGCTAGGTAGTCTTTTCGATGCTCGGCTATTGTTCTTTGATGGATTGGTTGCCCTAGCCGGTATCTTTCTTCCGCACTTCGCTCGTGATGTGATTGCATGCTGCATATGTATGGTAGTGTGTTAGGGCGCTTTTCTGCAGGGAGCCATGCTTATTTATATACACACACAGGTACCGCTATGGGGGTAGCATGTGATGATTTCTGACATTTTTATTTGCAGGTGCTATTAGCTCCCCCGTTTATAAAGCATGGCTCATTATACGTTATTTGCATGTGAGCTTTCCCGCTAACACTTGTTTTCATGCGGGATCGAGTCTTTTTATTTTCCTTTGTACTTTTAGAGTCTAGGAGAGTCATGTAGCAGAAATAAGATACGGGCACGGGTTCCGAGGCGTTTTGCGCGGGAACCACGTGGAGGGGACTAGGAGCCGATGCTCGTGCCCCGTATCTTAATTCTGCATTTTTATATTGATGTATAGAATTAGGACCGGGCATGTATATGCGGAGTCCGGCCGCATTTTTCTTTTTCTGGATTATGTTGCCGGTCCAGCGGTATTTTGGCCTCTTTTATTTTATTATGGAGTGCTTTCTTTCTTGCTTTTATTGCATATTTGCATGCCTGTATGTGTTTTCCTTGTTTCTTTCTGTGATCTGGGATTTCGCGATATCATTTAAGCTCTTTAAGGACCCTAAAATTGTAAACTTTATATGTTTAAAAAGTCATAATAAAATATTCAAGATAAATAAATTTTAGGATTAAAATATTCAAGATTTTAAAATATGCACTTTTACTTTCTTGCATGGCCTTCGGCCGGATTTTAAATGGTTTGCATTGCATGGCTATCACCCAAGTCATACTAATAGGGAATCCACATTACTTAAGGACCGCTCTAAATAACTCGCATTCATATTTGCATGTCCCGAGGAGGAGTCCCCGTGCTTCTCCAACCCGACCGGCCTGAGCATACCTTTATAGGTGGTTGTCTAGTGCGCCTAGGGTGTTAGAAGGCTCCCCGACCCGGACGGGGTGTAAGTCCTTTTGTTTGGAGCGTTTGCGGCTTTGTAGCCGAACCTCCCTTTCTCTTCTTTCCCGAGGCATCTTGTCACTATGGCGAGTGTGAGACCCACCTCTTGGAGCTCCAGCTTATAGTCATAGGATAGAGTTTCCTTCCTTTGACCTTAGTGGCTACCGAGGTCCCCGTGGATAATGCAATTCTTGGATTGCCGACCGGGATCTCGGGATGTTTTGGGTCGACTACCTTCACATTCGGGTAGACTTAGGGTCATACTTGCTTTGGATGACGGGTTTGTGATACCCCGACTTGGCTACCTCTACCCCTTTAGGATTACTCCTTCCTTCCTTTAACTACCCCCGTCGAGCCCTTTCGCTCCTTGACTTCGTTGATATCATTTTGATGGCCCGATGCCGATGAGCCGCCGCCCGTTCGGGATACGACAATTTGTCCTCTCGCCCTTATGGCCCGGACGTGCTTTCGACGTGTTGGGATACCCCCGTCAAGATGATTTAGGTTATTCCGTGGGTTTCGTATGCCGATGAGCCGCTACCCCATTTGGGATGTGAGAGACTCACTCTCTCGCTCGATGGCTTAGCGAGAGCTTTGAAGCATCGAGACTTTCCCACACGGAATAATCTCCCTTTGATTGCCTTTACCCCAGGTCTATGATAATATAAAGCGAAACTCCTTTTATCGAGAGTATTCTTGGGTATCCCCCAAGATGTAATTAACCAGTAGGAATACGTTCCTGCCGGAGTGCTCTTGACCCCGAATAGGTACATACACTTGACTCTCTCGGTTATGGGTAGTCTACGTAGATACTTCTTTCGTGGATATTGGTTCAAGGTGCCTCTCGCCCGATCTTGTTTGGGCGGACATGCTCGACTTATCCTTGCGAGGTTTATCGCACGTAGACTCTCCATGCTTTTTCTTTTCTCTTGTTTGTCACTTTGTCGTATGTCCCTTTTTAATCGGTTCCTCTCCTCTTCGAATCACTTATTTGATTCGAGAGGGAGATTTATTCGAATAGGGGAAGTATACGACGACTGACAAGCTGGCGACTCCTTTTAAAATAAAAAAGAGAAAAAGAATGGCGAAAACAAAACTGGCGACTCCGCTGGGGAAGAGTCTCTCTCTCCATACTTGGAGCTTCGCTTTTTCTGGGGTTACAGTCTCTCTCCGTACTTGGAGTTTCGCTCATATTATCGTGACCTGGTTCTCTTCCTTCGAGTCACAGTTGAGCCTTTTGTGAGACCTTGGTTTTCAGTCTATGTGTCAGTTGCTAGGGGTAGCAACTCGATGCATTCTATCCCTTCTCTCACCCTCGACAGTTCGGTTGCTGTCGTTGTAGTTTTGTGATTGGTTTCTTGACCTTTCCTTATTTTTGATCATTGTCCTTTTTTGCCCCGCTACGCGGAAGAGCAGAAAGATGGATATGATCGCTGCCGCCAGGGAGAGCTCTTTCCCCTCTCCCCAAGCGTTTTTGTGCTCTCGAGGGTGTCATAACCTTCGGTTCCTTCGAGCACCCATGTGGGGTTACCTTACGTAATCCTACTCCCTTTGAGACATTTTGCTCTCGTGCCCTCCCCCTTAAAAGGGGAGACGTGCACATTAAGTCGTTCATACGCCCTTTCGAGGCATTTTCTCTATGCCCTCCCCTTAAAAGGGAGACGTGCATATCGAGTTTTTTTTTCTATGCCCTCTCGGGCATTTTGCTCTATGCCCTCCCTTTTAAAGGGGAGACGTGCATATTGAGTTGTTCTTACGCTCTCTCAGACGTTTTGCTCTATGCTCTCCCTTTTAAAAGGGGATACGTGCATATTGAGTTGTTCCTGCGCTATCTGAGGCGTTTTCCTCCGTGTCCTCCCCCTTTAAAGGGGAGTCGTATACATTTAGCTGTTTTTGCTGTGGTGGCTCGCGTCGCGTTCGCTTCTTTTGCAAAAAGAGGACGACGCTCGATAGCGATGCGCCGCCGCACTTGACGGTCTTTTCTAGACTTGTCCCTCCGTGTTCTCACATATCTCCTTGCCATAGGCGAGTGAGTCTTCTTTAGCGCAGGGTTTGTCACTCATCGTCGTCGTTGTGACATTTGTCCCAACTCTCTTTCTATTCCAGTTTTCCCTGAGGATCCACCTGTCCCTCGATTGGGTAGGAAGGCCATGAGGACTAGGAATAGATTGCTGCAAATTTAGCAACATTGCTTGTATCAGGTTTCTATACATATTTTGACTCCCGTTTAGGAGGTGCCTTCGGCCCCGTTTTGAGTCATGTTTGCTACTATCCCCGTTGAGCGGACCACGTCCTCATTGGACATTTGCTACGTGCCCCCCTTTGAAAAGGAGTTGTGCATTTAGTACTACTTTCGTTGTAGCAACCCGCATTGGTGTTACTTTTCCCTTAAGGAAAGGACTAGTGTCGATGGCGATAAGCTATAATGCTCTTTCCCGCTTACTAGCCTCTATTTTAGTCCTTCCATATGTTTAGGATTTCCATCCTCACGGATGTTGCATTATGTAAGAGTGCTAGAGTTACCGGCTATGGTACCGTCCTCCGGCGGTGTGAACTCGGGTCCCCGCCGTGATTTATTTTGGTTCCGCCCAAGATTTATACTTAAATCTTGAAGGTTGAGAATCACATTTCTCGTCCTCCGACGTTGTGGACCATGTCGACGTCATGGCTTGTTTTGGTTCTGGCCCGGGATGATACTAAATCCCGTCGGCTGAGAATCACCTCTTCATCTTCCGACGTTGTGGACCATGTCCCCGCCATGACTTGTTTCCGATTCAGCACAGGATAACGCCCAAATTCCATTAGCCGAAAATCATCTTCTCTCCTCTCGTCCGGTTATGTGGACTACACTCCGGTCGAGTTTGCTTGGGATTCTTCCCTCCTCCGGATGCAAGTCATTCTCACCTTGCGGTCCGTACTATTGTTGCTACCACGAGTTCTCCGACTTAGAAGATCGTAGGAGCATCTTCCTCTTTAAGTGGAAATGTTTTTGCTGGTTCGACGATTGTCCCAACCCCGGTTCCGGTTTCTCCGAGGTCTCGCCCGTCCCTACATTAGGCAAGGGCGTCCGTAAGAATAGGAACGAGACTCGCTGCAACCATAGTGGCCGACTTAGCCGCAGGTCTCTTTACTCGTTGAGATTCTAGTTTCCTCTTTGAGAGGATAGGGTCCAATTTCTTAAGATGAGTTCCTGCTTAGATCTCCGAAATATCTAAGCATGTTGTGTAAGAACTCCTCTACTTACCATACCCCACGATCCTTATAGTAGGAGACCGAGATATACTTCTCGGTCCACTACAAGATCCGGATGTTTGCCATCTGTTGTGCAGGCCATGAGACCCGCCGATGTGTTGCATGGAACCCTTGGCGTGGTATTTAGTGCCACTTGCCAGATGTTGTGCCGGGTATTACTGATGATCATGTTGGAGTGGCTTTTGCCCATACATGATGTGCTAACTCTTTCCTGAAATCACGAGGAAAATTTTGTGGCTTCCTCTTCATCGCGCTAGATGAATTTGTCCTATATCGATAAAGGGAGATCCGGGCATACCCCATCGATTCTCACCTTTTTTGGGACAAAAGTTGATCGTCGTCCTTCGGCGAATATCCATTGGGTTAGGCAAATTCTTGCCACCATGTCTCTTGATATTTCGACGCTGCATGTAGAATGACTTTCTACATTTGACGGCGAGGGTTTACTCGCCTTTACTTTGAAGAGTGCTTTATTCGACCTCTTTCATTTATTAAGCAAGGCTATAGTTGAAGTTTTATACTTCGATTGGGGGACATCCCAAAAAAATCTCTTGTTGATAACATGTTGTATTGACTAGACCATTTTGCTAGTCTTAGTCGATCCATGTTTAGTCGTGATGCACATCTCCTGTGCTATTTGAGAGTGCCTCATTCAGTTTGAGCTATGTTCGCCTTTTGGCTAAGCTCTTGATGAGAGCATTTCTTGGCTAAGACCACCTTATTTGTCTATCATTTGATTTAGTCAGTTACTCTGAATCTGACTAGGAT
This sequence comes from Papilionanthe hookeriana x Papilionanthe teres, assembly GCA_022702705.1. Lineage (NCBI taxonomy): Eukaryota > Viridiplantae > Streptophyta > Magnoliopsida > Asparagales > Orchidaceae > Papilionanthe > Papilionanthe hookeriana x Papilionanthe teres. The sequence continues at coordinate 20,673,481 of CM040423.1, forward strand.
TTGGTGCCTCACCTATCTAGAACCTTATTGACTTTTTTGTCTGTTCTTGGTGAGAAAGCATCACTGTGAGATTGATTCGTCTTCTATATCCAACCTTGTGGATATTTTGTTTGACTTGGTTGATTTTTATCACCTAGTTGATAGTCATGTTGAACCGATTAAAATACTTTGCCATGATAAATCGAGTTCATGACTCGTCGAGATACCTCGATATCCGACACTACCTAGGTTAGACCTCTCGATTATCTAACCAAGATATACCTTGACCAAGAGGCGGTGGCTTCTTATCCCCGTACCTCTTGATGTTCCGGCCCCATTCACGAGAGGCCGTCGAGATGGTTCCGAAAGGAACAACACCCCTTAGTTGATCTTATCTTGGATTTTCCTTCGATGTTTCGCGAGGTGAATCTATGACAGATCCCGAGGATGAGTTTGAGCCGGACCATGTACGCACCTTCTTAGGATTTGCTTGATCTTCATGGTTTGGGGGATTTGAATTATGTCTTGATGATCGAATCCCTTATTTTAATGAACTTTCACCTAAGTCCCGAGAACACCTCAGAGTGACTAGATGGGTGTCATTGAGATGTGAGTAGTTTTAGAGACTATTTAGATCTCTTACCTTTCCATTCAGCTAGACCGATGGAAGCTTGACAAGTAATGTACCATAAAATTCTAAGAATCTTTCTTCAGGAGATTTTTGAATCAGAATAAATTACTTTATAACAAAAAGAAGCTCACCAGATACAGTAATTCTCAGGAGAGATAAAAAAGTGTGAAAGGCTTCAAAATAAAAAAAGAAAAAAAGATTGAAAAAAATGATCAACACTCCCGAGAAGAAGCTTGAGGTGAGTGGGAAATCAAAAATTCGATATAAAGAACTTTTTATTTCAAAATTCTCTCGGTAAGATCCTTAGAATATTAAGGTTCAGAGAATTGTTTAAGTGACATTGGGATGACTGATAAATTAGTAATTGATTTAAAGACATCTCCAAAATGAAAATATTTCTTTACATCTAGATACAAATGATGAGGCCTATCTAGGCTAAGGGTGAAAATAATTAAAGGACAGGGACTAGAGAAGAGTACTTAAGGAAAATCCCACTGGACTCTGAATTTTGCAAATCTCATATTTTGCATGGTATATCCGGTCATGAGTCTAGGATGCTTACTTGAGAGCTCCACTTACCGGATTGAGTTGGTATGTCACGCCAAATCGTTCCCCATAACGACTTATGTTGGGAATAAAAAAATAATAATATTTAATACCAATGAAAAAATATAAATGGCATGGAAGGCTCTCAATAGCTTTGTGGGCATGTTGTACGACATACCGTACACCCACATTATATCACGCTTGATGCGTTGACCCTCTGGGTCCGACAGTCCTTCTTTGAAAGTTGACTCTTTTTTTTGTGTGTGGACTTCTCTACCTACCATCTTTATGCTTTATGCGTCGACCCTCTGGGTCCGGCAGCCCTTGCTTTGGATGAAAGGCTTGCCATCTTGTGGGCTCTTCACCCACCATCTTTACGCTTTATGCGTCGACCCTCTGGTCCGGCAGTCCTTCCTTGGAAGTTGACTCCCCTTCTTGTGTGTGGACTCTTCACCCACCACCCTTACGTACTATGTGGCGACCCTCTGGGTCCGGTGGCCCTTCCTTCGGAAGAAAGGCTTGCCATATTGTGGGCTTTTTACCCACCTTCTTGTACACTTTATGTGTTGACCTTCGGGTTCTGGCGGTCCTTCCTTCGGAAGTTGACTAGCCTTCTTTGTGGGTATGTTGTACGACACCTGTACACCCACCCATTCCTTTGCTTCATTGCAAGTAAGAGAGGTCTTGTGCATCTCTTAAAGCCGATTGTTGAATTGCTAAACGGATAAAGTGGAAGTCTTACGAGCGGCTTATACACGGCGCAACCGGTAATCGGTGTAAGAGAAGCCAAGTACTTCTCTTATCTTTTCTCTTCGGTTCCTCGCTTCGAGCGGACCCGAGCAAGGGTGTCCCACCCATCATAAATGAGTGTGGTAGATACATTCGTCCCTCTCGTCACGATGAGAGTGGAAGATACCCTCTTTTGGAGGATTTGAGCATAACTTTATGGTTATCATATCTTGCAATTACGGTTATCATATCTTTCTTAGCTAACCTTCGCAATATCTCGATTGACAGGAGTCAATTTTGATTGATATTTTCCTTATGCAGGAAAGTCATGCCCTTTCCTAGCATTCTTGTTCGGTTACCCATTCTACATAGGGTCCGAACTGAACACCTTTCTACGGATATGCTCATCCTACTCACCTCAGATGAATGTAGCGTACTCTCTCTTAAGGGATATGTTTTGGTCTTCCGGCTAAATATCATTTGGTTGGTTCGCTCTACTTTGCCCAACCTTTCTAAGGTGTCTCGACTGACTGAGGTCAAGTTCGATTGATACCTCTTTTGTGTGGGAAAGCCATGCTTCTTTCCTCGACTCCTCTATTATGTCGAGCACCCTATGTGGGTCCGAATTAGAGTCTCCCGCTTATTTCAAATGAGTGCGGCATTTTTCCTCTTAGGAGGATGTTTTTGGGTTGGTCTGAGATCCATGCACCCATGCGGTTGGAATGCTATATTTTTTTTTTACCAACCACTCTTGGATACTATGGTAATTCCCCATTGGAATTCATTCTACCAAATTTCCGGTAGCAGTATCGTATAAGGTTGTTATGTTTTGACCATCCACCCTCTTTGATATTCTTGACTCGGTCAATTTTCATTGCCTTGTTGGAGCGACATGTTGTATCGATTCTAGACTTTGTCTATTCTCTATTTGACCCATGTCGCTAGTCAGTTGCACTTCTGAGGCATGACGTTCGCCTCGGTATTGTCCCCGACAGAAATTGCCTTAGCCAGTTCTTGCAGGAAATATCCATTGAGCTCTCCTCAGCGACAGCTACTTCGCTAGTTCTGAGGGCCCTTTTAGCGAGGCTTACTTCGCTAATGCTTGCTTAAAGCACCCTACATTTGGACTTGTGAGTCCACCTCGATGATATTTCGATTGACTTGATTTGTTTGGTCTGCCCCATCGAATGGCATGTTGTATCAGTCGCTCAGTTGATCCATGTCTACACCGGGATATTTGATACCTCCCCAGCATAATTACTTTGCTAAATGGGAGAATCCCCGATGAAATTTGTCTCGCTAGTGCTTACATAAAAGCACTTTATTGGTTAGACCATTTCAGTTAGCTAACCCCATTAATTCTTTCGATTATTTGGTTAGTTACGTGCGCCACATCGAGTAACATATTGCATCGGCCTTACCGCCGATCCATGTTTGGCTCGAGCGCTCTATGCATCCAGCATATACTTCGAGCATGATACCTCGGGCTATTTTAGCCATATGGTCGCTCATTCGGTGCATAGGCAGGATACCTCCCCTGTCCTATTTGATATTTTCGACTACTTCGGTTGGTTCTATCCACCACGTCGAGTCGCATGTCGTATCGATTTTAACATCGATCCATGTTCTTTCGGAGCGTTTTAACATCCGACTATACTTTGAGCATGTTGCCTCGAAGGCTGTTGCGCCATATGACTGCTCGTTTGATGTGTAGGCAAGACACATAGCTCTTGTCCTTTTTAGTATTTGACCAGGACACATACCTCCTGTGTCATCTGATACATTCAACCAGGATACATACCTCCTGTGTTATTTGATATGTTTGGTCAGGATACATACCTTCTGTGACGTTTGATATGAGAAGTAGGATATGTACCTCCTACTCTACTTGATGTGTAGTTAGGATACATATCTCCTAGACTACCTCGATCGGGATATATACCTCCCTGATCATTTGATGTTCCGATCAATGGCACTATTGCCTTCACTTGGCTGACCCTTGATGATAAGACCTTATTATGAGGCACGTTGGGTTTCTTAGCCATTTGGCTTTGAGGTCTCTCGAACCGCATTCCCATTTTGACTGGTTCTCTTATGAGAGCATTTTTCGGCTTTACATAGCCATATACCTTGATGTTTCTTGAGCCACATGACACTTTAGTCGGCTCTGTACAAGGACATCTCGTCTTTTGACGTTTTGGCCCCGTAGCCGTTTGATATGACATTTCTCGAGCTATATGACGCTCTAGTCAGCTCTTTTATGAGAATATATTGTCGTATCCGGCTCATTAGCCTTTCGATACTTCTCAGGCCATATGTCCCTTTTGGGTTGGTTCATTTACGAGGTATCCTTCTTCGGACATTCCTTGGGTTATGCCTCTACGGCCTCTCGAACCCACCCCAGGTTATGCCTTTAAGGCCTTCCGAACCTATTTATGTGGTTATGCTTTTATGGCCCCCGAACCATCGTGTTTGGTCATGCCTTCACGGCCTCGAACCACCTCTCTTTTTTTCTTTTGGGTCAACCATACTTTATACTCATTGGTTTGATCGCTACCTCCGATCGGGATATGTTGTGCTTTATAGCCACTCGATTAAAGTGATGGGTGTTTCATCTCGAGGAGATCGATAGACTCGCAATCGGGGTCTCTTTCGGAGGAAACATAACGGGAGATTTGGTCACGGGAGATGATTGGGTTTTCTCCCTCTTCGTTTCGAATGTGGTCGGGTACGGGGTCTTCATCGATTCTCGTTGTTTCGAATGAGGTCGAACGGATCGATATTGCCATTTCGAATGAGGTCGGGCAAAATCCCGACCAAACATGTCCATTTCATCCGGCTAGCTGGGTCCTTTCTCTCCTATCGTTTTGAATGTGGTCGGGTACGTGATTTTCATCGACTCTGTTATTTCGAATGAGGTCGGACGGATCGATTTTGCCATTTCGAATGAGGTCGGGTAAATCTTTTCTCGCTCATACCATGTCCAGTTTATCGTGGCCTCGGTCGAGCTCTTCGGTGGACATTTAGCTTCGATCGTTGACCACCACCCTCGGCCATACCCCGCCCGGTTTTTCGGCTCGGTTGGGATCCTTTGTGGTTATGCCTCTACGGCCTCCGAACCACCCCCTAGGTTATGCCTTACGACCTCCGAACCTAGTATCGTGGTTATGCCATTACGGCCTCTGAACCACCCCTTTTAGGTTATGCCTTTACGGCCTCTGAACCTATTTTTTGGTGATTGACGAGTCACGACAGGTTAGCCACACTCTTGACCATACCATGTCCAGTTTATCTGGCCTGGTCGAGTTTTCTTGTACTCTTTTCTTGGGACGTCACATCGACTACCAAGAGATGCTCTCTTTTAAGGATGCTTCCAACAAGTGCACTGTGCCTCGGCGGTACACCACACTTGTTGGGGGTCCTTTGTTGGCATCATTTTTTTATTATTATTTTTTTATTATTATTATTTTATATATCACATGCATGGGATGTCCATTCGAGCATACCAGGGTCGACGGGTGTTACTCGAAGTGTCGCGCGGGAAATTAGCTCAAATTGGCTCATCCACTCGCGAGCTTGTTCGGATGACCTCGAACGATGAAACGGACCACGCGAGTGTGTCGGAACATCGATATTAGCTAGGAAGAACGCCTATTTTACTACGGCTTTGCGAGCGGGGTAAAAATTGTGCAAATTATCGTTTTTTAGCGCGATCGTCAGAAAGTCACTCTAACGACTCCGGATGACGAAACGGATCACACGATTGTGTCCGGGACGTCGATTTTACCTACGGAGGATGTTCATTTTGCTACGACATCGCGAGCGGGCTTAAAATATGCGAATTATTCTTTTTGGCCCATTTGCTAAAAAGTGGCTCGAACGGACCCGAACGACTCCGGATGACGAAACGGATCACACGATTGTGTCCGGGACGTCGATTTTACCTACGGAGGATGTTCATTTTGCTACGACATCGCGAGCGGGCTTAAAATATGCAAATTATTCTTTTTGGCCCATTTGCTAAAAAGTGGCTCGAGCGGCCCCGAACGACTCCGGATGACGAAACGGACTGCACCATTGCGTCCGGAACGTCGATTTTAGCCCAGAGGGACATTCGCTTCGCTGCGAGGACGTGTACGGGTTAAATGTATGCAAAGGATAATTATATTATTATTATTATATAATATTATATATATATATATATATATATATATATATAAAATATATTATAATTATCCTATAAAAATAACGCCTAACCTCTCTCCCTCTCTCGGATATCGCAAAAAACCTCCCTACGACGCAATTTTTCGCGTGAACCCTAACCGCCATCTCCTCGGCTCGTAAACCCTCCCAGCCGAACTCCCCAGCGTCGAACCCTAGCGCCACTCTTCGCACGACACTTCCAGGTGACCTCTCCGGTCGGCGAGCCTCGCCGCGCGAACCATCTTCGCCGACCGCCGCGGTCTCCTCCGGCGTCGGCAGCCCCTTTTCTTCAGCTCGCGGCATTTTGCTTCTTAGCCCCATCTTTCACAAAACAACCACCTCTTTGGCTCAGAGATCGCCGGCCGGGGCTCCTCGTCGGCGTAAGCCCTACCGCCGGTATTCCCCTCCGCCGGAGCTGCTACAAAGGGGTTATTTTGGCTGAGCTTTCGATCTTCCTTCGTGCCGGCGTCGTTTCTTCGCACGAGCAGCCAGCCTTCTCGGCGACATCTCGCCGGCCTTCCTCGGCACGGGCATCCGGATCCCGGTGGTTTTAGCTCTCCTTGCATAGATCCATATCGAGATTTCGGAACCCTCGCGCTTCCATTAACTTTTGGCGGGGAAGCTTTTTCTTCGTCGGTTTCCTCTCCTGCGGCGAAGTTTCTGTCAATGAAGTCACCGTCGCGAGTATCCTCCGCCTCGCGGGATATCCTTGTCGCCGTCGGGGCGGCGACAACACCGTGGCGTATCGAAATCCATTCAACCTCTCATCGTGAAGGTATATTTTGGTCATATTTTTTTATATGCCAAAATTATTTATTATTATTTTTTTGGTACATCGCATACCTCATTGAGTCTTTTTCTCGTTCCCTGCATGCTCGACGAGGTACACATTGCGAGACGTGTCGGCACGTGGATCGAACACCGACGGTTCGCCGGAAACGTGGGCTCTTCTTCAGCATAAAGAGAACGCGTCTTCAACCTTCGCGGCGGTGAGATTTTCTTATCCCTTAGCCGACCCTAGGTTTAGTCCGGTCTAGGCACGTGGGTTCGATCGCCCACGTGGGGTGGAGGTGCCGGACGACATGTGTCGACCGGTCGAGCCGCCTATGTGATGGATCGTTGATTTACCTAGAGTGAGCTATAGGTTAGGAATCCTATGCGTTGGCCAGTCCTATTCGTAGCCGAGCGATTTCCTGTTGTAAGCCTTAGGCTTTAGTCCTGCTGGGTTGGAATCCCAATTTCCCACGGTTTTGGCGCTCCTAATCTCCCTTGGAGGGATTAGTTGAGTTCGATCTTAGAGGACGGGAAAAGCTTTGTAGCTAGTCCGTCCTATAAGATCGGGGTGTCCGTAGAGCGGAAAAAGCTTTGTAGCTAGTCCGCCCTACGAACGGTGGAGAGTTTCCCCTGCGAGAAATCGAAGCGGGAAACCCTCTACATAGCCATGCCAAAACTGGAGGCGGCAATGCCGCAGATCCAAGTGCGTCAACCCTAGGTACCTATGTGAGGTCGTTAGGACGAGTTCGACGTGTCGTCGATCGTTTGGGTTTCATCGCATGTGCATGAACCATCTTGTTGCATTTTTGCATGTGGTCATTTGTTGCATTGTATGCATGTTCGCATGAGCACTTCGGGTCGATCGGCGTCACGGGCCGATCCCCGATCCTCAGTTGGGTTTGATCGACTGTCCCGAGTCGATCACTTATCCTTTAGGGTCGGGTTGGTTACCCCGAACTAATCCACCCATTTTTTTTTGGTCCGACTAGCCACCACGGTCCGGTCGACCGAGCACTTACATGTTTGTATGCTTTGCATCATATTGTGGGTTTGTATGCATGTGCATGTTAGTCTGATTGCATGTTGCACCAAATTTTGTTTCTTTGCATTTGCATTCGCATTTGCACCACACTTTTATGATTCTTCATAGTGAGAATTACTCCACCTCCGAGTCACTGCCCCCTCGGCATACTCATTTGCTCGGGCCGCTGCCGCTACGGCATGCCCACCTCCGGGCCGCTGCCGCTACGGCATGTCCACCTTCTGGTCACTGCCTCCTCGGCATACCCATCCTTTTGGGCCGCTGCCGCTACGACATGCCCACCTTCGGGCCGCTGCCACTACGGCATGCCCACCTTCGGGTCACTGCCTCCTTGGCATACCCATCCTTTGGGCCGCTGCCTTCACGGCATGTCCGCTCTTTTCTGAGTCACTGCTTTCACGGTATACTCACCCTCACCGCTTTGGTGCATCCTCTTTGCATGTAGCATCTTCGCATTTTGCATGATATGAGTGCTTGCCCTTTTGGGTGCCCGTTGTGATTGTTTCGTACTTCGGTCGAGCGATCACAATGTGGGCTTCTTGCATGACTTGTTGCTTACCCATTCCTCGATGGCTTGTCCTACTCGTTAGGAGAGTGACCCCGTGTCGGTCGCGATGCCTTAACGAGCATTGCTTCTTCGGGTTGATCCCAATGAGCAATGCTAGTTAAGTCATCGGGATCGGCACAAGTATGATTGTGCTAAGGATCCATTGGATCTAACTTGTGTCACCCCTCTTCGTGACGCCCTTTAGATCTTTCAGATCTTTAGATCGGGGTCGGTATGGCGACCCCGTCAAAGTCATACTATACCCAGACTTACCCTGCACTTAGGCACTAGGTTTGTGCACTTTCGTTAGATGGTGTGCTAGGCTAGGACTTAGGTTGCTAGGTAGTCTTTTCGATGCTTGGCTATTGTTCTTTGATGGATTGGTTGCCCTAGCCAGGTATCTTTCTTCCGCACTTTGCCTGTGATGTGATTGCATGCTGCATATGTATGGTAGTGTGTTAGGGCGCTTTTCCGAGGAGCCATGCTTATTTATATACACACACGAGTACCGCTATGGGGGTAGCATGTGATGATTTCCGACATTTTTATTTGCGAGTGCTATTAGCTCCCCCGTTTATAAAGCATGGCTCATTATACGTTATTTGCATGTGAGCTTTCCCGCTAACACTTGTTTTCATGCAGGATTGAGTCTTTTATTTTCCTTTGTACTTTTAGAGTCTAGGAGAGTCATGTAGCAGAAATAAGATACGGGCACGGGTTCCGAGGCGTTTTGCGCGGGAACCACGTGGAGGGGACTAGGAGCAGATGCTCGTGCCCCGTATCTTAATTTTGCATTTTTATATTGATGTATAGAATTAGGACCGGGCATGTATATGCGGAGTCCGGCCGCATTTTTCTTTTTCTGGATTATGTTGCCGGTCCAGCGGTATTTTGGCCTCTTTTATTTTATTATGGAGTGCTTTCTTTCTTGCTTTTATTGCATATTTGCATGCATCGTATGTGTTTTCCTTGTTTCTTTACGTGATGCGGGATTTCGCGATATCATTTAAGCTCTTTAAGGACCCTAAAATTGTAAACTTTATATGTTTAAAAAGTCATAATAAAATATTCAAGATAAATAAATTTTAGGATTAAAATATTCAAGATTTTAAAATATGCACTTTTACTTTCTTGCATGGCCTTCGGGCCGGATTTTAAATGGTTTGCATTGCATGGCTATCACCCAAGTCATACTAATAGGGAATCCACATTACTTAAGGACCGCTCTAAATAATCGCATTCATATTTGCATGTCCCGAGGAGGAGTCCCCGTGCTTCTCCAACTCGATCGGCCTAGCATACCTTTATAGGTGGTTGTCTAGTGCGCCTAGGGTGTTAGAAGGCTCCCAGAGCCCGGACGGGGTGTAAGTCCTTTTGTTTGGAGCGTTTGCAGCTTTGTAGCTGAACCTCCCTTTCTCTTCTTTCCTGAGGCATCTTGTCACTATGGCAGGTGTGAGACCCACCTCTTGGAGCTCCAGCTTATAGTCATAGGATAGAGTTTCCTTCCTTTGACCTTAGGGCTACCGAGGTCCCCGTGGATAATGCAATTCTTGGATTGCGGCCGGGGATCTCGGGATGTTTTAGGTCGACTACCTTCACATTCGGGTAGACTTAGGGTCATCTCGCTTTGGATGACGGGTTTGTGATACCCCGACTTGGCTACCTCTACCCCTTTAGGATTACTCCTTCCTTCCTTTAACTACCCCTGTTGAGCCCTTTCGCTCCTTGACTTCGTTGATATCATTTTGATGGCCCGTCTGTCGATGAGCTGCCGCCGTTCGGGATACGACAATTTGTCCTCCTGCCCTTATGGCCCGGACGTGCTTTGACGTGTTGGGATACCCCCGTCAAGATGATTTAGGTTATTCCGTGGGTTTCGTATCGTCGATGAGCCGCTACCCCATTTGGGATGTGAGAGACTCACTCTCGCTCGATGGCTTAGCGAGAGCTTTGAAGCATCGAGACTTTCCCACACGGAATAATCTCCCTTTGATTGCCTTTACCCCGAGTGCTATGATAATATAAAGCGAAACTCCTTTTATCGAGAGTATTCTTGGGTATCCCCCAAGATGTAATTAACCGAGTAGGAATACGTTCCTCCGGGAGTGCTCTTGACCCCGAATAGGTACATACACTTGACTCTACGGTTATGGGTAGTCTACGTAGATACTTCTTTCGTGGATATTGGTTCGAGGTGCCTCGCCCGATCTTGTTTGGGCGGACATGCTTGACTTATCCTTGCGAGGTTTATCGCACGTAGACTCTCCATGCTTTTTCTTTTCTCTTGTTTGTCACTTTGTCGTATGTCCCTTCTTAATCGGTTCCTCTCCTCTTCGAATCACTTATTTGATTCGAGAGGGAGATTTATTCGAATAGGGGAAGTATACGACGACCGACAAGTCGGCGACTCCTTTTAAAATAAAAAGAGAAAAAGAATGGCGAAAACAAAGCCGGCGACTCCGTGGGGAAGAGTCTCTCTCTCCATACTTGGAGCTTCGCTTTTACGGGGTTACAGTCTCTCTCCGTACTTGGAGTTTCGCTCATATTATCGTGACCTGGTTCTCTTCCTTCGAGTCACAGTTGAGCCTTTTGTGAGACCTTGGTTTTCAGTCTATGTGTCAGTTGCTAGGGGTAGCAACTCGATGCATTCTATCCCTTCTCTCACCCTCGACAGTTCGGTTGCTGTCGTTGTAGTTTTGTGATTGGTTTCTTGACCTTTCCTTATTTTTGATCATTGTCCTTTTTTGCCCCGCTACGCGGAAGAGCGAGAAGATGGATATGATCGTCGCCGCCGGGGAGAGCTCTTTCCCCTCTCCCCAAGCGTTTTTGTGCTCCTGAGGGTGTCATAACCTTCAGTTCCTTCGAGCACCCATGTGGGGTTACCTTACGTAATCCTACTCCCTTTGAGACATTTTGCTCTGTGCCCTCCCCCTTAAAAGGGGAGACGTGCACATTAAGTCGTTCATACGCCCTTTGAGGCATTTTCTCTATGCCCTCCCCCTTAAAAGGGGAGACGTGCATATTGAGTTTTTTTTTCTATGCCCTCTCAGGCATTTTGCTCTATGCCCTCCCTTTTAAAAGGGGAGACGTGCATATTGAGTTGTTCTTACGCTCTCTCAGACGTTTTGCTCTATGCTCTCCCTTTTAAAAGGGGATACGTGCATATTGAGTTGTTCTCGCGCTATCCGAGGCGTTTTCCTCCGTGTCCTCCCCCTTTAAAGGGGAGTCGTATACATTTAGTTGTTTTTGCTGTGGTGGCTCGCGTCGCGTTCGCTTCTTTTGCAAAAAGAGGACGACGCTCGATAGCGATGCGCCGCCGCACTTGACGGTCTTTTCTAGACTTGTCCCTCCGTGTTCTCACATATCTCCTTGCCATAGGCAGGTGAGTCTTCTTTTAGCAGTAGGTTTGTCACTACTGTCGTCGTTGTGACATTTGTCCCAACTCTCTTTCTATTCCAGTTTTCCCTGAGGATCCACCTGTCCCTCGATTGGGTAGGAAGGCCATGAGGACTAGGAATAGATTGCTGCAAATTTAGCAACATTGCTTGTATCAGGTTTCTATACATATTTTGACTCCCGTTTAGGAGGTGCCTTCGGCCCCCGTTTTGAGTCATGTTTGCTACTATCCCCGTTGAGCGGACCACGTCCTCATTGGACATTTGCTACGTGCCCCCCCTTTGAAAAGGAGTTGTGCATTTAGTACTACTTTCGTTGTAGCAACCCGCATTGGTGTTACTTTTCCCTTAAGGAAAGGACTAGTGCCAGATGGCGATACGCTATAATGCTCTTTCTCGCTTACTAGCCTCTATTTTAGTCCTTCCATATGTTTAGGATTTCCATCCTCGCGGATGTTGCATTATGTAAGAGTGCCTAGAGTTACCAGTTATGGTACCGTCCTCTGGCGGTGTGAACTGGGTCCCCGCCGTGATTTATTTTGGTTCCGGCCCAAGATTTATACTTAAATCTTGAAGGTTGAGAATCACATTTCTCGTCCTCCGACGTTGTGGACCATGTCGACGTCATGGCTTGTTTTGGTTCTGGCCCGGGATGATACTAAATCCCGTCGGCTGAGAATCACCTCTTCATCTTCCGACGTTGTGGACCATGTCCCCGCCATGACTTGTTTCCGATTCAGCACAGGATAACGCCCAAATTCCATTAGCTGAAAATCATCTTCTCTCCTCTGTCTGGTTATGTGGACTACACTCCAGTCAGGTTTGCTTGGGATTCTTCCCTCCTCCGGATGCAAGTCATTCTCACCTTGCAGTCCGTACTATTGTTGCTACCACGAGTTCTCTGACTTAGAAGATCGTAGGAGCATCTTCCTCTTTAAGTGGAAATGTTTTTGCTGGTTTGACGATTGTCCCAACCCCAGTTCTGGTTTCTCTGAGGTCTCGCCTGTCCCTACATTAGGCAAGGGCGTCCAGAAGAATAGGAACAGACTGCTGCAACCATAGTGGCTGACTTAGCCGCAGGTCTCTTTACCTGTTGAGATTCTAGTTTCCTCTTTGAGAGGATAGGGTCCAATTTCTTAAGATGAGTTCCTTGCTTAGATCTCTGAAATATCTAAGCATGTTGTGTAAGAACTCCTCTACTTACCATACCCCACGATCCTTATAGTAGGAGACCGAGATATACTTCTCAGTCCACTACAAGATCTGGATGTTTGCCATCTGTTGTGCAGGCCATGAGACCCGCCGATGTGTTGCATGGAACCCTTGGCGTGGTATTTAGTGCCACTTGCCAGATGTTGTGCCGGGTATTACTGATGATCATGTTGGAGTGGCTTTTGCCCATACATGATGTGCTAACTCTTTCCTGAAATCACGAGGAAAATTTTGTGGCTTCCTCTTCATCGCGCTAGATGAATTTGTCCTATATCGATAAAGGGAGATCCGGGGCATACCCCGTCGATTCTCACCTTTTTTTGGGACAAAAGTTGATCGTCGTCCTTCGGCGAATATCCATTGGGTTAGGCAAATTCTTGCCACCATGTCTCTTGATATTTTGACGCTGCATGTAGAATGACTTTCTACATTTGACGGCGAGGGGTTTACTCGCCTTTGCTTTGAAGAGTGCTTTATTCGACCTCTTTCATTTATTAAGCAAGGCTATAGTTGAAGTTTTATACTTCGATTGGGGGACATCCCAAAAAAATCTCTTGTTGATAACATGTTGTATTGACTAGACCATTTTGCTAGTCTTAGTCGATCCATGTTTAGCTGTGATGCACATCTCCCAGGCTATTTGAGAGTGCCTCATTCAGTTTGAGCTATGTTCGCCTTTTGGCTAAGCTCTTGATGAGAGCATTTCTTGGCTAAGACCACCTTATTTGTCTATCATTTGATTTAGTCGATTACTCCGAATCGACTAGGATTTGGTGCCTCACCTATCTAGAACCTTATTGACTTTTTTGTCTGTTCTTGGTGAGAAAGCATCACTGTGAGATTGATTCGTCTTCTATATCCAACCTTGTGGATATTTTGTTTGACTTGGTTGATTTTTATCACCTAGTTGATAGTCATGTTGAACTGATTAAAATACTTTGCCATGATAAATCGAGTTCATGACTTGTCGAGATACCTTGATATCCGACACTACCGGTTAGACCTCTCACGATTATCTAACCAAGATATACCTTGACCAAGAGGCGGTGGCTTCTTATCCCTGTACCTCTTGATGTTCCGGCCCCATTCACAGAGGCCGTCGAGATGGTTCCGAAAGGAACAACACCCCTTAGTTGATCTTATCTTGGATTTTCCTTCGATGTTTCGCGAGGGTGAATCTATGACAGATCCTGAGGATGAGTTTGAGCCAGACCATGTACGCACCTTCTTAGGATTTGCTGATCTTCATGGTTTGGGGGATTTGAATTATGTCTTGATGATCGAATCCCTTATTTTAATGAACTTTCACCTAAGTCCCGAGAACACCTCAGAGTGACTAGATGGGTGTCATTGAGATGTGAGTAGTTTTAGAGACTATTTAGATCTCTTACCTTTCCATTCGGCTAGACCGATGGAAGCTTGACAAGTAATGTACCATAAAATTCTAAGAATCTTTCTTCAGGAGATTTTTGAATCAGAATAAATTACTTTATAACAAAAAGAAGCTCACCAGATACAGTAATTCTCAGGAGAGATAAAAAAAGTGTGAAAGGCTTCAAAATAAAAAAAAGAAAAAAAGATTGAAAAAAATGATCAACACTCCTGAGAAGAAGCTTGAGGTGAGTGGGAAATCAAAAATTCGATATAAAGAACTTTTTTATTTCAAAATTCTCCTGGTAAGATCCTTAGAATATTAAGGTTCAGAGAATTGTTTAAGTGACATTGGGATGACTGATAAATTAGTAATTGATTTAAAGACATCTCCAAAATGAAAATATTTCTTTACATCTAGATACAAATGATGAGGCCTATCTAGGCTAAGGGTGAAAATAATTAAAGGACAGGGACTAGGGAAGAGTACTTAAGGAAAATCCCACCTGGACCTGAATTTTGCAAATCTCATATTTTGCATGGTATATCTGGTCATGAGTCTAGGATGCTTACTTGAGAGCTCCACTTACCAGATTGAGTTGGTATGTCACGCCAAATCGTTCCCCATAACGACTTATGTTGGGAATAAAAAAATAATAATATTTAATACCAATGAAAAAATATAAATGGCATGGAAGGCTCTCAATAGCTTTGTGGGCATGTTGTACGACATACCGTACACCCACATTATATCACGCTTGATGCGTTGACCCTCCGGGTCCGACAGGTCCTTCTTTGAAAGTTGACTCTTTTTTTTGTGTGTGGACTTCTCTACCTACCATCTTTATGCTTTATGCGTCGACCCTCGCAGGTCCGGCAGCACTTGCTTTGGATGAAAGGCTTGCCATCTTGTGGGCTCTTCACCCACCATCTTTACGCTTTATGCGTCGACCCTCTGGGTCCGGCAGTCCTTCCTTGGAAGTTGACTCCCCTTCTTGTGTGTGGACTCTTCACCCACCACCCTTACGTACTATGTGGCGACCCTGCGGGTCGGTGGCCCTTCCTTCGGAAGAAAGGCTTGCCATATTGTGGGCTTTTTACCCACCTTCTTGTACACTTTATGTGTTGACCTTCGGGTTCTGGCGGTCCTTCCTTCGGAAGTTGACTAGCCTTCTTTGTGGGTATGTTGTACGACACCTTGTACACCCACCCATTCCTTTGCTTCATTGCAAGTAAGAGAGGTCTTGTGCATCTCTTAAAGCCGATTCTTCGAATTGCTAAACGGATAAAGTGGAAGTCTTACGAGCGGCTTATACACGGCGCAGCCGGTAATCGGTGTAAGAGAAGCCAAGTACTTCTCTTATCTTTTCTCTTCGGTTCCTCGCTTCGAGCGGACCCGAGCAAGGGTGTCCCACCCATCATAAATGAGTGTGGTAGATACATTCGTCCCTCTCGTCACGGTGAGAGTGGAAGATACCCTCTTTTGGAGGATTTGAGCATAACTTTATGGTTATCATATCTTGCAATTACGGTTATCATATCTTGCTTAGCTAACCTTCGCAATATCTCGATTGACGGGAGTCAATTTTGATTGATATTTTCCTTATGCGGGAAAGTCATGCCCTTTCCTAGCATTCTTGTTCGGTTACCCATTCTACATAGGGTCCGAGCCGAACACCTTTCTACGGATATGCTCATCCTACTCACCTCGGATGAATGTAGCGTACTCTCTCTTAAGGGATATGTTTTGGTCTTCCGGCTAAATATCATTTGGTTGGTTCGCTCTACTTTGCCCAACCTTTCTAAGGTGTCTCGAGCGGCGAGGTCAAGTTCGATTGATACCTCTTTTGTGTGGGAAAGCCATGCTTCTTTCCTCGACTCCTCTATTATGTCGAGCACCCTATGTGGGTCTGAATTAGAGTCTCCCGCTTATTTCAAATGAGTGCGGCATTTTTCCTCTTAGGAGGATGTTTTTGGGTTGGTCTGAGATCCATGCACCCATGCGGTTGGAATGCTATATTTTTTTTTACCAACCACTCTTGGATACTGTGGTAATTCCCCATTGGAATTCATTCTACCAAATTTCCGGTAGCAGTATCGTATAAGGTTGTTATGTTTTGACCATCCACCCTCTTTGATATTCTTGACTCGGTCAATTTTCATTGCCTTGTTGGAGCGACATGTTGTATCGATTCTAGACTTTGTCTATTCTCTATTTGACCCATGTCGCTAGTCAGTTGCACTTCTGAGGCATGACGTTCGCCTCGGTATTGTCCCCGACAGAAATTGCCTTAGCCAGTTCTTGCAGGAAATATCCATTGAGCTCTCCTCAGCGACAGCTACTTCGCTAGTTCTGAGGGCCCTTTTAGCGAGGCTTACTTCGCTAATGCTTGCTTAAAGCACCCTACATTTGGACTTGTGAGTCCACCTCGATGATATTTCGATTGACTTGATTTGTTTGGTCGCCTCATCGAATGGCATGTTGTATCGGTCGCTCGGTTGATCCATGTCTACACCGGGATATTTGATACCTCCCCGGCATAATTACTTTGCTAAATGGGAGAATCCCCGATGAAATTTGTCTCGCTAGTGCTTACATAAAAGCACTTTATTGGTTAGACCATTTCGGTTAGCTAACCCCATTAATTCTTTCGATTATTTGGTTAGTTACGTACGCCACATCGAGTAACATATTGCATCGGCCTTACCGCCGATCCATGTTTGGCCTGAGTGCTCTATGCATCCAGCATATACTTCGAGCATGATACCTCGGGCTATTTTAGCCATATGGTCGCTCATTCGGTGCATAGGCAGGATACCTCCCCTGTCCTATTTGATATTTTTGACTACTTCGGTTGGTTCTATCCACCACGTCGAGTCGCATGTCGTATCGATTTTAACATCGATCCATGTTCTTTCGGAGCGTTTTGACATCCGACTATACTTTGAGCATGTTGCCTCGAGTGTGTTGCGCCATATGACTGCTCGTTTGATGTGTAGGCAAGACACATAGCTCTTGTCCTTTTTAGTATTTGACCAGGACACATACCTCCTGTGTCATCTGATACATTCAACCAGGATACATACCTCCTGTGTTATTTGATATGTTTGGTCGGGATACATACCTTCGTGACGTTTGATATGAGAAGTAGGATATGTACCTCCTACTCTACTTGATGTGTAGTTAGGATACATATCTCCTAGACTACCTCGATCGGGATATATACCTCCACGATCATTTGATGTTCCGATCAATGGCACTATTGCCTTCACTTGGCCGACCCTTGATGATAAGACCTTATTATGAGGCACGTTGGGTTTCTTAGCCATTTGGCTTTGAGGTCTCTCGAACCGCATTCCCATTTTGACTGGTTCTCTTATGAGAGCATTTTTCGGCTTTACATAGCCATATACCTTGATGTTTCTTGAGCCACATGACACTTTAGTCGGCTCTGTACAAGGACATCTCGTCTTTTGACGTTTTGGCCCCGTAGCCGTTTGATATGACATTTCTCGAGCTATATGACGCTCTAGTCAGCTCTTTTATGAGAATATATTGTCGTATCCGGCTCATTAGCCTTTCGATACTTCTCAGGCCATATGTCCCTTTTGGGTTGGTTCATTTACGAGGGTATCCCTTCTTCGGACATTCCTTGGGTTATGCCTCTACGGCCTCTGAACCCACCCCTAGGTTATGCCTTTAAGGCCTCTGAACCTATTTATGTGGTTATGCTTTTATGGCCCCTGAACCACTGTGTTTGGTCATGCCTTCACGGCCTCTGAACCACCTCTCTTTTTTCTTTTGGGTCAACCATACTTTATACTCATTGGTTTGATCGCCACCTCTGATCAGGATATGTTGTGCTTTATAGCCACCTGATTAAAGTGATGGGTGTTTCATCTCAAGGAGATCAGTAGACTCGCAATCAGGGTCTCTTTCAGAGGAAACATAACAGGAGATTTGGTCACAGGAGATGATTGGGTTTTCTCCCCTACTGTTTCGAATGTGGTCAGGTACGGGGTCTTCATCGATTCTGTTGTTTCGAATGAGGTCAAACAGATCGATATTGCCATTTCGAATGAGGTCAGGCAAAATCCCAGCCAAACATGTCCATTTCATCTGGCCTAGCTGGGTCCTTTCTCTCCTATCGTTTTGAATGTGGTCAGGTACGTGATTTTCATCGACTCTGTTATTTCGAATGAGGTCAGACAGATCGATTTTGCCATTTCGAATGAGGTCAGGTAAATCTTTTCTCAGTCATACCATGTCCAGTTTATCTGTGGCCTGGCTGAGCTCTTCGGTGGACATTTAGCTTCGACTGTTGACCACCACCCCTGGCCATACCCTGCCCAGTTTTTCTGGCCTGGTTGGGATCCTTTGTGGTTATGCCTCTACGGCCTCTGAACCACCCCCTAGGTTATGCCTCTACGACCTCCGAACCTAGTATCGTGGTTATGCCATTACGGCCTCTGAACCACCCCTTTTAGGTTATGCCTTTACGGCCTCTGAACCTATTTTTTGGTGATTGACGAGTCACGACAGGTTAGCCACACTCTTGACCATACCATGTCCAGTTTATCTGGCCTGGTCGAGTTTTCTTGTACTCTTTTCTTGGGACGTCACATCGACTACCAAGAGATGCTCTCTTTTAAGGATGCTTCCAACAAGTGCACTGTGCCTCAGCGGTACACCACACTTGTTGGGGGTCCTTTGTTGGCATCATTTTTTTATTATTATTTTTTTATTATTATTATTTTATATATCACATGCATGGGATGTCCATTCGAGCATACCAGGGTCGACAGGTGTTACTCGAAGCGTCGCGCGGGAAATTAGCTCAAATTGGCTCATCCACCTGCGAGCTTGTTCAGATGACCTCGAACGATGAAACGGACCACGCGAGTGTGTCCGGAACATCGATATTAGCTAGGAAGAACGCCTATTTTACTACGGCTTTGCGAGCGGGGTAAAAATTGTGCAAATTATCGTTTTAGCGCGATCGTCTGAAAGTCACTCTAACGACTCCAGATGACGAAACGGATCACACGATTGTGTCCGGGACGTCGATTTTACCTACGGAGGATGTTCATTTTGCTACGACATCGCGAGCGGGCTTAAAATATGCGAATTATTCTTTTTTGGCCCATTTGCTAAAAAGTGGCTCGAGCGGCCTCGAACGACTCCGGATGACGAAACGGATCACACGATTGTGTCCGGGACGTCAATTTTACCTACGGAGGATGTTCATTTTGCTACGACATCGCGAGCGGGCTTAAAATATGCAAATTATTCTTTTTTGGCCCATTTGCTAAAAAGTGGCTCGAGCGGCCCCGAACGACTCCGGATGACGAAACGGACCGCACCATTGCGTCCGGAACGTCGATTTTAGCCCAGTAGGGACATTCGCTTCGCTGCGAGGACGTGTACGGGTTAAATGTATGCAAAGGATAATTATATTATTATTATTATATAATATAATATATATATATATATATATATATATATAAAATATATTATAATTATCCTATAAAAATAACGCCTAACCTCTCTCCCTCTCTCAGATATCGCAAAAAACCTCCCTACAGCGCAATTTTTCGCGTGAACCCTAGCCGCCATCTCCTTGGCTCGTAAACCCTCCCAGCCGAACTCCCTAGCGTCGAACCCCAGCGCCACTCTTCGCACGACACTTCCAGTGACCTCTCCGGTCGGCGAGCCTCGCCGGCGAACCATCTTCGCCGACCGCCGCAGTCTCCTCCGGCGTCGGCAGCCCCTTTTCTTCAGCTCGCGACATTTTGCTTCTTAGCCCCGTTTTTCACAAAACAACCACCTCTTTGGCTCAGAGATCGCCGGCCGGCGCTCCTCATCGGCGTATGCCCTACCGCCGGTATTCCCCTCCGCCGGAGCTGCTGCTAAAGGGGTTATTTTGGCCGAGCTTTCGATCTTCCTTCGTGCGGCGTCGTTTCTTCGCACGAGCAGCCGGCCTTCTCGGCGACATCTCGCCGGCCTTCCTCGGCACGGGCATCCAGATCCCGGTGGTTTTAGCTCTCCCTCGCATAGATCCATATCGAGATTTCGGAACCCTCGCGCTTCCATTAACTTTTGGCGGGGAAGCTTTTTCTTCGTCGGTTTCCTCTCCGCGGCGAAGTTTCGTCAATGAAGTCACCGTCGCGAGTATCCTCCGCCTCGCGGGATATCCTTGTCGCCGTCGGGGCGAGCGACAACACCGTGGCATATCGAAATCCATTCGACCTCTCATCGTGAAGGTATATTTTGGTCATATTTTTTTATATGCCAAAATTATTTATTATTATTTTTTGGTACATCGCATACCTCATTGAGTCTTTTTCTCGTTCCTCGCATGCTCGACGAGGTACACATTGCGAGACGTGTCGGCACGTGGATCGAACACCGACGGTTCGCCGGAAACGTGGGCTCTTCTTCAGCATAAAGAGAACGCGTCTTCAACCTTCGCGGCGGTGAGATTTTCTTATCCCTTAGCCGGCCCTAGGTTTAGTCCGGTTTAGGCACGTGGGTTCGATCGCCCACGTGGGGTGGAGGTGCCGGACGACATGTGTCGACCGGTCGAGCCGCCTATGTGATGGATCGTTGATTTACCTAGAGTGAGCTATAGGTTAGGAATCCTATGCGTTGGCCAGTCCTATTCGTAGCCGAGCGATTTCCTGTTGTAAGCCTTAGGCTTTAGTCCTGCTGGGTTGGAATCCCAATTTCCCACGGTTTTGGCGCTCCTAATCTCCCTTGGAGGGATTAGTTGAGTTCGATCTTAGAGGACGGGAAAAGCTTTGTAGCTAGTCCGTCCTATAAGATCGGGGTGTCCGTAGAGCGGAAAAGCTTTGTAGCTAGTCCGCCCTACGAACGGTGGAGAGTTTCCCGCGAGAAATCGAGCGGGAAACCCTTTACATAGCCATGCCAAAACTGGAGGCGGCAATGCCGCAGATCCAAGTGCGTCAACCCTAGGTACCTATGTGAGGTCGTTAGGACGAGTTCGACGTGTCGTCGATCGTTTGGGTTTCATCGCATGTGCATGAACCATCTTGTTGCATTTTTGCATGTGGTCATTTGTTGCATTGTATGCATGTTCGCATGAGCACTTCGGGTCGATCGAGCGTCCGGGCCGATCCCCGATCCTCGGTTGGGTTCGATCGACCGTCCCAAGTCGATCACCTATCCTTTAGGGTCGGTTTGGTTACCCCGAACTAATCCACCCATTTTTTTTGGTCCGACCAACCACCACGGTCCGGTCGACCAGAGCACTTACATGTTTGTATGCTTTTGCATCATATTGTGTGTTTGTATGCATGTGCATGTTAGTGCGATTGCATGTTGCACCAAATTTTGTTTCTTTGCATTTGCATTCGCATTTGCACCACACTTTTATGATTCTTCATAGTGAGAATTACTCCACCTCCGAGTCACTGCCCCCTCGGCATACTCATTTGCTCGGGCCGCTGCCGCTACGGCATGCCCACCTCCGGGCCGCTGCCGCTACGGCATGCCCACCTTCTGGTCACTGCCTCCTCGGCATACCCATCCTTTTGGGCCGCTGCCGCTACGACATGCCCACCTCCGGGCCGCTGCCACTACGGCATGCCCACCTTCGGGTCACCTGCCTCCTTGGCATACCCATCCTTTGGGCCGCTGCCTTCACGGCATGTCCGCTCTTTTCTGAGTCACTGCTTTCACGGTATACTCACCCTCACCGCTTTGGTGCATCCTCTTTGCATGTAGCATCTTCGCATTTTGCATGATATGAGTGCTTGCCCTTTTGGGTGCCCGTTGTGATTGTTTCGTACTTCGGTCGAGCAGTCACAATGTGGGCTTCTTGCATGACTGTTTGCTTACCCATTCCTCGATGGCTTGTCCTACTCGTTAGGAGAGTGACCCCGTGTCGGTCGCGATGCCTTAACGAGCATTGCTTCGTCGGGTTGATCCCAATGAGCAATGCTAGTTAAGTCATCGGGATCGGCACAAGTATGATTGTGCTAAGGATCCATTGGATCTAACTTGTGTCACCCCTCTTCGTGACGCCCTTTAGATCTTTCAGATCTTTAGATCGGGGTCGGTATGGCGACCCCGTCAAAGTCATACTATACCCAGACTTACCCTGCACTTAGGCACTAGGTTTGTGCACTTTCGTTAGATGGTGTGCTAGGCTAGGACTTAGGTTGCTAGGTAGTCTTTTCGATGCTTGGCTATTGTTCTTTGATGGATTGGTTGCCCTAGCCAGGTATCTTTCTTCTGCACTTTGCCTGTGATGTGATTGCATGCTGCATATGTATGGTAGTGTGTTAGGGCGCTTTTCTGCAGGGAGCCATGCTTATTTATATACACACACAGGTACCGCTATGGGGGTAGCATGTGATGATTTCTGACATTTTTATTTGCAGGTGCTATTAGCTCCCCGTTTATAAAGCATGGCTCATTATACGTTTTTTGCATGTGAGCTTTCCCGCTAACACTTGTTTTCATGCAGGATTGAGTCTTTTTATTTTCCTCTGTACTTTTAGAGTCTAGGAGAGTCCTGTAGCGGAAATAAGATACGGGCACGGGTTCCGAGGCGTTTTGCGCGGGAACCACGTGGAGGGGACTAGGAGCGCGATGCTCGTGCCCCGTATCTTAATTTCGCATTTTTATATTGATGTATAGAATTAGGACCGGGCATGTATATGCGGAGTCCGGCCGCATTTTTCTTTTTCTCGGATTATGTTGCCGGTCCAGCGGTATTTTGGCCTCTTTTATTTTATTATGGAGTGCTTTCTTTCTTGCTTTTATTGCATATTTGCATGCCTGTATGTGTTTTCCTTGTTTCTTTCTGTGATCTGGGATTTCGCGATATCATTTAAGCTCTTTAAGGACCCTAAAATTGTAAACTTTATATGTTTAAAAAGTCATAATAAAATATTCAAGATAAATAAATTTTAGGATTAAAATATTCAAGATTTTAAAATATGCACTTTTACTTTCTTGCATGGCCTTCGGGCCGGATTTTAAATGGTTTGCATTGCATGGCTATCACCCAAGTCATACTAATAGGGCCTCCACATTACTTAAGGACCGCTCTAAATAACTGCATTCATATTTGCATGTCCCGAGGAGGAGTCCCCGTGCTTCTCCAACCTGACTGGCCCAGCATACCTTTATAGGTGGTTGTCTAGTGCGCCTAGGGTGTTAGAAGGCTCCCCGACCCAGACGGGGTGTAAGTCCTTTTGTTTGGAGCGTTTGCAGCTTTGTAGCTGAACCTCCCTTTCTCTTCTTTCCTGAGGCATCTTGTCACTATGGCAGGTGTGAGACCCACCTCTTGGAGCTCCAGCTTATAGTCATAGGATAGAGTTTCCTTCCTTTGACCTTAGGGCTACCGAGGTCCCCGTGGATAATGCAATTCTTGGATTGCTGACCGGGGATCTCAGGATGTGTTGGGTCGACTACCTTCACATTCGGGTAGACTTAGGGTCATACTGCTTTGGATGACGGGTTTGTGATACCCCGACTTGGCTACCTCTACCCCTTTAGGATTACTCCTTCCTTCCTTTAACTACCCCTGTTGAGCCCTTTCGCTCCTTGACTTCGTTGATATCATTTTGACGGCCCGATGCCGATGAGCTGCCGCCCGTTTGGGATACGACAATTTGTCCTCTGCCCTTATGGCCCGGACGTGCTTTGACGTGTTGGGATACCCCCGTCAAGATGATTTAGGTTATTCCGTGGGTTTCGTATGCCGATGAGCCGCGACCCCATTTGGGATGTGAGAGACTCACTCTCTCGCCCGATGGCTTAGCGAGAGCTTTGAAGCGTTGAGACTTTCCCACACTGAATAATCTCCCTTTGATTGCCTTTACCCGGTGTCTATGATAATATAAAGAGAAACTCCTTTTATCGAGAGTATTCTTGGGTATCCCCCAAGATGTAATTAACCAGTAGGAATACGTTCCTCTGGGAGTGCTCTTGACCCCAGAACAGGTACATACACTTGACTCTCTGGTTATGGGTAGTCTACGTAGATACTTCTTTCGTGGATATTGGTTCAAGGTGCCTCTGCCCGATCTTGTTTGGGCGGACATGCTTGACTTATCCTTGCGAGGTTTATCGCACGTAGACTCTCCATGCTTTTTCTTTTCTCTTGTTTGTCACTTTGTCGTATGTCCCTTTTTAATCGGTTCCTCTCCTCTTCGAATCACTTATTTGATTCGAGAGGGAGATTTATTCGAATAGGGGAAGTATACGACGACTGACAAGCTGGCGACTCCTTTTAAAATAAAAAAGAGAAAAAGAATGGCGAAAACATACACGTCTCATTCAGTATATATCATCATAAAACTTTATTTGAACCTTCTTTTTCTTCTTTATATGTTGGAGTATGTCCCATGTTGCACCAACGTAATTTGATTGGGTTGATTGACTCTCCCATTACTGTCAATCCTTTGAGTTAGTTGTTGACCTCACTTTTTTTTAGGTCTAGTCTGTCTTTAAGAATAGCATAGGATCTAGCCATAAGACTCTCTTGATGACTTTCTTAGAAGATTAGCAATGAAACCCTACCACATAGAAATTCAAGCAGCCTCCTGGCTTCACTTGCAGTTTCTTATGTTAAGTTCTAACCTCTAATATTTAGAAGGATGGGACCAAGCATAAGAAAACTCAAGAGAAGTTCCCTATAGGATGGTCAAGCCTTAGGACAGACCCTGGGAGGTCTGGAGCTAACACACACTCCCAAACACTTTACACTTGCACACTACACTCTCATACACTACCTCACAGCCCTAAACCAAACATACCAAATTTCCTCATACTTGATCCCCTAATCTTTTGGAAACTCATATGGGTGGTCCCCTAAGCTCTTGGCCCCAGGCTAGGGTTGGGTTAAAACCAATACATGGAGGACCCAAAGTGCGATTTCTCTTGGTCCATGGCTCAAATGGGTTAACATTCTCAATTGCCACACAATCTTACCAAGTTCCAACTTTTGACCTTCCAACCCTAAACTTCTCCCAAATTACCAAATTTTCCCTAAACTATAATTTTACCCAAAAATCCAAAATTACCCAAATTACCCAATTTTCTTCAAAAAAAAAATAATTTCAAAATGTTTTCTACCATCAAAATTGGCCAAAGTTCACCAAAATTCCCAAAATAGCCCCAAAACCCCATAAAATTACCAAAATGCCCCTTCAAGCCTAAAATTCAAAAAAACTCCAAAAATTCCAAAAAATTTCCAAAGCCCTCCAAATATTCCCAATTTCAATTTTGAACCACCACATTGACCCAATTTGACCAAAATAGCCTAATTTGACCAAAAGCTCCAAATTTGTCCTTTAAACCCAAAATGCCCAATTCATTCTCAATTTCCACCAAATTGATTTTAATTTTGACTTATTTCAATTCCAAAGTCCCAATCTAAACCAAATCCAAGTACAATTTAACCCACATTTTGAACCCAATTTGAACTCAAACCAAAAGCCTCAATTTTAACGATGTGACCAAATCTCCCCAAATTAAGCCCAATGTTAATCAAATTCCCCTAAATTTAAATTCTAAAATCTTCATGACATTCTCCTACACCAAATTGAACCATCAATTGCCCCTAATTTGAGCCCAAACAAGTTAAACCAAATATAAATCCCCAATTTCCCTAGATTAACCACATGACCAAAATCCATCAAATTAAATGCCCTAATCTTCAATTAGAAACTAAATTTATGTTGAAAACTCTTCATAACAATCACCTATACCATTTTGAATAACATTCAATTGACCCTCAACTCAAATCTAGCCTAGCCTAAACCCAAGCTATTCCAAATGTCCCAAAATTGACCAAATACCCAATTCAAGCCAAATTGACCTTCTAAATCAATTAAAAACCACTCCAATCCTTTCCTAAAATATTTATGAAAATCATACACACCCAATGGCTCAATTATTTTGACCCAAAATAGCCTAAATTAAACCAAAACTGACCCAAATTGAACTTAAGACCCAATGTCATCTAAATTAAATCAAATTGACCAAGTTAGGTCCACCACAGCCAACCTTTGGACCTCAAGCACAAGCTAAAGTCCACCAAACCCAAGCCGAGTGAGCCATGGACCAATGGTACCTCTCAATTAGGACAAATCTTTTTTACTTTGGGTTAAACCCATGAGCATCCCCACATACCTTGTTAACCCATCTTCAAGCAAGCCATTTAATGGCATTTAATCTTCCTTAACCTTCCCTTACCCTGCTGCCACCTTCCCTGCGCTTGCCGATCGGCCTAGCAGTCTTGCACTTTGCATTGGAGTCAGTAAGAGTCAAAGAATCACTTGAAGGAACATTCCAGATAAGTATTTGTAACTTGGTTCAAAGTTTTATAAATATGTTTTGTTGTGTGAATTCAATGTGTTCTGAGTAGTTACTTTTTTTTCTCCTTTCAACTATGAAAAGATAATAAGATAATTTGATTTTTTTGGAGAACTTAACTTAATTTTAAAATTATTGCGATGATATTCATATATGATCTTAATTTACTTTTTAAAATGTCCATTTGAATTGTTAAAACCTGTCGAAGAATTCTAAGACCTATCCGGAGATGAGTTCTTAACTAGTAAATGTCACATGAATCCTTGGGTAATCGAAGGCCTTGAGCAGGTTATTCAAGGTGAAGTGCAAATAAATAGGGAGAATTAATTAGTTTTAGAGTGACAGACTAAATTCTAATAATTTGGTTTATAAAAAGGGAACGGATCACTAGTAGGGCCGACCATAGTCACCCTTGGACATCTAGAAGTGTGAGCCTAGATTAACCCATTCTACTAATAATACATCCTGAACCAATTTATAGATTAGCCAATGTTCTTTATACTATCGAGCGAAGGTAAAGAATAGGATTGCTTCTATTTGGCACAATACCATAATCTCAAGTTCTCCACGAATGATAGTTATTCTGAAAAATCTTGGATTAGTTGAAAAGGAGAAAGTTATTTTATTTATACTTGCATTAACCTTTATTTAATTGTTGTTTTACTTACATCTAGTAGAAATTTCATTAAACTTAAAATATGAATTTTAAAAAGAAATAAAAGTTATAATTACTTTTAATTTGAAAATCTATTAATTTCTTCAATTAAACTTCCCTATGGGATCGATAACCAGGACTCCAATAGAGTCATGTATTACTTGAAACGAGACGTATACTTGTGTTTGAAAATTATGACTTTACGAAATCATTATAAATATATAAATATAAGTTCATAAATTCTTGCATATACAGAAAGTCGTAAAGTGGCAGTTCAAGTTTTTGGCGTCGTTGCCGGGGAAGGAAGTGAAAGACAATTTTTAGATTTCTCAAATTAAAAATATTTTATATACACTTTTATTTCTTTAAAAATACCAAAAACATTTTATTTTATTTTATTTTATTTTCAAGTCCTTTTATTTAATTTTTATGCGTAGTTCCGGATCTGAAGGATTATTACTTTTTGATTCTGAATTAGAAAGAACTGTTAAAAGAATTAGAAAAGGAAAAAAAAATAAAAAATATCAGGAAATGGCTAATTTACATAACAATAATGAAAATCCAATAGAAATTAATGAACAAAATGTTTATAAATCATTAAGGGATTATGCAAACCCTACTGCTGATGAACTTCATATTAGTATTCAAATGCCTGCTGTAGATGCTAATTCTTTTGAGCTTAAACCTTTTATTATGCAAATGGTTCAAAATAATTAATTTGGAGGAACACCAAATGAGGATCCAAACTTACACCTTGCTAGTTTCTTAGAACTTTGTGCTACCTTTAAATATAATAATGTTTTTGATGATTTTATTAGGCTTAGACTCTTTCCTTTTTCCTTAAAAGATAAAGCAAAGATGTGGCTTAACTCATTAGCAACTGGTTCTATTAAAACTTGGGCAGATATGGCATAAAAATTACTTGCTAAATATTTTCCTCCTTCTAAAACTGCTAAATTAAGAAATGATATTACTTCATTTATGCAATTTGATGGAGAGACAATTTATGAAACATAGGAAAGATTTAAAGAGCTATTAAGAAAATGTTCTCATCATGCTTTACCAGATTGGTTAATTATGCATACATTTTATAATGGACTTATTGGAAAAATCTTGGATTAGTTGAAAAGGAGAAAGTTGTTTTATTTATACTTGCATTAACCTTTATTTAATTGTTGCTTTACTTACATCTAGTAGAACTTTCATTAAACTTAAAATCTCAATTTTGAAAAGAAATAAAAGTTATAATTACTTTTAATTTGAAACTCTATTAATGTCTTCAATTAATCTTCCCTGTGGGGTCGATAACCAGGACTCCATTAGAGCCCTGTATTACTTGAAACGAGACGTATACTTGCGTTTGAAATTGTGACTTTACGAAATCATTATAAATATATAAATCTAAGTTCATAAATTCTTGCATATACAGTAAATCGTAAAGTGGCGGTTCATCGACCCAAGTCAACCCAGGTTAAACCAAACCAAATCGAAATATACCTGGATCAACCAAAGTCAACATGTGTCAAACCAAGCCGAACCCAAACCTACCGAAGTAAATCCAGCTTAACATAGGTTAATCCTAAACACACCCACAACTAACTTTAGTCAACCTAAGTCGACCCAATTTCAAATTGAATTACTCTAAATCAGCCAATCTAACCCAAGGCTGTGATTAGTTCATTTTACATATGTTTCCATGTTTTATCATATTTTGTGTAATTATGCATATTTCGGCACATCTTTTATGATTAAAAATAAATCGAAACAACCAAAAATATAAAATAAAAATAAAAACAAAAATAAAACATGGAAACCCCTCTCTAGGTGGTTTCCTTCTCAAATGAAAATATAAAAATAACTAACCTTCAAAGCATAGAATATTGTGATTATCCAACATGACTGACGAGAAATAGAGATTAAAATAAATGATTAATTGAATATTGAACTTCAAATTGAATTAAATTACATCATGATAAAGAACAAGAATCAACCCTAGAAAGATTCGACATTAAATCTGGGCTAGCTAACTTAGAAACCAAACTTAGGGCCACAGACCAACCCTAGGTTAGTCTAAGTATATAAGCATAGGTTAGTCTAGGTACCTTAGCTAGTTCTAAGGATGAGAATTTATAAAAGAAATAAAGCTACCCATCGATACTAGAGGGAGTAACTTATAAGGATGTAACCCATTGTTACTAATGAAGATATTTTAAACCACTTTGAAACCATGAATAACTTGAGCTATGGTACTTGAGGGGGGTTTCTGTTATGAAGCTGGTTATAGTTGACAGATATTGATTTTCTTTGGACGAAGAAAAGCCATGGGCATCTTGACTAGGTAAATCCTTTTTAGTTTCTAGGTTAGCCCACCGATTAGGATTTCTTACAGAGTCTAGGGCTTCATTTTCCATCTAGAAATCCTTCTTACCTAACTCTATTCTTATTTTAGGTTTACTAATTACTTGTATCAATTAAATCAAGTGTTTTCTGACTAATCTCTTAACCTAACCAGATCAAATTCACCATCTTAAGTTTTCTAAATCACTTCCTATCATGTATAGCTCTCTATCTAGACCCTTTTTGTCATTGTAAATCCAATTCATCCCCCCTCTAAAGCTTAATCTTGAAAAACTTGGGTTATCGTATTAATCAAGAGATTTCTTTAGGGTGTATGATTCCAGAGATGTAATTAACTATGAGGACTTGCTCTTGTAGGAAATGAGATTCCCATAATTAAATTTTGTCGTATATCTGTCAGATGGAATCTTGGTTCAGTATATCTATAAGATTTTCTTATTCAGATGATTAGGTCCATTCTGAGGCAATATTCCTATCCTTCGAGTTAATATATGTCCAACACTTTAAATAAAAGTTTTCTGAGGTCTATGTTGTCCACGTAAAAAAACACCCCACCAACCAGCTATAATATTCACTGGAATAAATGAGCTGCCCCAACTTTGTTTTCTTTTTTCCATTTTGTGTCGAGGTTGCATGCCACTTAGAGTGGTTGGACTCCCTTTGGTCTCTTTCACTCTGTTTTTCCTTGTAGACCTCATTGGAATGAGCATATTCAGGTTCATCCAAGTTAGTGGTTGGCTTTTCTGTTATAGCCAAATGTTGACCCCTTTCACTACAATGCTCACGAACACAATATCTTGCTTCTCGTCTAGCTCTGGGTTAATGCCAGTAAGTCTAAGCTTTTTTCATTTAATAAAGCTGATAATTGTTATTCTTGATTTCTAAGAAAAAGAATTTTAAAGTAAGCAATATTGAATGTAAGATGTTCTACTTACTTATATCCTCTCTTGCCAATACTGAGGTACACCAACTATTTTTTAATATAGTCTCATCCTAAACAATTGGCTCCTCTCTTTAGCTCCTTTCACAACTTTCAGTACTTGTTAAGTTGATCTCATTTATTTTTCAGCTGAGTTTTATCGTATAATCTACTAGTCTTTCTTGAAAGAGTTTCGTTATATTTTTTCAACCTTCTTTGTTGAAATGTGTGGTTGGTCTATTGCTCATTTTTACCTCTCTCAAGCATAAATCACAGAAAATTATATTTGTCTCCCTATCCCAAATAGCGAATATCCTACTTTCATTTTGTTTACTTCTCTAATATCTGAGTAAAAAAATATCAACATAATTTGGCATGTAAAATAGCAATACATTAGCCTAAAATAATAATATGAAAAATAAGAAATAAAGTTAGAGATTAGAATCAATTCATAGATATAAAAAATAGTTCCATCTAGGATCACCAATTGTGTTCTCCAGGCATAAAGACCAGACAGTATCAATGTCAAATTAGCTAGGCTATTTTTTCATATTCACAATTGGTAATCAAGTGAGCCTTTTATTTTGCTTTTTAAATATTCGCTTTATTAATTATTTCACAAGAAATGTGAAATGTGCCCACCAAATCACACTCTTAAAGCAATACCTTAAACGGAAACCAAGCAACCAACGAGTCCACAATACATCTGAAGTAGTAAGATCATATAGATCTTGAGAATCATTTCCGATAAGTTGACAACATCCACTCAAACTCAACATATATTTTCATGGATAGATATATGTGGACAACTTTACAGCTTCTCTAAGGAATTTTATTTGTCAAATTACATACTTTTCTCTACTCCTCAGTGTAAAGTAACTTATTGGGGTGGAGAATGTTAAGCACTACTTGTTTTTTTTTAGTTATGTTGAAAGTATTATAAATGAAATTGTATAAGCTTTGTTGCAAAGTTGAAAGTTTCATGATATATACTTATCCTGAAGAACCAATAAAATTTATGAAATGAAATATATTGAGCATTGCTCATTTGTTTCTTTTAGAATTTTTTGTGTATTTATTTTGCATATGCATGCACTAATGCAAGCCCTCAGATTATATACCATATAAGATACCAATAATTACTTTTTGGTTTCTATCACGCTAGACAAATCGGGTACTCGAGGCTATAATTTGAGCTCAGTGAGATCTCTTAACCAAATAAGACTTTATCCATAATCACCATTTTCTCAAATTGAATAAACACTTGAATGTGTTCTCTAGCGATATGTAGTATCTGTGGGAAAACAACATTGTCAATTTAAAATTAATTATGGTGATATGTTGAGCCCTTTTATAGTTATTTTTCAGCGTTGCTCTAGAAAACAATTGAATGACATCCCCCAATTTGATATATTATCTGCCATCTAACCTCATTGAATGCATATGCACAATAAGTGCACATAAAGTTCAGAAATAAATAAATTAAAAATACTCAAATATACTTCATTCCATAGCTTCTACTGGTTGATCAGGATAGGTGAAGGGGCTGCCAAATTATTTCAGCAGAACTAGAAAATTCCATTTTTAAAAGTCTAAGCAGAACTAAAAAAAAGGAAGCAGAGCTCAACATTCTTCCCCAAAATGATACTCTACACCAAGGAGGAGGGGAGAGCATGCGATTTGAAGAACAAAATCTTTTAGAGAAATAAAAGCAGTGTTCATATGACCATGGAATTAAAAGAAAAAAAAATCTGAAATAAAAGGATTAACAATGCTCATATATTTTCAATTCATTACTTCTACTGCTTGATTAGGATTAGTATAGATGCCTCTAACTTATCTATTTTGTAAAATTCAACTTTGCATCAAAGCATGTGCAATTCCATTTCTAAAAGTCTCAGCAGAACTAAAGAAAACGGGTGCAGTGCTCAAAATTCCTCCCTTCAAAAATGTTTCTATACATTGAGGAGGAGGCAAGAGCAAGCAATTCGATGAACAAAATTTCTCAGAGAAACTAAAAAGCAGTGCTTTTGTAGCTAAGAAAAAAATAATTAAAATAAATTCTACTTGTACAGTTGAAAAATTCTGATATATATATTTCATCCTATTGCTTTACTGATTATCAAAATAGGAAAAGATGGTGCTAACTTATCTATCACGCAAGCTTCAACTGTGTAGCAAAACATATGCAGTTCTATTTATAAAAGTCTCAGAAAAACTAAAAAAATGAAGCAGTGCTCGATATTTTCTCCCTAAAACGTTACTCTATATTGAGGAGGCAAGTGCAAGCAATTCAACCAACAAAATTTCTCAGAGAAACTGAAAACCATTGCTTATGTAGCGAAGGAAAAACATAATAAAAAAACTCTTCTTGCACAATTGAAAAATTCTCATATATATTTCATTTTATTGCTTCTATTAATTGATCAAAATAGGAAAGATGTTGCTAACTTATCTATTACGCAAGCTTCAGCTGTGCAACAAAGCACACACAATTCTATTTATAACTGTCTCCGAAAAACTAAAAAAGTAAGTAGTGCTCAACATCCTCCATCTAAAATGTCTCTACATTGAGGAGGAAGCAAGAATAAACAATTTGACCAACAAAATTTCTTAGAGAAATAGTAAAACAGTGCTTATATAGCCATGAAAACAAAAAATATAAAAATGAATAGATGAATAATGCTCATATATATTTCATTTCATTACTTTTATCGATTAATCAAAACAGGTAGGTACACTGCTAACTTATCTATTTTGTAAACTTCAAATGTGCTGCAAAGTATATGCAATTACATTTATAAAAGTCTTAGAAAAACTAAAATAGGATGTAGTGCTTTACACTAAAGTGGAGGCAAAATAAGCAAATCGACCATGTAAAATTAGTGCATGTATATGTAGTAGAAGTCTACAAAGAATTTTTAAAAAAACAAATGTATAATGCTCATATATATTTTATTCCATATCTAATATTGGTTGATCAGGATTGAGATAGATGCTACTACTATCATGTAAATTTCAACTTTGCATCAAAGTATATGCAATTCCATTTATAAAGGTAAGAATGGAAATCATTAAGAAACAAATAAACAATACTCATATATATTTTATTCCATAGCTTCTATTTGTTGATCAGAATAGGTATAGATGTTGCTAGCTTATCTATCATGCAATTCCATTTGTAAAATTCTTACATATACTAAAAAAATAATTTCTTAGAGAAACAGTTGAACAATGGTCGTTACTCCATATCTTCTACTGATTAACCAGGAAAGTTATTAACGAGGCTAAACTTTTTATCCTACAAACTTTAAGTTTGCATCAATGCATATGCAATTCCATTTATAAAACTATCTCATATACTAATAAAGGGAAGCAGTGCTCAACATGCACCCCCTCCCTAAATGTTACTCAACTATGTATAGGAGGCAAGTGCAAGAAAATCAACCAAATAACATCAGTGAAAGCATAGGTAAAACAAGTCCACAAAGAATTCTTAAGGAAATAGATGTTCAATTCTTATATATTATCATTCAACAGCTTCTACTGCTTGATCAGGATTAGTACACATACTGATAACTTATCTATCTTGGAAACTTCAACTATGCATCAAAGCATATGTAATACGAGTAGAAAAAATGAATAAGTGCTCAAAAATCTCCCCTAAAAAATGTTCATTTACCCATATGCATCGGAAAGAACAAGCTATTAGACCATCAAACATCAATGGATACATATGTAGAACAAAAACATAAAAAAATTTCATAAAAAAAACAAAGAGAATCACAGAGGTAGGCAGTAAATAAACCAAAAATAAAATCCATAAAGGAAAGAACTTCACTCGATATAGGAAACAATTTGACGGCACCAAAAATTGAGGGAGGGAGTGAAATCGGGTTTCATCCCTAACGACACAAGTGACAGTGGAGGAGAGTGGCATGGGGAGTATGCGAAGATAGGGGAGTGGCATTACCAAAAATATGAAGGGTCACGATGTCTTAGGCACCCCACAATGGAACTCCAGCTGTGGAACTCCATCTCCCCATTCCATTTCAGTGTTCAACTAAATGTGGCCTCCCATACATGGATGCTCAAATAAAAAGGTTGCCAAACACATTTTCTCTGATTCTGAAATGTAAAAGATACAAAAATGAGGTCCCAAACATTACCTTATCCTTGGGGTGATAGAAAACGTATACCATCAACAAGATCCATGACATCTTCTAAGATTCCCTTAGGAGTGAATTCCTACGGGGCATAAAACTGATCGAACTGGTTGAACAAGGTATTCCCATTAACCAACTAAGGTGACAGACTCACAAGAAGAACACACAATTAAATCGAGCCATAAGCAAAATGAACTACAATAAGTAGAAGACTAACGAGTTTTTCTTATACCAAAGAAATTTACAAAGGTGTTTTCTTTGGACCATTTCAACAAAAAAACAAAAGAGAAAATTACAAATCATTTTTAGGATAGGCCCTAGCAAGTGGCTGATTGATCTTCGCTACCATAAGCTTCCACCTCTTCAGAGGACCCTTTGGACTTGTTTAGAATCAAAGAGGAGAACTTATTTGGGTTAGTGAACTTGGGATCGACTAGAACATGGTGAATTAACCATTGGATGACATTTCTGTGCCACCCATAAACCCGACTCCCCCCCCCCCCGCCTGGCCCACCTCCACACCCCCATCTAAGTTTCCTCCACAGGTTGGTCTTGTGTTCTTCTCGAGAAACGAATGAGACAACATGTTCCTTTAGCTTCTTGACCTCTTTCTTAGAGGCATCTATGACGTCTTGATTAGCCTTAGATGCATTATTGTATTTGTGCTGCAAAAGATCTTGGTCATCACGAGCCCTCCCCAGCTCCACCTCCAGAGAGGTAATTTTTACTTGAGCCTCCACCAGAGATTCTTCTAAACTGACTAGAGCCAACCACTAGAAATGAGTGGTCTGAGCCGCCATCAAATGAAAATAATCCATGAAGCAGACAAGCTTATCATAACCAAAGCCTTCCAAAGCTCTACCAAACGTATTGGACCATGACATCTCCACTACCAGTACGAGCATGCCCTGATTCTCATTTGAATGCGAAAACAACTCTCTCGACGTATCCAAAAGGTAGAACTGCTTGTCAGAACCAACCCATAACCACCCTGATTCCTGGCCACATGCTACAACTTGAAAGCCTCCCTATTCCTTTACATTGGACGGGGAGGAGAAACTTTTCCTTTTTCCTACCCTTTCCCTTGTCGGTGGTGAGTAATCATCAGATGAAGTCGTCCCTGCAGACAATGATGCGGACAAGTTAGAAGAGGTTGGTCAGCTGGCCCTTACCATCTCGGAAAATGCAATGGATAAGGAACAACCAGCACTGAAACCCAATAGAACGACAGTACTTGGTTGTGCAACAGTTGACGTACTAGACTTAGAAAAAGAAGTTGCGGCCATGGAGTATTCCAAAGTTCCTTCAGCTGCAAAACTCCTCTCATCACCTTCCCTTATAACAGAGAAATTAGACATAGTTTTTTAGGCAAGAATAGTAACCTTACCGGTCATCATATTTTGGATAATATTTGTGATTTCAGACATAGAAGAAATATATTTTGAGGCCACACTACTAAAGAGTAGGTCCTCATCTTCTACAAAATTACC
The DNA here is from genome assembly GCA_022702705.1 of Papilionanthe hookeriana x Papilionanthe teres. Classification (NCBI taxonomy): domain Eukaryota; kingdom Viridiplantae; phylum Streptophyta; class Magnoliopsida; order Asparagales; family Orchidaceae; genus Papilionanthe; species Papilionanthe hookeriana x Papilionanthe teres. Next base: position 20,709,850 of record CM040423.1, read on the forward strand.
TGCTACCGAGGGATGATTTTGTTTTCGTTGCTTGGTGGTTAACTTCTCCCTCGATGCCTAAGCTTGCATTGCCTCATCGCAAATCCAAAGGCACCACTATTCCTCTATTATTTTTCCCCTCAGCATCTGGGTGACTATCATCTCAGCAGTATACTGCAGAACTAAGTGGTGGCGATTGGTCAACATTGCCTAGGCATTAAGCATATCCTTCGGGAGGTACTTTAGCATGTACCTCATTGGCTCTGATGGCCTGGTCTGAATCCCCCAATAGTCAGATCACAAATTGCTTCAGTCAATCCTTTATCTTATTCTCCAACCCAAGCAGGTGGAGCTTCTTGCCAGTAGAGAACATGGCAAACACTTCCTTATTGACCTTAAATGAATAAAAGTAACCAACAGGTCGATCGACCGTGTGATGCTCTCATGAAGGCATAAAAGAACGAAGGTCATCATTGTGACCTTGGATTTTGGCAGTAATTGGGCCGAAATGACCCTATACTTATTGAAAATGCTCCAGAGCTCGGTACACAGAGGCAACCAGAGACAATACTTGAACTGGTCTTGAAAAAAGACTAGATCCCAGCCGTGCCATCTATCACTTGTGCTAAAGCTCGCACTCATTGAGAATTGATGTTGTCATCGAAAAAATATTTCTTCTGCATTACCCCACCTCGCTCTCAGTCAAGAATGAAGGGTCGGCACCCTTCACAGAGCTGAAGAGAGAAGGAAAATATTTGGGAGCCAACGTAAAAAGATGACCAAGGGATGGAAGTAGAAGAGGGTTCAAAGGCACAAATAAAGAGATCTGAATGCATAAAGGATAAAAAGTGCTCTCACCTATTTATAGCTCGAGCACATGAAACGAGGTGTCATACAATGATAAGTGTCACAACAAACATCATTTTCATGTTCAATTAAATATTATAGTATTACTAATGACATTATCATAGATCTCGAATGCAGTGTTTTACAGACGAGCCTTCCAAGGCCTCAATTGGGACATACCCCTTCCAAGTCAACCATTGGAGTACCAACTTTATGTCTAAACTAAGTTGATTTACTCGATGGGAATTGCACTAGAGCATACTCAGGATATCAGCTCACGGAGTGCTTCCAACTTGCACCACAACTTCGACAACTCACTTTCAAAGTGGTGACTTCCATTCACAGAGTGAGTAACTCTAAATTTGTGGTCTTCAGGTGGACCAACAATTCCCACATTGAATGTTCAGTAGACCCTCCAACCATTCCCACTGAAGGCCCGCCTGCGCTCATTCACTGCTTAGCAAATTCAGAAGGAAGATATGGCCAGTCATACTTCTCATGCTTGAGGCCTCTAAAGTGGCCAAGCAAGGCCGACAAAGTGGGAATAGCATTAAGCAAAGAATCGAGCGTTCGATGCCATCTGACATCACCTAATGAGTGGAGAGCGGCGATCAAGCTTTGTAACCCGGCCGCGACAATAAGAGTTGATTCGACAATGTATATTGATGGTCTGCATACTCGTGATCCTTCGACCTGATTGATTCACCTACATTAAGATAATGTCAAGCAATCACTAAAAATCACCAGCAATCTGAACAATTCTTACATACTTAAAAATTGGTCCATTGAAGAAAGGACCTCGAAAATGCGTCTCCCCCTTGTAAAGGGGTATCTCTGATTTTCTATGGCGGCGGCCTGGAGGGTCAATGACTGCGATCAGCCCCTCTCCATCGACTTTGAGGCCCTTGGGAATTGGGGTTCATATTAATCACTTTTATGTGTTAATAATTTTTGTGTTCTCCTTAACATTTTAAGCATTGATCATGGTATTATCATGAAAAATCTTTCAAATCATGATAGTTCTTCACATATTACAATTAATTTTGAGCTTAATTTTGGGAATGATGTGGGAGGCACTTTTCCATAGCTCAACTTGATAACTCTCCTTTCTCACATTTAATATTTATCATGCAAGATAAATACCCTCTTAAATGTCGCACTTAAGGAAGCCACACTAGTTGGTATTGCTACAAAATAAGAGATGATGGAGCGACTACTTCCAAACATCACAGTATAAGAGACACATTGGTCCGTTTCGACTTTATCGACGGCACTCCCAATAACTCTAAGTTCTTCTAAAATGGAGTCATATAATGGCATGCCCTAAAAGCCAAGTAGAGTTTGAGATATACACTCCACTCATGATGAAAATAACACATACAATATTGTTAACAAAGTTGAAATCTTAGGAGCTTTGACAATGCTATGAAATTGGCTCCCATCTTCATCAGCCAACATTGCTACATTTTCAAGGATATTTTTAATGTTGACAATTAAAGATTATTATTAAAGCTTTTTCTCCTTTAAAATCACGTTTTTGTAGGTTGCACCAATAGTTTATGGTTAGATTTTCCACTTCTAAGCCACCAGTGAAGTTTTTCCACATCATGTTCTAGTTTACGAAGGGGGAAATGAGTTCTTATTAGGATTACATCCACTAATTCAATTGGGTTTCAAAACTTGTCACCAACTTGAAGCTAGGGATAACCACGATGACTTTCATCCTAATCCTCTATAATTCCTCTTTTAATTGCCCTTAGACAATAGAAGTCTAACAAAATTTAACAAAATTTTGGAAAATTCATCTACTATGTAACCTCATTTGTGAAATTCAATAAACATACATATAAAAGAAAAAAAATTAAATGATGGTCAAAACCATCGGATTTTGATTTAAAGGTTATATCTACAATCCATATTGTTCTTCTAAGCTTTCAGAAATGTGGCACTCATTCTTGTATAGCTAACATTAAATTTTGCATATTTATAAGTCATAATGAACACAATCAAGTGATCAAGACTCAAGTTATGTGACTTTATAGGATGGTCTTATGGGCACATGGTTACTTGCATAATAAAAAAATTATATCTTGATAATAAATTAGCATATGATAAAGAACAAAATAGGTTAGTAGGTAAATAGAAGGATTAAATTTATTAGAATCAACAAAATTTTGAAGGATGGAGTGGCATGTGCTAAAAGTAATATCCTGCAAGAGAGAGGGCATGAATACTTAAAATATGATTTTTAGATGAATCATTATAAATGTTAGTGTTAACTATTGATCATTGAAAAGGTTTGCAAAATTCTTTAATGACCCAATTTTTTTGACCTTGGATTGGTAGGAAAAAGTAGGTAATGATGTCCTCTATAATGATTTGATCTCAAATTTAGAACCATGAGCATAGAATTTTAAATTATTTAGTGCTTTGCATGAGTTGGCACTATCATTTTCATATTAATATAAAATATATGAATACCCTTGCAACAAAAAGGATACATAATTGAATAGCAATGCATAGTTCAAATGTTTAAAATAATAAAAGTATATAGTAGTCAAGATATAGTGATAGATTAATGAAAATGAGAAGGTTTTTTTTTTTTTGTGCTAGTTATAGTAGAGTGTGAGACATTTAGAATCCTATGAGAGGAGGAGCATACACGATAGTGGTGGTGAGATTTTTTGGTTGAATAGTCGATCTAAGAGAATAAAATAGTGAGAATTGAATTCAAGATTTGAATATGACTGATTAGCAAAAATAAAAAAGAGATGGTTAAGTAAGAAGGAGAGAGAGATTGAAGAAAAAATTAATTAAGGGTTTCTCCTTTTAAAGCATTCTTCTTTCTTAATACATGGCTGATGAGTAGAGAACAAATGTGCTATTACAGCAATTGAGGGAATACACGACTTTAAAAAATAAAATTGATGATTTTCAGATATTTTTAAGTCTTAAACGTAGGCTAGTTAATGTGACAATTATGGCCAATTAATGACTTTAAATTTCTTCAAAATGCATTGGTAACTAAGAATCACAGGCTGGCATTCAAACTTTCCTTATGTTTGCAATCAGCCAAAGATGATGTGGCACATTAGATTATCCTTTGTTATTAGGAATTCCAATAATTTTAACTATTTGATTATTCAGTGTTTGTGATGTTTTATAGACATCTGCTCTTTAGTGAGTGATCATAAATATGGCTTTGGTATTTGACTTGACATGAGATTAAGAAATAAGGCAAAGAATCATAATAATAATTGAATTACCTATATCGTGGGATCTAGCATTCCTAAACTTCATCTTAAGAATCAAATTTGATTTTCTATCGAGGGTTTCTTGAATATGCCAACTAGCTTGTGTTCCGGGCTCAAAAATTTCATGACAATATCAAATTTATATTATATCCAGAATAATCATGAATCTCGATTCATTTGTTCTTAAGTAACGACTAAAATTTATTATTAAATTCAATGAACTAGAATGTGGTTATGCCTTAGTAGATAATCTTGGAGTTATTACTTAATCAAGAATAATTTTGTGACATAATTACCTATAATGGCATAATTAATCTTTATTGTATATAATATACATAAACTTAATTTTTATTAAGCCCTAATATGATTGAGAGTCTATGAACTCATTAACCCACATTGCTCTTCGAATCAACTCTATATACTGCATTGTTAACAATTTAATAACCTATTATGGTATGTGACAGCCATGTGATATAGTCCTTTTTAGTAGACATTAGAATTGCTAATTAAATATTATTTGAGAATTTTTGTTGCACTAATAGCTCAAAATCAAATCTTTTAAGTGCACGAAGAAATGATTAGAAAAGGGAAGAAGATTGAGATGGACTGGTAATAATCCTACGAAAATCCTCCTCACCGGGAGCAACAGATAATGGGTGGAACCTGCTTCATCCAACGTAGTCATTAGGGAAATCCATTTCTTCAAGCTCAACAGTTTTTATTTTATTAGTTCTGTTTATTTTCTCCCTTAATGCAGAGTGACTCATTTTTCTTCGTTGAGTGTGAATCAGTGGCACAGTCTTAGAACTGGACCCAACCTTACGTAGGTGATTGAATGTACTCCTCTTCCTCTACGAGAATAGATTTTCCTTCATGATCAACTTCTTTAGTTTCACCGGTAGGATCAGTGACAATGGACTTCATAGTCTTTTTAGCATTAGATACTTTCTTTTTCAAAGTTTTATTGAGTGAAGTTTTCTTGAGTGGAGGAAAATCTTGATTAGAGTGCAAGTTGAAGTCAGTTGGTGGCTTCACTATTGGGGCCTTTGTCTTTAAGATGGTGTGAGAGAGATCGCTGAATAACACATCCAGTTAATAAAATCCTATCCCAAAATTGATTAATGACCCTTAGTAACGGGCATCCTTGTCAAATGGCAAGAAAATACTTGGGAGTGCGAAAACATTAACCGGAAAATCTTGATTAGAGTTCAAGTTGAAGTCAGCTGGTGGCTCCACTATTGAGGCCTTTGTCTTTAAGATGGTGTGAGAGAGATCGCTGAATACCACATCCAACTAATTGAATCCTGTCCAAAAATTTATTAATGACCCTTAGTAACGGGCAACCTTGTCAAATGGCAAGTCAAATACTTGGGAGTGCGAAAACATTAACTTAAAGGGATCCATTGCAGCGATTCTACAAATTTTGGAGAAATTTAAAATGTAATGTTAACTTATTTTTCAAGACTCATTATGTAAATTGAGGGATTTAGTTTATAAAATTTTATTTAATTTTTTTTTTGTTGAAAATTTTAGCTTAAATTATTTGTTGTCATTTTGTTTTATCATCTTCGGGGTTTAGGATCCTAAGGTTCATTCATTACGAACGATTCTAGAATCAGAGATATGTCAGTTATATCTTACCCGAGATTGAAATGAGCAAAATATACCAAAGTGGGGAGGATAACTTGGCATATATTGTGACATACTACCCTAAAAATGAGAATAAATTTATTAACCGTAGATGAGGAGAGAGAATCTTCTCAGCGGAGTTGCCAAACTCTTAATGACCGCCGGGTTCGCGTCGTCGTCGGTTTTCATTCCGTCGTTTGCTTGATGTCGTCGTCATGGTTGAGGAGTCACCAATTTCTTTATCGATATGTTGCCCTCTTCTTCAAATTATCCTCTGACTTGAATCATGTTGATGAACATAAGAGAGGAGTAATCGGAGGACTGAGGCAGGCAATAACGAAAACAAAAGAAATGTTTGAGAAGCCTTCATAAGATGATTTTTTGTATTGATGACTCAAAGCATAAGTCCAAAATGAAATCACTTTAGAATGCTTTCAAGACATTACTATAAAATAAATCTCATGACAGCATACTACCAGAGAAATTAGGTTAATATACATTTTCTAGGGTTCACATGCTCTTATAAGAGCAAATCTTTATAGTTAATTAATCTTAAGTAATAAATTACGTAAGAAAAGTCTTGACTTACATTATAATTTGTTCTCAGAAAGTTCAAGTGTTATTATCAGGGAGAAGAATGTCAAAATCCAATCATAAATGTAACAGATTCCTAAATATTCTGAGCTATCCTAAAGTTTTTTTCCAATGCTTAGTTCAGATCCATCCTAGAGTTTGGCATTCATAGAATGTAGCTTATATTTTTATTAAATTTAGATTAATTTTTAATTTAATATTTATTTAAAATATAAACTCATCCAAAAAATTATAAAAATAACAAAGTCGATCTCAAAAAATTTCTTGATGATTCCATTAAAATTTTAAAATTGTTTAGAAATAATTTGATTTTTTTATAATTTATTTATTTATTATTATTATTAATTTATAATTTTTTTATGTCAAGTTTTAATTAATTTTAATCTATAAATGCTATATATTAATAAGCTCTATGAAATCCAATTTTAAAATTTAAAATTGTTTGATATAATTAATTAATTAATTAATTGTATTAGTTTTAAATATATAGTTAAAATAATAAAAGCCGGTTTAGTAATTAACCCAAAATCCCAACTAAATCTTATGGAGGATTTCATAGAGGGTTTGGAGTTTATTTGAATTATTTTGAGACATAAAAATAAATTCATAAAATATTTAAAGTAAACAATTAATTTAAAATTTAAATAACCTTTTAATTTAAATCAAAATCCGACTAAAATTTTGTAGAACTTAATGGCACCCCAAGGAACTTTCCCAAGAACTTTAAAGTTGATTTAACTTGATTTAACCCCTTAATTTTACTTAATTTAGCCTTGTATATGTTCTAATTTGTTTAAAATTACCTAATAAAAATTAGGGTTATGTTTTTTGGGGTATATAAATTATATATAAATTAAATAAATAAATAAATATATATATATATATATATATATATATATATATATATATATATATATATATATATATATATATATATATATAATGTTAAAAGAAGAAATAAGCTTAATCAATCTCATTTATTTAATTTTGTGTGGTTTTAACAATATTGATTTGATTGTTAGTCATAATTTTGATTTATTTAATGTTTAATTATTGATTTCATATTTTTTATTTTTAAAAATAATGAAACTAGAAAGTGAACTCTATTAATGTTTTTAAATATATAATCAATAGCTTTGGGAATTATACATAAATAAGTGAGAAAGATCAACTTCGATATTATTTCATTCACATATCAAACTTATAAATTTTAATAAAGTTATTTGATATTATTTTTATCACTTGTCATTTAAAGTTAATACAATAAAATTTATTTTTATGCTTTAAATGAGTTTTGAAGCGTGCTAGAAAATTCGCGGCGGTAGAGTAGCGGATTATTGTCTTAGCATTGTACAAAAATTTAGCACACATACAACCGAAAAATAAGCGGTGACGATTTCAGAAGTTTTTACGTGGAAACCCCGTAAAGGGAAAAACCATGAGGTCTGACCCAATTGCGAGAATTCACTATTGATTGATGTTTACAGAAATCTCTTTTACCGCAGACGGGAGAGAGTAATTATATGTTTCATACAACAATGTCGATTGACGGTGTCTGGTTGGTTGTGATAAATGATGATTGGCGGAGGTCCGCTGCGACGGAGTTCCGTCGAGGTCGAGGGTGATGGAGGTCGACGGTGATGGAGGTCGACGGTGACGGAGGTCGACGGTGACGGAGGTCGACGGTGATGAAGGTCGACGAAAATCGGCAGTGATCAACGGCGGTCGGCGGTGATGGACGGCGATCGGCGGTGGTGCTAAGCTGCAGCTTCTCCTTAAGGCCTTAAACTCTCTCTAGGCTTCAGTTCCCCCTTCATGTGAGGGTTGGGGGTCTATTTATAGTGTTTTGCGTGCAATTAACGCCGTTATTTCGATCGGAAGGTCTAGAAGGCTTCCCTCTATCAGATGATGTTTAATGGGCATTTGATAAGCTTAATGATGTCAAAATTGAGTGATCTTGAGCTTGTTGGATTCGTCTTGTTGAGACGCTCGATTCGAGTATAGGCTTGCTAGTGTCGGCATTCATTTGGCATTTCAATTGTCTCCGAAAATCTTTTAAAAATGGTTTAATGATTTGATCTGGGCTTGATTTAACTCAGATCGGACTAGTTTTGATATCGTTGGGTCCGTCTCATCGAGCCGGTCGGTTTAACTATAAGTTTGCTGAAATCAGAGCCCTAGATAACTTTTATCATGATTTGAATGTTTCTGATCAAAATATCATCTCGAGATTGATATCATATGTTAAGATACATATCAAGTTTAATATTCTTTATTTTTATGCTTTAAATCAATCAATTTTGATAATTAATAAATATAAAATCAAAATGAATATATCACACATCTTCTTTGTATTCTAACGTAGATCCGAAAAGCAGGATGGCCCTTTTACACCCAACATCAGTTAAAAAGATTCCTACTGATGCCGAGGAGGATAAGATCTCAAAGGAGAGGCTGCTTTAGCTAAAAATAAACCAACCGTCCGATTCGAATGATGCGATCCGTGGCAGTATCGTAATTCCGCTGCCATTTCTCACCTATTTAAGCCAAGCATCGGGCCGTCGTCATGCTGATCGCACCAGACTTCCGTCTCCATCTGTCTTGTTAGGGTTCCAAAATCGGAAACTCTCTCTCTCTCTTACGATCTTATCTTGTGATCTATGAGTGCTATGGCGACTTTTGGGGCGATGGAGGTAAAGAAGATGCGGCGAACTTGATTAGATCTGTAATATCTTTCCTTTGTAGTGGATTTAATTTTAATTTTTCTTTTAGGGTTTTCTAATTTTCTTTCGGTCTTTGTTTTTTTTTAATGTTTTTTTACTTTTTTTGTTTTTGTATTGGTTAGGGTGATTGCTGGGCGCAGCGGTTTATCGATCTTTTCCTGGCCTTGTTGTCTCTAATTTGGGGGAATGATTGGACGGTTAAGAATACGAGGGTGCGAATTGGTCGATAAACCTCTGCATCCGGTTATCACCTTTTTTTTTTTTTTAGTTTCTGTTTTCTTTGTTGAATTGATTAATGCTTGCATCCGGTTATCACCTTTTTTTTTTTTTTTTTTTTTTTAGTTTCTGTTTTCTTTGTTGAATTGATTAATCCTTCTGGTATTTTAGTCTGAGAAGGTTATTGCCCTGCATGTTTTGTGAGTTGGGATGAGGGAAGTTGGTTAATTGAGCTGAATCAGGGTTGTCATTTCTGTTAATATTTTTTTTAGAACTGTGTTTTTGGCTTTGATTTATTTTTTATTTTAATTTATTCGGAGATAAGATGACTTTCGTGGAGATTTAGGCATGTATTTTGTGCGCAAAGTAGATTATGGAGGCATATGTAGACAAGTTGTCTGAAGCTCATACAACTTGATTCTGCTGGCTCCACATATCTCTCTTTTTTTCTTTTTTTTTAACTTTGACATTTTTGAGACAGATGGGAATATTTTTAATATCTAATATTGTAGGTTTTAGGTTCATAGGATTTAAATGATAGTTTGGAATCAGGGCAAAGTACTGCAACAGTGAAGAAAATGAAAAAGGAATTATAGTTGTCTTTTAAGTATTTTCTTTGTTATTTTTATTAACTTTACGATTAACTTCTATCTTATTTTTTTGGCTATGTCTAGTTCTGGTTAGTTCTCTTTCGGATTTTTGGAGGATGGTATTTGATTCTAACCTTTGTTCTTTTGTTTATATACTTGGTTGTTTGTTTGATTTGTAATGAACCTCTAGTCCTATTTTCTTAACATCGTGTGGTATGAAAATCAATTTTGTTTCTACCTATATATTTACATAGGAGGATTTGTCATTTATCACGAGTGGATTGAATTTGATTTATTTCCTATCCTTGTATGCGGATAGAGATTGATGCTCATCATGAAAAAAAAAAAAAAAAACTCTAGTTTTATGAATATGTCCTTTAAGGATATGCATTAAATGTTTTGATTCTTCTCTACCATCTTCAAGCCCTAGTAAGTGACTCTGATAGCCTCTAACTTTTGGACGAGTTAGTTGTGACAAATTGTTTGGGATTTGTGTGATAAAAAAAACACTTATTTTTTATGGAATCTTCATTTGATTCCGCATCCCTCATTCATCATTGAAACTATTGGGATTACGTAGCTTTGGAGATTGAGATTCTCAAGTTGTTTTGTCATTTTCAATAGTAATTGGGTGTTGCATGTCGTCAAATTTTCTAGCTGGCCACCATCTTTTTATTGCAAGATCTGGTTGGTGAATTTAATCACTTAATGCACGGACAGGTTCTACTGATGAAGTTTAATGTATAAATTGTTAAGCTTGGTCTTATATGTGTCCACTATACTGACACTTTATTTGTTTTTATGGGTATTGAAGTTCTAAAATAATCCATGCAAATTCTTTATATCAATCCGTTTATGAAATTTTTGTTCAATACTGCTATTTTGTACCTCATAAATCAATTTCATACTTCTTGGAGCTTGAGGCAATGCTCCCAACTGCCGTCAAGAAAACCATGGCTGTAGACAAAACAAATCAAAGTGCTATAAGCTATTCTCAGTTCTATGAGGTATATATAACTCACCAATCCTTGATTTTTGATAAAATAATAACCATACATGTAGGTAAGTGATCAATTAGGCTTTTTTGCGTTTTGTTTTGTAGATTTTCGCGTAGTAACGTAGCAGTACATTGTAAACTGAAGTGTGAGTCAGTACATTCTTACTGGGGCTGTAGTTGTAGGAATGTTGCTTCTACATGATGTTCCTTGATGATGATTAGTTGGATCAATAATTGAATGAAAGTTTGTACTGAAATGGTTACTGTGTTAATGATTTTATCGACTATGTTTTGAATAATTATTGTGCTTCTTTTATTGCTGCTTGTTGGTGGAAATTTAGTACCAAAATAGGCCATATTTATGACCTTTATCAAGTCAATTGCTATAGTTGAACTCGCCATGTGTGAGCTAAGGAAAGCTCGACATTATTTAAAGCTTATCAACTCAGCCATTTCTTCCCCCTTTACTGTTTTGGATTAAAATTATTTCTTTGAATTTTCTCATACTGAATAACAATTATTCTCGCTATAGTTCATATTTTTTTGCTTTCTATAGGCAAGAAGTTTTCAGTCTTTGGATCTTCTTAATTGAAACATTGAATTAAACGATGAGGGTTTTAAAGGTCCCACTAAATGAATGTCCATAGTTTTCTTGAACTGTAGCCCTCAATAGTCTAAACTATTTTTCCTGTCTGCTCACTGTTACTGTTGTTTTCTTTCCATGGCAATTAGCTGTTGCCCATCGAGTTCTTTTCTTTTTCTCTTCTCCCAAATTTGGGATTGTGGATAAACTTTAAGTTTAAATTATGGACTATTGTGAATTATATATGGCTGATTTTTGTTTGTTAGTCATATGTTCTAGTCTAGCCATGTAAATAAGTAACTCTTGTTTGAATAAAAGTTGCATTTTTAGCTTTCAATTTTTTGGGTACAAGTTGAAGAAAAAATATTTTATCAGGTGCGGGGTCCATTAGGATCGCACCACCTGGCATGCGCGAGAAAAAAGTAGAAAAAAGCCAGAATAACACGGGGAATATTCCCTCGTGTTATTCATGTGTTATTGTGTGTTATTCATGTGTTATTCATGTGTTATTGTGTTATTATAACACCGAAAATATTCTCGGAACAGAATAACACATGAATAACACACAATAACACATAAATTACACACAATAACACATGAATAACATGAGCGGAATATTCCTCGTGTTATTCTATTTTTTTTTTAATTTTACTGGCGCCTGTCAGGTGGCGCGATCCTAATGAACTCTGCACGTACCTCTACGTGCGTAGTCCGGATGTAATATTTTTTCACAAGTTGAATGTGCTTCTTTCAAATGTGGTATGTGTGCGACTGTTTGATTTTTGGGGTATTTATGTCATTCTGCCAGCATGGGATTTGTTTGTTTGTTTTTTGGGAAATTTACATACATACCACATATTTCTCATGCATTTAGATATCAAAGTTTGATATTTACATTTATAATTTATTGGTGTTATAAACCTATGCAAGAAAAGGTGTATTTCAATTTTAAAAAGTTATTAATAGTAGTAGTTTTGATGTGATGTTGAAGAGGAGTAATATATATGTCAATATCAATGTTTAGGTGTTAGATATGTAAATATATAAGAATTGTGTGGTATTTATGTAAATGTCCTCATTTTTTTTACTTTGATATTTTAATTTCTGACTAAATTTCATCTGTATAGCTTAATTACTACTCTTAATTCTGAAAAAAAAAAGTGATGCTTCAAAAATTTAATTGTGATATGAGATGTTGATATGAAGTTTTAATTTAAAAATAATAAAGTTCATCGTTTGGTGAATATATAGAGATTAATTGTGTGATCACTTTAAAATAATATAATGTTGATTTGTAGGTATTTTAGTTAAATATTGTTTATCTTTAGATTTCTTTTATTACTATATGTTTCATAAACGTGTGCATAGGGCGGAAATTAGGGAAGAATTAATCATATATTAATAAGAAGCTTGTATGAATATTATGTTTAGCACTAATACCTAATTTGAACTCGGGACATTTTATGTAAGGGATTTCTTGGCTTGAAGTAAAAGCAATTTATTATGACTACATTATATTTTGATTTTTTATGTTCTATTTGGTTGTCTTTAATATAACCATACAGGCTTTTCATTCTGCTATTATGAAGATGTTGAATGATATTTGCGCACGAATATCTATGCCAAAATCTAATAAAGACAGAAAGCTAGTGTAATTTACTAATTTGTGATTGCATGCCGCATAAATGGCATAGCAATCAAAGTAATTGCTCACCGATGAGTCTTGTGAATCTATAAATGGGGCTGTCAAAAAAGCTCGTTATTTGCGAACAGTTTGTGTTCTGTTCGCTAAAAAGTTTGTGTTTGATTCATTAGAAGCAAACGAGACGAACACGAACAATTTTTTTCGTTCGGTTTGTTAAACGAACCAAATACGAACAGTGATGTGTTCGTTCGTGTTCGGTTCGTTATTGTTCGAAATATAAAATAATTTAAAATAATTATATATGAAAAATTTATGATATTTTAGAAATAATTATATTTTATAAAAATTTATCATATTTTAAATAATTAAATTTCTATAATAATAATAATATTATAATATTATAATTAATATGTTGTATTATATATTAAAATAAAATCCTAATCAAAATTCTAAACACATTATTCGGCTTGCTTCATTTTGAGGAAGTATCCTATCAAAGCTAGGGCTGTAAAAAAAGTTTGTTGTTAGCGAACAGTTCATGTTCGGTTCGCCAGGAAGTTCGTGTTTGTTCGATAAGCAAACGAACCAAACACGAACACTAGTTATGTTCGTTCGTGATCGGTTCATTTACACCTCTATCTATAAACAACCCATTCAGCACAAGATAAGTTGAGATTGTCTTCAAAATAATGATTTAATCAATTAACAGCTGTCTGACAGCTTATCTTCCCGTCCATGCTAAGAAATATTATATACTTTGTTGGCGTTTGGGATCACTTTTTCTTTTTTTCAATTTATTTTATGATATTTAATTGTCGATGTATCTTGATTTAGAGAGAGAGAGAGAGAGAGAGAGAGAATGAATGGAAAATATTAAGTAGTAATGTTATATCAATCGCATCTTATTCATAAAATATTTCTGCCATTTACAGAGAACAGAGTACATTTTTGTGATTTTATATTATTGGCCTGCGTATTGAGTATTTTTGATATTTTCTTGTACCCTATAGTGTCTTTAGTTTGTTTTGTGGTTCAATTAATTTTGACTTTGTTGACTTTGGCTCGGCAATTCATTAGATAAGAAAAATAAAGCTCATGATTTTTTATCAGTCGAACCTCCTTTCTTGTGCTAGTCTCTAAACCGTTAGTCCTAAGGATATTTTTTTATGTACACTTCTTGACCTTGTTGTTGACTATAGATATAGACCCTTCCCATATTCCTCCTACCCTTCCGCTTCCTCTCGCCTTCTGGCTTCGATGAAATCCACCCACCCGTTCCTCCGATAATGCGTCTCAAGCCACACTCGCTGTCGTAAGTCTTGGTAAACTCGAGTTGCTCTTTCGCACAAGCGTTGAACGCAGACCTGCCCTTTATCTTTGTCGAAACACGAGAAGGCATCGGTGAGACATCAACGAAGGCATTGGCGCCCATGTCGAAGAAGGCATTTGTGTCAGGGAGACATCGAAGATGGCCAAATTTGGATTGATATGCTGTAATTTTCAAAAGTATTTGCAAAATCAAATTTTGCCTTGGAGAATCCAATCTCACATTTTGCTACTTCGAGCATAATCCGCTAGTTTCTTGTTAGAATTCACTATAATTTTTCTGTTAACCATTTTGGCCAATTTTGAGGTGATATGTTGCAGCTTTGAGGGAATTTTCAAATCTGAAATATGTGCCCAAGAACAACTTACCTTAGCTCGATATTTTAGGCATGACGTGCTTAGTTTTTTTAAATGGAATTAGATGATTTTGATATTGTGTGAAAGCTAACAAATTTTTGCATAAATTTTAGCCAAATTGTTGTAGATGCGTTGTAATTTTGAAGAATATTTGAAAGATGGAAATCTATTCTTGAACATCTGATCTTTCCTTCCTATTTCAGCTATAACACACCCATTTAGTAACATAAATCGGATGATTTTGCTATCATTTAAAAGCGAACAACATTATCTACAATTTTTATACTATTCTTTTTAGTCAAATACAAGTACATAAGTTGCAGTTTATAAAAATAATTAAAAAATTAAAATTTGTGTTTGAAGAGACAACATTATCTACTATTTAGTCATAACATGTTCGTTTTTTTAAATGAAATAGGATGATTTTAATATCGTTGGAAAGTTAACAATATTTTCTAGGACTTCTATGTTACCGTGTTTTTAGAAATATTTGAAAAATTAAAATTTGTCTAGGGATATTTGGCCTTATCTCTCTATTTGTAACAAAGACATTTTATAAAGATTCACAATAAAAAATATTATTATTTTAATGAAGTAAGGCTAACTGCTCTTATAAGCATTTCTTAGAAACGTGAAGCATTGAGCTGGCTCCATCAAAGATCAAAACCACATGATTTATAACCCATCAATTGAGACAATTGCATGAAATCAATAGATTTAACAAGCTCAGGCCTACAACTCACAATTAGAGACCAACATAATCAATTTAAATATAAAATACTACTATTTGAGATCTATAAGGCTCCCGAATTTTGCTTAGTAACTCATCATTACGAACCAAAATAAAGAAACCTGATGTCTTCCTCGCCACAAGCTTGAACAGGTGATAAACAAGCATGAACAGCCAGAGATAATGGATAAATATGGTTGATGCAAGCTTTAAGCACACCATATGACATGTGAGAAAAGTCTTTGTTTGCCAATTCAAGCAACACATCCTCGGTTGTTGTGTAGTGCATGAGAGACGGCCTAGTGGGGAATAATAATTATGGGGTGAGATTTGAATCTGATAACTAATCAGGAAACCATGAGATGTCATGCATTGCTAACAATCCCGTCATCAATAGAAGATAGCTGCACCACAGGAAAAAATAATTGACCACAGCTGCACCACAGGAAAAAATAATTGATCACTCAGGCCCCGTTTGGTTAGCGCTTTTTAGCGTTGCGCGACAAGCGGCGACTTCGACCCTGAACTTTTCGTTGTTTGGTTTGCGCTTCGCGGTGAAAGCTGGGCGAACACGGCGTGAAAGCCAGCCGCGACAATACCCCCACGGCCCGCCGTTCGTCCCGTAAATTTTTCATCTTTGGCCCTTTCTTCTCTTACACCCTAACGGCGCCCCATCTGCTTCCCTCGCGACTGCTACCTCTTCTTCTTCCCTAGCCCTTCAATCTCCAATTCTCAGGTAAAAAATGAGCCATTCAGTTCTTCTGCTTGCGGATCTGAGAGATTTGATGAATGTTTTTTTTTTGCATTTTCTTCATCTATTTCTTTTTTTATTTTATCAAATTCTCAATAATTTGATTATGACACGTGTAAATATATCGATTTGATAGTCAAAATAAAAATCATATGAATGATTTATTTGTATATATCAATATTTTGGTTGGTCTGTATCATGCAAAATGATATCAACTCTTCTCGCTCAAGCTTCAAAATAGTCTACATGACGATGCAGAATTTTTTTAACGGTTTATCAAACGAGTGTATCTGTCATTTCTCCCGAAATAGTTTGCACTACTGTTTCTCGAAAGCTCGCAACTAAACGTATAACCAAATTTTCCTATGATTGATTTCCATAAGAATTTCTGCAAAGATAACTGCAGCATTGCGCCAAACAGGCCCTTAATTACCTTCCTCCTGGGACTAAAATTTGTAATAGTTGATAGTATGAATCGATTCACAACAACAGTTAATAGGCCCACAAGCACCCTCAGGATGGGCAAACCTTGGTTACAAACCAAATTTTGTTACCCTTGTTGGCCTGTTGGAACGCCTGTATCATTTGGACGATATTATCTCTTATCAAATTGTGCATGTTGTGCATCTCTTGTATGTGGGCCCTCAAATTAGGATTGATGGCCATGTCTTCCATGATTGGTAAGAGATCCAGAGAATGGGATTGCAACCATACACCACGTCAAAGGGACTGAACTTAGGTTTGATTTGTGTGACCTATTGTAAGTAAACTCCAATTATGATAAAAAAAGAACTCATTGTCGTAAATTTTTCTCATATAACATCTCCAATAATTTTGTAAGCTTCAGTTGACACATTCGATTTCACCATTTGTTTGAGGATGGGCTGTTGAACTAAATTGTTATTTAAATTCCTAACCTCCTCAATAAGGTCTGCCATTAGTGACTTAACTTCACATCTTGATTGAAGACATTAGTGTGGGATACTCCAAAATGACGTACCACTTTTTTGAATTATAAGTCAGTGATGTTATATGCACCCAAAGTAGTCCGACAAAGAATAAAATGTACCATTTTTTAAAACCAATCCACTAATATAATCATTGTTGTGTTGAGTTAAAGACAAACCCGCAAGAAAATCTATGCTCACATCAACCCAAGGAGCTTCAAGAATTAGTAATGATAACAGTCTTGAATTCTTTGTTTGGGTTTTTTTGTCCCGTTGCACACTTGACATCTCTCCACAAACTACTCCAAAGCCACCTGAAGGGAAGGCCAAAATAATTTGTCTTATAGGAGAGCTAAAGTCTTGTCCCTTCCGAAGTGACCAATTAGACGCCCATCGGGCCTTCCACAGAGAACATTTTGGTATACTGATGCGACATTGGTGTGTGTTATTTTTCAGTGTGTTTATGTCAATTTAATTCCCATGCGACGGTGCCAAAAACTTGACCCGTCCCGCAATTACGCAGTAATTTAGCTTCCAAAATATGGCCAAAAACTTGATTGAATTTATATTTAACGGCTAGTATGCAAAATAAAAATGTTATAAAATATAGATAATAGTTCACACATGTCGTCTCCCACGCTCGGCTCTGCTAGGGTTTCGCATCATGGTGAACCCTAACGACTCATACAATGATTTATTGCATCGCATCTGTTTCCCGCGTCATCTCCTGGCATCGTCATCTTTGTTATTCTTCTCGACGCTTCACTGCTCTTCGTCTTCGTCACTATCGCGATCTTTGTCTACTGCGGCGTGGAAGAGCTCGCGACATGTGGTGCTCGCGTATGTGGCGTGTCTGTAGCGCGTCTGTAGAGCAGTCAAGCCACTTGACTGCTCCGGCTGTAGCTGTGCGTCGTCGACTGTGCAGGGCGATGCAGACACTTTGTTCCTTATCTGCCTGACGACAAAGGGCTTTTATTGAGCTGTCTTCGAACCTGCTCTGCTTTTGTCTATATCGCTACTTCTCTGCGGAACAACTTTCTCTGCACCTTGGTGCAATTCCTTTTGTGGGATTTGTGCAGCCGCAGCAATGGTCTCAGGTCGTTCTTACGCCGATGCCCTCGCCGGCAATAACCCCGCCTGCGCCCCT
The DNA here is from genome assembly GCA_022702705.1 of Papilionanthe hookeriana x Papilionanthe teres. Lineage (NCBI taxonomy): Eukaryota > Viridiplantae > Streptophyta > Magnoliopsida > Asparagales > Orchidaceae > Papilionanthe > Papilionanthe hookeriana x Papilionanthe teres. The sequence goes on from CM040423.1 coordinate 20,728,164, forward strand.
TCATGTTCTAACATGTTCCGCAGAGATACCATGATGCATTCACGCAAGGTGTTGAAACCGAGTTTCTGACCCGACCTGCAATTACGAAGTAAATTAACTTCCAAAAGATGGTCAAAAACTTGACCCGATTTATAAATAGCGGCTAGTGTGAAAAATATTAAATGATATAAATATTAGAAAATATTTTACACACTAGGGGTACTATGCAAGTATATGTATCGCTTCAAGTAATATAGAGTTTTCTTTAAAAACCCTAGTATCGATCCCACAGGAAGTGAAGTAAGAGGTATTTAGTCAAATTCTAGTCTACTACTAATAGTCTTTAGTTTGGAATGTCGATTAAAATTGTGTTTTATCTAGCAACTACTCCTAAATGCAAGTGTTAAATGTAAAGATAGTAACTACAATTAAGTGCAAATAATAATTCTAAAGATAACTCTTTTTGGATGAATTGGTTTGGAGAATTTTGAGATACTAAAAACTACAATTCTTATGTAATGAAATGGATAATGTATACGAATGAGATGCATTTAATATTGTATGTAAGCAACAGGAGTAATCATATTCTTTACCCTTCGGTCCGGCATAAAGAACATCGACTAATCCTATGTTCGTTTATCGAATCCGTGGCTGAGTCTGGAGGATACCGGCTCTCACTTCGGAGCTCCCACGTTCCCCTCGCTTGAGGGCTAACATCTACACTTCAGCACCCAAACGATAGAACCGAATTGAGGATTTTATTCTATCACTCTAAAATCTCCAATTCTACGCCCGATAATTATATTTCCCTATTTATTTACACTCAATCCCCATGAGTTATGTAATTCATTTACAGACATTGAATGGGGTTCCACTTTGTTGAGAATTACACCGCCCTTTCGCGACAATGCAATTACAACGAATTTTAACACTACAACGAGCTCTTTTTGTAATGTAAATGAAGTGCAAGTAAAAACCATCACATTTATAATTAAATTCACTTATAACATGCATCACAAAATCCTAAACATGAATTCTATTCATTACAAAAGAAAAGTAAAATGAAAACAATGGCATAATCTTCTCATGCCACTATTTCCAAAGAAGAAGAAAGAGTAAGAGAGATACGTCACAAAGCATGATGAAAACACAACGGAAACTTCATTAAGCCAAAGCAAATCCACTAGATAAATGTTTACAAAATCATACGATAATGAAGAATAATACTTAGCTTTTTCCCTTGGAAAGAAAGATGAAGATCTCTCCCACAAAGTCTCCCGGTGATCCATGCATTGCTAGCGAAATCCCTTACAAATTCTCTCAAAATCTTCTCTTCAATCTCTCCAAAAGGGTAAAAATCTACATTTCTACTCTTAATCTAAGAATCCTAAACATTCTCCAATATTTTCTTAACATTCCTCTCTTGTTTCTCCTCTTTTCTCTACCTTTTCTAACCTAACTTCGCCATTTTTAAAGAGTATGGACAAATTTCTAAGAGTTCTCTTAAGCACCTCTTCGAAAAAGCGTCCAAATACGTCGAATCTGTGCTTGAACAGACCCTCTCGCAGTCGGCAGGCTCGTTGGCGTCGTTGGCGGGCTTCTAGAACATGGGCCAACTGTTAAGGCTCGCTGTCGCCGGGCTCGATCTCGCCGTCGGTGGGCTCCTTTATATTATATTCGAATGCTCTCGGGAAAAACACGCCGTCGGCGGCCTATTCCTCGCCATCGGCGGCCTAGTTCAATTTTTGTCTCTTTTGCTCGTTTTTGCTCCAAATTGTACCGTTTTTGCTTCCTTTTGCTCCAATCACCATTTCTTGTACCTAAAACCAAAAAAACATACAAAGTACCTTTCTTTAAAGTGTAATATCATCAAAAATGAGTAAAATGATATAGCAAAAAGTGTATATATTTTAGGTGTGTCAAAATCCCCCAAACTTAACTGTTATTTGTCCTCAAGTAATACTATAACTTTAAAAATAAAATATATTGACTTGTGGTTGTGGGTTTCAAAAGAGTTTTCTATAATTTCATCTCAGAAATATTATAGTATAACATAGAAGAAATTCTAGCAAATCAACCTAGGACTAGAGTGCAAGAATATCTCATATTCAACTTAGGAATCCTGATTTTCTATTTACTTCAAAAGTTATTGAAAATTGTCAAACTAAAGATTCATAGAAAGTATAAACATGGAATTTAAGCTCCTTATTTATACTAATTTAACCAATACCTTTTGAAATAAGAATAAGCTAGGATTGTTTTTAAGTCTTTTCATTTAAAAAGATTCAAGTGAAACCAATTTTTGATTAGGTTTCTCCTCATGCTTTTCCTCACTTATTTTCTTTTCTCTTTTTTTTCTCTTTTTTTATTTTCTTTCGGGATCATTTTCAATCTTTTTTTTTTCTTTTTTTTTTATATGAGGATTACTATATTTGGATAGCCCTTTAATAATTTTGAATTTTACTATCCTCTCCCAAGAATCCAAAACTCAAAACTTTCCCTCACTTTTTATAAGTGTAAGTATTAGTTTGAAAAAAGTTTTCAATAAAGGCTCAATTCTCATTAATTATAAATCTAAGAATTTTAGTTTTTCAAATATTCAACTCCTTTCTACCATAAATAGAAAAATCATTTTTCCAATGTTTCCTACAAAATATCTTAACTCTAGAACAGTTTCTTCACTAAGGATTTCAACTAAGTTATTTTTCTAATATTCCTAAAATTGAAATTATAGTAACCTAAAGATAACACCATATACCACAAGTCATTTTAAAAGTGATATCAAATTAAATATAGGCTACTGAGGACAAATAAAGTTACATTTCAAAATTTTTTCTTCCCCCCAAACTTAAACTTTAAAATATTTTGCAATTAATTCCATAAAATGTTATAGGAAGAAAAAATAAAGGTTGAATCTACTTACTACTACAACATTCTATCAAATTCATATACATGCATAATCAGGATAGAATGATTGTAGGAGAAAGTAAATTAAACCTAAAACATGCTTGTAATAAAATTACACTAAAAGGAAGTATTTTCACATTAAAATTTTATTTTTATTCCTACCCCCAAACTTAATTTTTAACATATATAGCATTCAGTACAGAAAATATGAGCAGGAAGAAAAACAGTTTAAAAATTTTATCTACCACAAATGTCTATCAAATCCATTTGTAAGTATTCATTAGGACAGAACAATATGCAGCAGAAAGTAAATCTAAACTAATCATGCCAGAATGAAATTCACTAAATAAAAGTCTAACTAGCATAGCATGTATTAGCAAGGGAATATAAAAATGTTCTTCAATTATTATATAAAATTGTAACACAAAAATAAACACACATAAGATAAATGAGATCAATTCTTTCATTAACTCATCACATCACATTGATTTACTTCCAATTTCTAACGGACTCACTACACTATTAAATTAGGTACTTTCAAATGATTTTATATATTATAATCCCAAAGATAAGATTATCCCTGATAAATTGGTTTCCGGACACCAATTTCAAGCATCATCTAATCCCTACAACTAAGCACCTCTAACTGTTATAAAGATAGTGTAAGATCATCCACATGGTCTTCATCAAATAGGTTCGCGACTCCTACCTAATGAAAATAAAGTTGCAGAAAGGAAGTAACAAATTAATATGGAACTATCAAATTTCAAAATTCATGATTTCTCATGTAAAACTCAAGTCTGGGTGAGACCCAAGTCACAGTGGACTCGTTAATCCAACTACTATAAGAGATCAAGTCTAGCCATAATAAGAAGTTAAGAAATCACATCCCTCATGAAACACAAAGATCAAACTACTAACAATCCAAACATCTACCAATCATCAATCAAACTGATCAATCCACACTAAAGCAAACACAATACAACACTAACAATCCTGACTCTTGAGCACACTAAATCAAAACACACTGATAACTATGGGTTGCCTTCCATAAAGCTCTTGATTTAACGTCGTTAGCCTGACAAATGATTCCTCCTGGATTAAAATTCTATTTAAGTAATCCTCGATCAATCGCCCAATCATTTCCAGATCCAGGGATTCCTATAAAATACTCAAATTTTAATTTTTCATTCAACTCTTCATTTTCAGATTGATTTATATCATTGTTCCTTATATTACTTTCTAGATCCAATATTCTTCTATTAAATTTTTGAATTTGCATATTAATATCATTCTTGAAATTTATAAGAAATGGATCTCTATAAGATAATTCAAGATCTCCTAAATTTTGGATCAGATTCTCTCTAGATAATTCATATTCAGCATCAAATTCTTCTATGTTACTCTTCTGTTTCAAGTTATCTTCAAATTCTTCCCATTTATAATTATTGAATGATGGAGGATCTATCTTAGTTGAGGAAATAGGTTTTTCTAATTCCTTAGGAATTTCTTCCAATGGTCTTCCAATATCCTTATCCTCTTTTCTCAACTCAAAGTTCTTTTGAAATATTTCCTCAAATTCTCTTCCAAGTCCTAGTTCAATAATTTTATCATGTTCATCATTTAATTTAGGTTTCTCTTGTGATTGAGTCACATCTAAAGATATAAAGACTGGTTGTGTAGATGAATTCCCTATATAAATAGGCTTTAAAATTGTATGGGGTATATCCATATTAAGTTCATGAGATTTTTTAACAAATGGAATTAAAAGTTCACTATTTTGGGCAGCTTCCATCATTTCACACCTCTCTTGAACATACATATAGTCTTCTTTAAACAATATTTTCGAATCATCATGAAAGTTTATTTCAATCTCATCTGTTAACTTACTCTCAAAACTTTCTTGGAAATGGTCTTTACTTAGATAATCAATTTCATCTATCCAACAACAATCATCATCTTTTCTCTCAACTGGATATTTCATAGTCTTTAATACATCAAAAGTGACTTCATGGTCATTAATATTCATAGTCAACTCTTCTTTTTGCACATCTATCATAGCTCGTCCAAGTAACAAGGAAAGGTCTCCCTAAAATAATTGGAATTTCTTTATCTTCCTCCATATCTAATACAATAAAGTCCAAAGGAAAGATAAATTTATCCACTTTAACAAGCACGTCTTCTATAACTTCTTTTGGATAAATGATAGATCGATCAACTAACATAAGGGTTACAGTAGTGCGAGAAATATCAACTAAACCTAACCTTCTAAATATAGATAGAGGCATCACATTAATGCTCACTCCTAAATCACATAAATCTTTTCCACATAATCTTTTTCCAATTGCACAAGGAATTGTAAAGCTACAAGGATCTTTAAGTTTCCGAGGAAATTTTTTCTGAAGTATATCACTACACTCCTCACTTAGTGCAACTGTCTCGTAATCCCCAAATTTCCTTTTCTTGTTTAATATATCCTTTATAAACTTTGCATAACTTGGCATTTGTTCCAAAGATTAAGTGAAAGAAATATTTATCGTTAACTTCTTAAGTACTTTCATGAATTTTGAAAATTTTTTATCCAACTCATGCTGTCTAAGTCTTTGAGGAAATGGAGGTGGTGGTCTTTCCAAATTGATTTTAGTTGGAGATATTAGTTTTTCTAGATCCTTAGAAACATGTTCTTCGGGTCTTTTAGTTTTCTTTGTTTCTCTCACAACATCTTTCTCTTTTCTAACCATATCCTCTATCTCTCTTCCACTTTTTAATTGGACAGCTTATACTTGTTCATTAATGTTCTCGTTAGGGTTGATCTCAATGTTGGTAGGAAGTGCTCCTTGGGTTCCATTGCTAAGTGAATTAGCAATTTGTCCCAGTTGATTCTCTATGTTTCTAATCGCAAAGATTCGACTTCGCAATCTGGTTTCCCATTTGCAATACCACTTTTTCCATAGACGTCTTCTTATCCTTAAATTGTTGATCATCGTTAGATTCCAGTGGATATGAATGTCTATAGTTTGTGTTCCCCTGATTATTCCAACTTCCATTAGGATTTGCATGATTATTTTCCCATTTTTGGTTTCCACCATCAGTAGTATGATTTTAATTAAATTTAGGATGGTTCTCCCAACATGGGTTGTAAAAGTTAGAATATAGGTTGTTTATGGTATTTAAAGTCTCATATAATAAGTTAGAATCAATCATATGCCCTAATGAACTTTCCTCACTTACAGGAGTAAATTGAGGTTGGTTCATTCCAAATTGGTCCAACTTCCTTGATATAGCAGCAACCTGAGATGCAAGAATTGCAATCGCATCCGTATCATGAACACTAGCTACCTTTTTATAATTTACCCTTATAGAGGGCCATTGAAATTCATTTGTAGTCATTTCTTCAATTAATGCATACGCTTCATCAAATGATTTTGACATTAATGATCCACCAATGGCAGCGTCAATTATAGACCTAAGGGATCCTACTAACCCATTATAAAAAGTTTGAATGATTAACCAATCGGGCAGAGCATGGTGTGGACACTTTCTTAGGAGTTCCTTAAATCTTTCCCAGGCTTCGTATATTGATTCTCCTTCATACTGACAAAATGAGATCATATCGTTTCTAAGTTTAGTAGTCCCTGAAGGTGGAAAATACTTAGCTAGGAATTTCTGAGTTAACTCCTCCCAATTTTTAATAGAGGCAGGTGCTAACGAGTATAACCACATTTTAGCTTTATCCCTTAGTGAGAGAGGAAAAAGCCTTAGTCTAACAACATCGTCTGACATACCGTTATAACGAAATGTAGCACAAAGTTCTAGAAAATTTGATAAGTGTAAATAGGAATCCTCCTAAGGAGTTCCCCCAAATTGATTGTTTTGCACCAGTTGGATAATCTCAGGATTTATTTCAAATGAATCAGCTTCTACAACAAAGTTTTGTATACTGAAGTGAATTTTATCTATCGTAGGTTTTACGTAATCTCTCAATGAATTATGATGATTTTCCATGTTATTATCTTGAAAGTTTTCCATTTCCATTTCTAGTTTTTCGAGTCCTTTCTGTATTTTTATTTTTTTATTTTTTTCAAACTCGGGATCATAAGGCACAAGTCTTGCAGATCCTTTGTTTCGCATACTTAACACAACAAATAATACATTAACAATTAAACAAATAATAGATGAAATATATTTAACACAACAAAACATTTTCACGAACACCTTGTTTTTCACACAAATAGTTGTTTCACAACACTTTTTTATATAAAAATACTTTTCACACAAAACAGCTTTTACGGCACTACAGTTTTCCAAGTCTAAGCCTAATTACTTCAACTAAAATTCTCCTAAAGTTCTTACCGAAGCTTCCCCGACAACGGCGCCAAAAACTTGACCCGACTCGCAATTATGCAGTAAATTAACTTCCAAAAGATGGCAAAAAACTTGACCCGATTTATAAATAGCGGCTAGTGTGAAAAACCTTAAATGATTTAAAAATTAGAAAATATTTTACACACTAGGGTTACTACGCAAGTATACGAATCGCTTCAAGTAATATAGAGTTTTCTTTAAAAACCCCAGTATCGATCCCACAACGAAGTGAAGTAAGAAGTCTTTAGTCAAATTCTAATCTACTACTAATAGTCCTTAGTTTGGAATGTCGATTAAAATTGTGCTTTATCTAGCAACTACTTCTAAATGCAAGTGTTAAATGTAAAGATAGTAACTACAACTAAGTGCAAATAATAATTTTAAAGATAACCCTTTTTGGATGAATTGGTTTGGAGAATTTTGAGATACTAAAAACTACAATTCTTATGTAATGAAATGGATAATGTATAGAGATGAGATGCATTTAATATTATATGTGCCAAATAGGAGTAATCCTATTCTTTACCCTTTGGTCCAGGCATAAAGAACATTGACTAATCCTATGCTTGTTTACTGAATCCGTGGCTAGGCTAGGAGGATACCGGCTCTCACTTCGGAGCTCCCACATTCCCCTCACCTGAGGGCTAACATCTACACTTCAACACCCAAACGATAGAACTGAATTGAGGATTTTATTCTGTCACTCTAAAATCTCCAATTCTATGCCCGATAATTATATTTCTCTAATTATTTGCACTCAATCCCCATGAATTACGCAATACATTCACGAACATTGAATGTGGTTCCACTTTGTTGAGAATTACACCGCCCTTTCGGAACAATGCAATTACAACGAATTTTAACACTACAACGAGCTCTTTTCGTAATGTAAATGAAGTGCAAGTAAAAACCATCACATTTATATTTAAATTCACTTCTAACATGCATCACAAAATCCTAAACATGAATTCTACTCAATAAAGAAGAAAAGTAAAATGAAAATAATGGCATAATCTTCTCATGCCACTATTTACAAAGAAGAAGAAAGAGTAAGATAGATATGTCACAAAGCATGAAGAAAACACAACGGAAACTTCACTAAACCAAATCAAATCCACTAAATAAATATTTACAAAATCATACGATAATGAAGAACAATACTTAGCTTTTTCCCTTGGAAAGAAAGATGAAGATCTCTCCCACAAAGTCTCCCAGCGATCCATGCAATGCTAGCGAAATCCCTTACAAATTCTCTCAAAATCGCCTCTCCAATCTCTCCAAAAGGGTAGAAATCTACATTTCTACTCTTAATCTAAGAATCCTAAACATTCTCCAAGATTTTCCTAACATTCCTCTCTTGTTTCTCCTCTTTTATCTACCTTTACTAACCTAAATTTGCCATTTTTAAAGAGTATGGACGAATTTCTAAGAGTTCCCTTAAGCACTTCTTCGAAAAAGCGTCCAAATACGTTGAATCTATGCTTGAACCAACCCTCTCGCCGTCGGCGGGCTCGTTGGCGCCGTCGGCGGGCTCGTTGGCGCCATCCGCGGGCTTCTAGAACATGGGCCAACTGCTAAGCCTCGCTTTCCTTTATAATATATTTGAATGCTCTCGGGAAAAACACACCGTTGGCGGCCTATTCCTCGCCTCGGTGGCCTAGTTCATTTTTTGTCTCTTCTGTTTGTTTTTGCTCCAAATTGTACCGTTTTTGCTTCTTTTTGCTCCAATCACCATTTATTGTACCTAAAACTAAAAAAAACATACAAAATACCTTCCTTTAAAGTGTAATATCATCAAAAATGAGTAAAATGATATAGCAAAAAGCGTATATATTTTAGGTGTGTCAGTTTTTCAAAAAAGCTTCCCGTAAATACGACAATCCTGTAATCTTTCTCACAGAGGCAGAGATCTTCACCCTAGCTTCACCCTGCCGGTTTTTTCTAGTAAGAAAGTTCCTCTACGATAATCCTAAACTTGAACTGATCCGAAAGAAATTTGAACAAATGAAGCTAAATGGAAGTTGGAAGATTGGTAGATTGGATGGGAGACACGTTCTCATCCAATTAATGGATAATGGAGATTACATCTAAGTGTTTGCTAGAAGAATCCTTCAAATAGGCAATCGGGTGATGAAGGTGCTAAAATGGATGGTGGATTTTGACCATCGTACTGAACCTACCATCATTCTTGTTTGGCAGTGCTTCCCAGATCTGTAGGTTCACATTTACAATCAAGAGCTTCTATTTACTTTCACAAAGATATATGTCACACCACTCCAAACTGATATGCCTGCAGAGACTCTGACCCGACCTTTTGAGGTTAAAAAATTGATAGAACGAAACATTATGTTACTGTTGACCTCATTTTTTGTGAGGTCTTTCCTTTCCTCTTAGTCCTTAGGATCTAGCCATAGGTTTTCCATTTGACTATTCTAGAGGAGTAGAAATGGGACCCACCACTTAGAAATTCAAACACTTCTTAACTCTTCTTGAACCCTACAGATGATCATAAACCTCCAAGCCCCTTTCGAAGGTTAAAGTCAAATGTGGAGGTTCAAGAGTGAGTTCCTATAGGATTCTTTGGCCTTAGGATTACCTTGGGTGGTCTGGCCTTGGTGAGGATAAGCTTACACACACCACACTTCCACACACATTCCAAGCCCTAAAACCACTCTTACCCAACTTGGCTTTCTGACTCATGTAGGAAAATCATATGGATGGTCCTCAACCCCTAAGCCCCTGGCTAAGAGGGTTAGGAACAACATATTGAGTACCTAAAATGAGTCCTCTCATGGCTCTTGTGAGCTTAACATGGCTTCATGGCTCAACCAAAATAATTTCATTTTACTCACATCTAATCAATCTTCATTTTTCTTAAATTTCAATTTTTGACCCCCGGGAGCCCTAAACCCACCAAACCTACCAAATACCCTTGAAATTGCCCAAAATTCTCAAAAATTGCCCAAATTACCAAAATTCATCAAAATTAATCTTATACACTCCCCACCACCCAAATTAATCATCCATGGCAAAATATACCAAAATTTCCAAAAATACCCCCTAATACCCCCCAAATATCCAAAATACCCTTTTTGGCCCAAAAATCTAAAAATTTCAAAAATTCTCAAAAAATTCCAAAAAATCTCAAATATTCCTAATTTCATTTTGTTCAATTGCTACATACCCTAATTTTGTCAATTTAACCCAATTTGATCAAAAGTCCCAAATTAGCTCTTAAGTCCCAAAATGACCAACAAACCCAATCCATCCCAAATTCAACCCAAATGTCACCCAAATTTCTCTAAATTTGTTTTGAAACCTTCCTAAAATCCTCACAAACCAAACTTTACATTAATTTGCCCCAAATTTGAACCCAAACTCCACCCAAGTTTAACTCAAACCAAAATTCCCCAAATTGGCCTAAACCAACCATGAACCCAAACAAACCCAAATCCCAAAATCAAGACCCAACCAAAATTGGAAACTCTTTGTAACACTCCCATAAACCTTTTTCAAAATTAATTTTACATCAAACCCAACATTAGCCCAACTTTAGCCCAAGTTAGCCCAATTTGACCCACTTTGGTCCTATTACTAAAAGACCCAAATTAAACCCAATTCAACTCCAAATTACCACAAACTTGTTCCAAATCACTCATGGCACATTCCTAAACAATTGCAATATTTATTTGGCTTAATTTTTTATAAAATTTTCATCCAAAAAATTTGTTTTGAAACATAAAAGCCCACTTTCCTAAAAAGCCCATTTTCACTAAACTTAAAAAGCCCAAAATTGGCTCTAAAGCCCACATGACATTTTCTTCCCATCATCCATTTAATAAAATCATCCCATAAGTTTTATTTCATCATTTAATCAAACCAAATATGGCCTCATGAAAATTTTCCACCAAAATACCCAAAATTTCAAAAATCCTTTTTCATGAAATAAACCAAGCCATTCCCAAGCCACATGGAGCCATGAAGCCATGGGCAAGCCATATGCAAGCCTTGGGAGCCACTTTACACATCACCATGCCATTAATTGCAAAAGGAGGAGCCTCTTTTAAACCCCCTTAAAAAATTTTTAACCTTTTTAATGCTTCACCTTAACCCATGATTAATCTAAATATTCATGGATGGGGACCTCACCACCTTCTCTTGGTTGAACCCACTAATTTCCCTCAGCCCAAAATCAGACCTTGGTGGGTGCACAAAACCCATTTCCATGGCTTGACCAAATTGAGCCCAAAATACCCCCTTCCCCCTTTCCATTTGCATCAAACTCTTTACACATGGCCAACCTCCATTGATTGCACAAGACTCAATCCCTGGACTCACTGAGTCAGATGGTGACTTGACCCTGGCCGGACCACCACCTGGGTCGCCGGAAAACACCAGGCCGAGAGCTCCATGTGAGCCAAAAGAAACTCAAAACTCCCTTACTGAGTTGTCCCATGGCCAGTGGACACCATGACTCTTCTTCCCTTGACCTAAGCAGATAATCCCAGCCTCCAAACCTCCCTGAAATCAGCCATGGCCATGGCTATAAAAACTCTCCTCCCTCACGGCCATAGAAGGTGCTGAAACCAACCTTAGTGAAACTCTGCCCAATTCATTCCAAACTCTTCTCCTAGCACAAAGAACTCAATCCCCACTGCCTCCCTGCCCTAATCTCCATTAACAGAGCTTAATTTCTCAACAAAAAATCCACCCCAAAACAGGACAACCCTTGAAACTCTACAAAAACCTAATTAACTCCTCCCACACCTTCACTAGAGGTAGAGAGGAAGTTCCCCACTAAAAGCCCCCTCACCAGGCCAGCCATTCCTTCTATTGGCCAAGGTTTGAAATCGGGCTTGGACGAAGTCACACCTCGGCAATTCACCAGGACCAGAGACTTCATCCCTAGACTCCTCCATCTCCAACGAACGTACCGAGCACATTCAATCGAGGCTTCACCTCTTGAACCAAGGTATAGAGACTTCTCCTTAACCGAGCTTCCAACGATTTGCCATTTACTTTGAGTCGATTTTAATGCATGTTAGCCGTATGAATGTGTAGCTCTTGTCTAGAGGAGCATGTAGGACAAAACCCCGCGCAATTTGGTTGAGAAATGAGTGAGATCTTAGGGCTAGAAGGTGGACGGTTTGCAACTCACACCAGTTGGGAGGATGAGCGGATACCGTCAAGTCGCGCGTGTAATAGACGGACGATGTAGATCAAGCCGAACGAGGAGATGGAGCAGAACAGCGGGCCGCATGGCATCCCAGTCAAATAAGAAAGCGCCGCGTGGGACTTCGGAGCTGTCGAGGATGACGAGACGCCGCGCTGGATAAGTAAGAAATTAGGGTATTTTTTATTTATTTAAATGCCCAGAACTTTAAAAATTCATATCTTTGCATAGAAAAATCATAAAAATAAAATAAAAATACCCACTTGCTCAGTGAATAGAGGAGAATAATTTAAAAAAAGAATTAAGTTAATTTGTTGATTCTATGATTTTAATGATTTAAATACTCTCTGTGATGCTTTAATTCTCCATTTGTATACATAATTCACCATGGCATGAGACCATAGGGCTTTTGTAGCCTCTGTTCTTAGGAACATTCTCTGAATTTTCCAAGGCCAGATGCCACCTCTATGGCAAGCTACCTATTTTTCAAGTTTATGTGTCTGTTTTGGTATTTTAATTCCAATAATTTGCATGTTGCTTAGAAAATTCTCGAAAAATTATGGGAGGTAGCTCTGTTGACCTCATTTTTGATGAGGTCTTCTCTTCTTCTCTTTAGTACTTAGGATCTAGCCTTAGGCTTTTCCTTTGACTATCTTAGAGGATTAGAATTGGGACCCACCACTTAGAATTTCAAACCACTCCTTAACTCCCTGCAAACTCCACAAACTTGATCTGTAGACCCCTAATCACCTAGAGGGTTGAAATCAAGTGTGGAAGTTTAAAGGATGAGTTCTATAGGACTCTTTGGCCTTAGGGCGCCTTACAGGTGGCACAGTGCGGTGAGGGGCTGACTTACACACACACTACACTTATACACTACACCTACACACTACACTTTCACACACCTCCTAAAAAAACACACCCATACCCGACTTGACCTCCTGACTCATGTAGGTGATTCACATGGATGGTCCTTAACCCCTAAGCCCTTGGCCAAGAGGGTTAGGAACAACATAGTGAATGCCTCGAAATGAGTCCCTTCATGGCTCATGTGGGCTTGATATGGCTTCATGGCTCAACCAAAATGATTTTATTCCACTTACATTCACCTAATCTTCCATTTTCCAAATTTTTAATTTTTGACTCCGGGACCCTACACTCGCCAACTACCCAAAGCCTCGAATAGCCAAATTTCTCAAAAATTTCCAAATCACCCAAAATTCTCCAAAATCATTCCCAAACATTTCCACATCACTCAAACTGATCATCCATAACCAAAAATACCAAAAATTCCAAAAATACCTCCCAATACCCTCCGAATACCCAAAATACCCCTCTTAGCCAAAAAATCCAAAAATTCAGAAAATTCCCAGAAAATTCCAGAAAATCCCAAATATTCCCAATTTCATGTTGTTCAACTACACCATGGGCCAATTTTGTCAATTTACCCCACTTTTATCAAAACCCCCAATTTGACCTATTTTAACCCAAAGTAAACCCGATGTCAAACCTAACCTACCCAATTGACCCAAATTCTGGTCCAATTCAATTCTAAACTTCAATTCAACATCCCCAACACCAATCTAGACCAAATCCAAGCTCAATTTGATTGACATTGGGATCCAATTTCACTTTTGGCCTTAAAGCCCAATTTGGACCCATGACCCAAACCTAACCCAAACTCACCCAATTCAACTCCAATTAACCCCAAATCTTTCCTAAATCTTCCTTAACATTCCCACAAACAAAACATTAACATGATTTGCCCAAAATTTAGATCCAAACCCCACTCAAATTCAACCCAAAGCTAAAAGGCCCATTTTTGACCTAAACCCAAACCTAACCCAGAATGAGCCCGAACCCCAAAATCAAAGCCCAACCAAAGTCAAAACCTCTTTGAAACACTCCCATAAATATTTCTCAACATTAATTTTACATCAATTTCAACCCTAGCCCAACATTGGCCCAAGTTAGCCCAATTTGACCTACATAGGCTCACTTACCGAATAAACCCAAATTCGAACCAATTCGACTCCAAATCACACCAAATTGACTCCAAGCCCTTCATAGAACATCCCTAAACCAATTATGACATTTATTTGACAAGGTCCTTCACAAAATCTTTACCCAAATGCCCATCCTAAAATCAAAAAGCCCATTTCCCCTTAAACTTTCCTAAAAGCCCACTTCCTTCAAATTCAAAAGCCCAAATTCATCCAAAGCCCACATGGCACTTCCCCTCATCATCCATTTAATCAAAATTGTCACTAAGTTCCAAAGTCATCAATTAAACAATTCCAAATCAAGCCCCATACAAATTCCCATCAAAATATCAAAATTTTCTTAAATCCCTTTTTATGAAATTGACCCAAGCTTTTCCCAAGCCAAATGGAGCTAAGGATGAGCCATTCACAAGCCATATGAAGCCATGAAAGTTTGGCATGTGACCATGCCATTAATGGCAAAAGGAGGAGGTCCTTTAACCATCTCCTAAAAGTCATTAGCCTTAAGCATGTTTCCCCTTAACCAAGATTTAATCCAAATATTCTTGGATAAGGACATCACCACCTCTTGACCAGCTAGCCTAGCTGATCTTCTCGGCCCAAGACCGGCCATGGGGAGGTGAACCCAACCCAAACCAATGGGTTGACCAATTTCGAGCCAAAGTGGCCTCTCCCCCATACCATTTTAATCCAAACACTTTACACATGTCCAAGCCCGATTGACTTCACCATTGCCGAGCCACGACCTCCCTGGTCGAGATGGTGACCCATGCCTGCTCGGCCGGCCGCCTGGATCGCCGGAAAACACCATACCCGAGAGCTCACATGTGAGCCGACTTTGGAATTCCACCTTGCTTGAGCTGCCCCATGCCCAGATGGCCACCATGGCTGTTCTTCCCATGACCGAGCAGGTGATCCCGACCCTTGGCCATCCACAGGAGGCTCTCCGGCCACCTCTATTTAAACCCGACCCCCTCACGGCCATGAGAAGAGAGTTGCATAAACCTTGCCGAAACTGCGCAAAATTGTTCCAAACCCTACTCCACACTTAGAGCGGTTGATCCCCAGGTGTCGATTTGCTCTAATCCCCACCGACAGAATCCGATTTCTCAGCCGAAATTTCACCCAAAAACCAGGACATCTCCTCACGGTGAGCCAATTCCCAAATTGATTGGTCCTACACCTTCACTGGACCGAGGGAAGAAGTTTCCAGCTGAAAGCCCCATCTCCGGAGCCACCCGGTTGCTCCGGCCTCCGAAGCTTTGTGATCGAGCTGTGGTCACTTTCATAGCTAGACGATTCACCGAGACCGAGGGACTTCATGCGGAGCTTACTTGGACCCAATCGAAGGTGACACAACTCTCGGATCGAAGCTTCACTTCTCGAGCGAAGGTATGAACTCATTCTTCTTCCCGAGCTTACGGAGACTCTCTATTTCATTTGAATAAATTTCAATGCATGTTTACTGGTATGGATGTGTTCGTCTCTTCGAGACGAATCCATAGAGCATAAGAACACGAAAATCCATTGAGAATCGAGTGAGATATTAGGGTTAGAGTGTGGACGGTCACGGGATGCGCACCGGTCGTAGACGATGACCGAGAGCCGTCGGATCGCGCGTGTATCGAGCGGACGGCTTGGATTGCGTCGGACCAGCAGATGGTGCATGAACCGCGGGCCCCGGGCGGCCGAGCTCGGATGGCGGCGTCGAATGGGAGCGCGACGCGTGGTCGTTCGGAGATGCCGAGGATGACGTGGCGCCGCGTGGATAAGTAGAAAATTAGGGTTATTTTCGATTTATTTAAATACTAAACTTTAAAAATCCATATCTTTGTGTAGGAAAATCAGAAAAATAAAATAAAAATACTCTCTTGCTCGGTGAACGAGAGGAGAATAATGTGGAAAAGAAATCATTTAATTTCATCGAAGTATTTTATTTTTTATAATTTATTTACTCTCTACATACATTTAATTCTCCATGCATGTATACAATTCACCATGGCATGAGACCATAGGGCTTTTGAAGCCTACTGAATTTGCGAACATTCCCTGAATTTTCCAAAGTCGGGAGGCCATCCTATGAAGAGTTATTGATTTTCAAATTCATGTCACTGTTTTGAGTATTTTAATTTCAATAAATAGCATGTTGTGAAATAAATTCTAGAAAAATTTGGTGATGTTCCTTATGACCGAGAGAACCACTAGGAAAAATAGGTTTTGAGTTAGTTCATTTTAGACAACCCTAATTGGCTTAAACACTCAAAATAGGTCTCTAATTAATTAGAGCTAACCATACATCAAATTGACTTCAAATCAATTCTCCATTGACCTTTAGGATTAGAAGAACCCACCATAAAAATTTGAGGTCGATTGGACTTGGTTAGCCACTATTAATTGGGTTGATTAAGCCACTTAGTCATTTTAAACTTTAAAAATTCATAACTTTCAAAATATCTTTCAAAAATTCACCAAATTGGTTTTGGAGCCTCTCTGATATCAGGGGAATTTAAGAAAATTAAAATTTCAATTTTCTAAAAAAGTTGATTTTTAATATTATTTTAATATTTTTAATAATTAAAAAATAATAAAAATCACAAAAATAATAAAATTCACCAAAATGTCACATTTTGAATTTTAATCACTTAGGAACAAACCCCATATTTTTCTTAGGCCTATTTGGTGAGATATTAATTTTTAAAGCTCTAGGGTAATTTTAAAATTAAAAAATGTATTTTCTAGCATTTTCACTAAAATAATTATAATAAATCATAGAAAAATCAGAAAATTGTAAAATTTGCTTCTCTGATTTCCTTGATATCAGAGAGATTTTTGAAAAACATAAAATTCATTTTTCAACATTTATTTTATTTTTAAATTAATTAACACTCCAGAACTTAAAATATTTATAATAAAAATAATATAATTCAAAAAATCACCAAAATTGGTCTAAGTGGTCCCCTGGTCATTAGGAATGTCCCCTAATTTTCTTAAGGACAGAAACTTTCCCTTAGTCATGTTATTAAATTTTCCTTGGAAATCTCTATTTTCTACCAAAAATAATTATATAAATAAATTAAATACTAGAAAAATCACATTTTCTCCTCTCATGTCTTTATTGACATATGAGTGAAGTCACATAAAAAATTTCAAGTTCATTTGAGTTCAATTTAGTGAGTTATGAAATTATTAAGCTTAAAGGGTAAAGTGGTAATTAAATTTTTTTTTAATCCTTAATTAAAACTTTAGGTTTAATAAAAAATTAACAAGTAAAATATTTGATCCTAATCTGATTTGGATGATTGAAATTTAATAATTGAAGGGTAGAAACCCATTAAGCAATTTAAAATGATTAAACTTTAATTAAATAATTGATTAAATTTGGAAGAATAATAAAATTGGAATTATTAAAATAGGGATATTATTAGGAAGAGATTTATTCTTTAATTTAAAAAATCCCTAAATTAATCATTTCATTAATGTTTAATTCCTAATTAAAATGATAATTCAAATTTAAAACATTAAAAGACTTAATCATTAAACTAAAATTAAATTATTGAACTCTTTTAAAATTTTAATTAAAATTAAAATGAATAAAATTAAATTAAAAAATTAAATTAAATCAAATTAAATCAAATTAAAAATTAAATTAAAAATTAAATTAAATTAAAAATTAAATTAAATTAAATTAAATTAAATTAAAAATTAAATTAAATTAAATAAATTAAATTAAATTAAATTAAATTAAATCAAATTAAATTAAAAAAATTAAATTAAATCAAATTAATTTAATGTAACATCAAATCGAAACTAAATTGAATTAAATTAAATTAAATTAAATTAAATTAAATTAAATTGAATTAAATAACATCACCTAAGACATAAAGAAATAAGCACTAAAATAACTTGAACATCTATTCCAAATTTAAACCCTTCGATTGAAATTAAGCTAAATCACGAAACCATTTGAACACCAATTTACCCTCAAAAGCTTTAGTTATCATAACTCCTAAACGAGAATATTAAATGAAATGTTACTTCACTTATAGGACATTCAAATATCCTAGTTCACTTGAGCAAGTTAACAAAACTTGAAAACCTCGGACGATCGATTCATTTACATAATTAAATTCATTTGGACTTAAAACAATCCTAGAAATATTGAAAAGATGTTTAAGATTCTTCTTAAGCACTTCCTCAATATGATAGGATATTTATAAGAACAATTGAAATTAATTGTTCTTTGATGAAGAAAATCGTCTTAAAACCAAAAACACAAGGAACCTAGACGTCATAGGAAAAGACTAGGCTATAGGATTAGGAATTTGGTAGAAAACCATAACCCTTACCTTAGCTTTACCTAGGAACTTGCTTAAATGTTCTAATCGTGTTTTAAGTGCGGCTTGGAATGATGGGAAGACCCTCCGAGTACGCTTTTATTTTATCGCGATTTACTTTCACTGCAATTTACTTTCTTGCAATTTACTTTATTGCAAATGCACTTTACTTTTCTTGCATGATAAAACAAGCTGTTGCATGAAAACCCACACCTTTAGGATAGTCCCTAAAGCGAAACCAAAACTAAGTTAAAAGTCATTGCA
This sequence comes from Papilionanthe hookeriana x Papilionanthe teres, assembly GCA_022702705.1. NCBI lineage: Eukaryota > Viridiplantae > Streptophyta > Magnoliopsida > Asparagales > Orchidaceae > Papilionanthe > Papilionanthe hookeriana x Papilionanthe teres. The sequence goes on from CM040423.1 coordinate 20,747,189, forward strand.
AGATAAAATTCACCGCCACAACATTTCAAAATATAAAGCAACTCAAAATTTAATCACAAACGGAACACAAAACTACAATTACAAGCTGAATTAAAACGTCTCGTTGGATGATCGGGAATACCTCGGATGATGTAACCTACGTGTTGCTAACGGGATTTCCACGGTCTAAATGAAAGTGTGGAACTCATTCGGTTGAGTTTAGCAAATTCATCCGGACTAAGTGAATCCGATAAAAATAATGATGTCGGAAGGATGGAGCAGTGGGATCTTAACCGGTGTTGTTATAATCAACTTTAAGATTTGTTTTAATTAAAACACAAAAAACACTTGGAAATTAAGACTTCTCTAAACCAAAACACTTTTCTCATCCCACGATTTATGATTTCTAAAACTAAACCTCTGCAACAACAAGGAGCTCGGAGCATGGTGGGCGGCACGGCCATCGTCGTCGACAAAACTTGAACCTACTTCGACAAAACTTTCCTAGAATTAAACAACAAAGCCATAGGACTTCGAGGTAGTTTGCACTAGTGCAACATAAATCCTCAACTCTTCGTTAGGCATTTGCATTGCAAATTAAGCCCTAACCAGGTCTTAGGATTCCGAGGTAGTCGTCAGATACGACATAAACCCTCATATCTTCCGAGGCTATTTGTATGATTCTATCATATAAATATAAGCCCTAATTAATTAAAATTGGCAAGATTAAAACATTAAATAAACATTAGGACTTTCCTAAATCCAAGCCAAACAATAGGATAGTCGGGAGATTATCGAAGTTCACTTCGAATCCGTAATTTCTCCTACTTTTCTTCCTTTGAATTCCCAAAATAAAATGTTCCAAACTTGATCCATTCCTTATTGAGATTCAAAAATTCAATCATTTGAAAACTTAAACTTTGAAATTCTTGAGAGCAGAATTATTGATTATTATCGAGAGTTTTCTTAGGTGATTCCCGTCACTTAAGATGTAATTAACTATAGGGGCTTGCCCTTATAGGGAATTTTAAAGAACCCGAGTAATATAAACCACTGTTTAATGTTTTCATATTAAGCGAGGAATTTGTCGGCTTATAAAATTGGTTCGCGAGACCAAACGGATGTCACAAATCTTCTAGTTTATTTAACGAGCCCCATCATCGAGCGATGTGTCTATCCTTAGGGATAGATACACGGTTTGTGATGCGGTGCTCGTTTATATAAACTATTTGGGATGTGAGATCGGTTTGATTTCATATCTTAAAATCTTCAAATTTAAAATTATTTTCAAAATCAAATACTACTTTCTAAATTATATCTATATTTAAATTAAATTTAAAATTCGCCGACAACTACTTAAAGCGACTCACCTGGGGACAGTTCCTCTCTCCATTCTAATCGGACAGTTACGCTTTCAAAAATCGGTAGTGCATCCATGTCCCATATGGATCAAACTACCCTTCTTTCCGTTGGGATACTATGTTCATTTCTACCTTGAACAAGTATAACCAACATTCTCTCGGATTTAGGAGCTACTTGTTTAGACACCCCCAAACGGAGAGGTTCGAAGATCCTTTTACCTCATTTACGAGGTGGGGTGGACCCCGATAGGTGTTAGTTTAGGAGTGATCCTTCGAGTCGAGAAGTCTTGCTTAAGACTCTCTTTTCCTTTCCAACTCCGATTCGGATTCCTTACCTTCTCTACACCTTTGAACACTCCGTTCTAAATAAACAAACCCTCTAATAAGTGATTCTTTTAATAAGTGATTCCTTCTTATAAATACATGAACAAGAATGAGTTCGGACTCTTTTCAATTCCTTTCTTTTCGTCCTAAAGAAAAGAAGCATAACTTGGGATGACAACCAGAATCTACCTGCGAAATGGAAGCCCCGAAGCTGATTTTCTCTTTTACCAATGCGTTGGACTTCGCTGTCTATAAGGATGAAGTTGCCCGACAATGGAATCATCCGATTTGGACAAGGATTTGAAAACACGAACGTCAAGATCACCGACGTCTCCCTCTTTGCAGCTGACGAACAAGGTATCCGAAGCCGAGGAGCCGGCTGTCGAGTTCGACCTTAGGTCGACCCAAGAATTCCCTCCTCTGCGAAGGATCCCGACTAAGAGGAATCTTCGCTGTCCGCGGGAGGACCGTTCTTACTACCCCCACTTGGTCTAGTTGTTTCGCACCTACCCCGACTTTTGCCGAATCAAAGGGGAAAGAAATCCGGAATTATGATGGACCGTTACCGTGGAGGGTACGGATCTTCCTGTAAGACCTTCGTTTTCGAAATCGGGTCCGGTTCGAAGATTTCGTCAGCGACGAGGACCCGAAGAAGAAACAGAAGTAGAAGGATCGCTAGAGAAGCCGGAAGCTCGCTGAAATTGCTTTCTAGAGGAAATTCCAGAAGCTGCCGGAATATACACATTGCTCGAATACATACCACTCTTGGGAGGAAGCGGGTTTCATCCCCTCTCCGCCGCGAGAAGATGAAGAAAATATTCGCAAGATTGCTTTGCCACATTACCACGACCCGCATATTACAACGATAGCCGCAAGAAAAGAACTAGAACTACGCCGTTTGCTCGACTGCAAACTTTGGTAGAAAAGTTAGCAAAGAAGGAAAAGCGCCCCGTATCGGAAATTCTACGAAGGATAGGGCGGGTGCCGGTCGAAATCCCGTCTTGGGCCCGAGTAGAACCCGCCATCATGACGGAAAAGCCAAGTAAAAGAATGAAGGCTAGTCCGCCCGTTGTCGTCTCGGGATTACAAATTAGGGAGGATACCACCTTCCGGCATTTGGCCGAACGGACCATCCGGTCCTAGACCTTCTGTCGTTAGAAGGATGGTATGGCGTCCCACTACTGGGCGATTGAGATTGAAACGACGGCCGAGAAAGAAAGTCTCGCCGGGAGACTTGAATGCGAAGAAAGTGCTACCGCGATGAAGGGGACTCGTGAGAAGGGGACCCGGCGGCTATCGCACGACAACCACGAAGACACACGGAAAGCCCCGCTAGAAGATGCCATGGAAAAGTTGAGAACCGATATCCGAGCGATTGGCAAAAGAAAGAGAAGAAAAGTTCGGAGACGAGATTGATTCATCGGAATTCTTGGACGACGAATACGCGAGAAATCAACATGGTTGAGACACGAGCTTCATCGGCTTCGCAAGGTGCTCCTGCGGCCGCGAGAGAGAGGAGCCGGGCGATGAGAAGGCGGCTTCGGGAGAAAGACGACACGATCGCTCGAATGGCGAAAAGGATGGAAGAGATGGCCGTAGCTCCGGCCACTCTCCGGAGTCGAAGTACAACCACATAGAGAGACACCCCGAGAGGTCATTCACATTGTAGACGGAGGAAAGGAGATTACGTCCGTCGATGGGGATGATCGGTGAAAAAGGATACAACACGAAGTATGATTCCCGAAAAGGATATCGAGAACTTGGTGGAACGGCGAGTGCGAGAAGCCTTAGCACAATCGAAGAGCGGGACATCCATTCGGACGGGTAGACCTTACCCGAAGAATTCGACGGCTGTCCAATACCGAAAGGCTTCGTACCACCTCTGTTCGAAGACCTTCGACGGAGCCAGGAACCCCGACGGCATGTGGCACACTTTCGTGCCGGTTGTTGCAATGCCGGCGGGAGCGATGCATTACTCTTCCGACGGTTCGTCGGCGGTCCGTCGGGAATCGCCTTCGGCTGGTATGCGGAATTACCAAATGGTTCGGTGAAGACGTTCTCGGAGCTAGAGAACCTCTTCATCGAGCGATTCGCGGAGCTCGGCACCACATCACTATAGGTGATTTAGTGGTAGAGAAACAAAAGCCGAATGAAACTTTGGTGGATTACATACTTCGATGGAGGAACTTAAGCATGAAGTGTGAACCACAAGCTGCAAGAACAACACGCGATCGGCATTTTACTTAAAAGCATTCACGGCCGATAGCACTTCTCCTCGAGGGATTCACTATTAAGACTTTTGAGAAGTTGTTAAGCAAGGCCGGAAGCTTGCAAGAAGAGGCGAAGCAATTAAGTTTCGCCGACAAGACGGACAAACAAAAGCTCAGTAAAGACTTTTGAAAAGAAATCCGGGATCGTTGCGGCGATTGACAAAGGCAAGCAGCCGATCGGAAATACCACCGAACGGCCGCGGCAACCACAACGGAATTACCGGCAACCCGGCCCGGCTATCGGTCATCTCGCGGTATGAACAACCACCTCGTCCGCAACGTACATTAAGGGAGCTTTTGAGCGGAGAATATCCGTTCAAGAATGAAGCGATGCCGAAAATGTTCCGTAGTTCGATGAAGACTCCGGATTTCCAGCTGCCAGGAGCCTAAGAGACCGGAGGAAGTCAACAAGAAAGGTGATCCCGACTTTTGCCCTTACCACCGGATGCTTGGGCACAAAATAGAAGATTGCATTACCTTCGAAAGTTGGCTCGATGACAACCTTCGGAAAGGGAATATAACGATCCCGAAGGAGTACATGAAGGAACCCCGGAAAGGAGGTTCCGTCGATGTTGTCTCGGCCCGATCCCATCATTCCGATAGATCCCATACGACCGACGATGGATGGACTACCGCTTGGACGAGATCTTCGAAAAGATTTTAGACGGCATCCAAACCGCTTCGGTGCGAGCTTCAATTCGAGTTTGAAACCTGTTAAGCCGGTACTTATCACTTGCGATAGAAGAACCACCTCGACGGGAGACGATTGAAGAGAAGAAGAAAATCGACGAAGAAGAGAGGACCGAGGCTCCTAAGGCTAGACTAGGGGCTGCTTATCCTAGGATAGTTGTTTCTGATTCGGGGGAGAAATCCCTCGAACCACTGACTCTGTATGATTATCTGCTCACTTCGGTGGGATCATATAATGATAAGGGTGATGGCGTTGGCTACGTTTTGATATGTTTCTAACGATTACGTAACTAACGATAATCCGGATATCGATTTCGATACCAACGACAATTCTCGAATCATACACGATCTCGACGAGCAAAATAACGAAGAAGACATCCATCGAGGAGGCTACGAGAGTTCAACAAGCAACGAATCTATCTGCGAGTTTCGAGGAGCTCCGGTCACGATAGAGTTAGAGCCTTCGGACTGCGAAGCTAATCCGGAAGAGCACTGTCATTCCGATTCAAGAAGAGACACCGGCAAGCTCGACAATAGATTCGAGAGAAATTACGAAGTCAACTTAAGAAGTGGAAAAGTTCTACCTCCGAGAATGGGTCCGAAGGACAAAGGAAGCGAGTGGTTGTTCGGAAGAACCAACCCCGGCGGAAGAAATACCCATTCGAGAAGAAAACGAGAGACACATGAAAACAAAGTGGATTACAACGTGCTAGCCCATCTTAGGAAACTACCGGCCAAGCGAGCATTTATGATGCTCTCATCTTATCGAAGGAGATGAGAGAAGCTGCGATCGAGGCCTTACTTGATCCGGAAATTTGCTTAGCTCGAATGGCCGGAGATTCCTTAGATGAGGTTTGCTCGTTAAAGGAACAACGAGGTGTTACCTTCACGGACAATGACCTACTACTTGGAACAGCGAGATCACAACCGACCGTTGTACATTTCGATTACTGATCGGAAAATTTACACTCTCCGGAGTATTGGTGGATCCGGGAGCATCGATCAATATAATGAATCTTCGAACGCTAGCATACTTGGAAATTGATGCTCGTGAACTCGAGGCGGACAAAATGTTATTAAGAGGATTCGACCGAGAAAGGAGAAAGAGTCCTCGGCTCGATAACGCTTGCTAATGAAGACCGGTGACTTAGCAAAGACAACCGCGAAATTTCACATAATTGATTCGAAACATCGTTCAACGCTCTCTTGGGCCGACCATGGATACATGAAAACGAGGATGGTACCATCATCTCTACATCGATGCATCAAATACTACGATGGAGGGGAACGAGTGCATCAAAGGTGACTTACAACCGTTCTCCGTACATGAAATCGGAATCCATGAAGATGCGGCTTATTATGCACCTCCGAAGAAAACGATCTTCTCCAGGAGATACCATAACAAATGAAGCAAAGGAAAGTTCGGGACAACGAAGAACACTGAAGTTCTAGTCCAACGAGTCACTCACCACTCCCTTACGGCGAGATGGTGAAGGTTTCTCCACAACTCGCATCCGAGGTCGAGGCGGGGACGAGGTCGTGGTAGAGACGTTAGGACGATTGGACGAGAGGAAACCAACCATCAATGTCGATTGGGAAGATAGTTACGAAGAAGAAAAAGAAATCAAACAAGAAGCGAGCGACAATAAGTCGGAAGAAGCCGCAATTCGAAATCCCTATCGAAGATGAAAGAAACGAAGAATATAAATCGATGTACGAGAAGATTAACCACTATGTACATACTATGACTCGACCCCGATCCATTCTAATAAGATCGAGGGTATGGAGGTCAAGAGGTACGTAGCGGTGGTGCAAAGCCCATCAAATTCTACCGTGGTGCTCCTTCCTCCAAAGCGAAAATAATGTACAACTTGAAGATGCTACTTCATCGGAATTAATGGAATTACCTTTTGAGTGGTACTCTCCCTGTGTTCAAAATTTAATTCAACGTGGTTTCTTACCTCGACAAGTGGACAAAAGGTCGATCTCAACATTTTGAAAAATTATGGAATAACTCGGTCGTCCGCCTGACTCGAAGCATGGTCTCGGATTCGGCACGGTAGGATCGGTTGATGATGCTGAATTTTGCTTGGTTGTCACTTGCGAATCTAATGAAAGCTGCATGGAAACTACGGACGAACTCGAAGATTTGCAAATTGGAGACGCTCCACCGAATTCGAAGAAGAAATCGAATCTACGATAGATGAGTTAACGGAAGTTAACTTAGGTACTAGCGAAGAACCTAGACCTACCTTTGTTAGCTCCTTACTCGATAAAGAAGACTCGAAGAAATAATCAAGTTATTAATGGAATTCAAAGACTGTTTTGCTTGGAGCTACGATGAGATGCCGAGTTTAGCTCCGGAGGTCGCGAGTCCATAAGCTAGGGGTGGATCCTGCTCGGTTCCGGTCGGACGAGGTCCCGGAAGAATGCGTCTAGAAATCGAACAACAAGTCATAGCCGAAGTTAAAAAGCTAATAGACGCTAAATTTGTCCGTGAAGAACAATACCCGACTTGGTTAGCCAACGTGGTACCGGTCGGGAAGAAGAATGGTCGGATCGGAATTTGTGTGGATTTCGAGAGATTTAAACAAGGCATGTCGAAAAGATGAATTTCCTCTACCGATCCGAGAATTAATGATCGACATCGCTTCAACACATGAAATATTCTCATTCATGGATGGATCTTCGAGGATACAACCGGATAAAAATGGCTCCGAGAAGATGAAAAGCTTACGGCATTCGAACGCCGATCGGAGTATTTTCTTTACACGGTGATGCCATTCGGATTGAAGAACGCGGGAGCAACCTACCAAAGAGCAATGACAAGAATTTTTGATGATCTCATCCATAATCAAGTCGAATGCTACGTGGACGATGTGGTCATCGAAAGCAAAGTAAAGGACAACCACTTGTATGATTTGAGAATTGTTTTCGAACGATTAAGACAATTTAACCTTAAGATGAATCCCTTAAAATGCGCCTTCGGCGTCACCTCGGGAAATTCTTAGGATTCGTTGTCCGACATCGTGGAATTGAAATCGACCGGAGAAGATTAAAGGCTATCTTAGAAATGCCGCCTCCCAAAACCTTAAAACAACTACGATCTTTTCAAGGAAGGCGGCATATCTTCGACGCTTTATCTCGAGCACTGTCGGGTAGGTGTCGGCCTTTCTCGGCACTAGTTAAAAAGGACACCAAATTTATTTGGGAAGAGAAATGCCGAGAAGGCCTTCGAGGACATTAAACAATACTTAATGACACCTCCTGTCTTAGCGAGCCCCGATCTCGGGTAGACCGCTAATACTTTATACCGCGGCTTTAGACGACTCTCTCGGAGCCCGTTGGCCGGGTCGATGATGAGGGTAAAGAAAATGCTCTTTATTACTTAAGCCGTCGTTTATTGCCGACGGAAATAAGGTATCCCGCAATTGAAAAGCATTGTTTGGCCCTGATCTTCGCTGCTCAAAAGCTCAGGCATTACATGCTTTCTCATAAGGTCAACCTGATCTCGAAATTTAATCCGTTGCAATACTTGATGACCCGTCCAACGCTTTCCGGCAGACTTGCCAGATGGTCAATGATATTATTGCAATTCGATATAACTTTCGTGCCTCTTCGTGCCGTAAAGGGACAAGTCTTAGCGGACTTCCTTGCGGCACACCCTTTGCGGCGGAATCTCCTCTCGATGACGATCGCAGGATGAACAAATAATGAACCTAGAAGACCTTGATGATCGACGTTGGGAATTATATTTCGACGGAGCATCTTCAGCACATAAAGACGAAGAATCGCAAGTGATAGTGCCCGGTAAGGCAGGAATCGGACTAATCTTTATAACACCGGAGCGGGGGATGTTGAGATACTCCTACCACTTGACAGAACCATGTACAAACAACGAAGCGGAATACGAAGCCCTCATAACGGGATCTGGAATTAACCATTCGAATGGGGATAACGGACATCAACATCTACGGGGATTCACGGTTAATCATTCAACGGATCGCCGGACGAGTACGAATTTTAAAGCCAAGACTCGAACAATACTTCCGAGTATGCCATACGAGTTTGTTGGAACAGATTCCGAATGTGACAATCTACAAAATTCCCGAAAAGAAAATGCTTTAGCGGATGCTTTAGCCCGTCTCGCAAAAGAATTTGCTGTTTGCAAGATGAATCGGTAGAAGTGTCGGTTCACGGACGTCGGGTCCTATCACGGTTCGACATAGACACGATACACAAATCGGAAAAGAAAAAGAATCGGTTGCAACGGTGACGGAAAACACGAGAAGATTGGCGACAACCATTAATAGACTACCCGCAAACGGGAAAACTACCGGACGATAGGTCGCTAGCTCATCGGATCGAAAAGAACTGCGTCCTATGCATTAATAAACGATACATTATACGGAAGGTCTTTTGATCAAATGTGGCTAAGGTGCCTAAGCGGGTCCGAGGCCCGTGAAATTGTTAAGGAGGTGCATTCGGGACTCGTGGCGCTCACCGGTCGGGCCCGAAAATGAAAATGAAAATTAAAAGACTAGGGTACTACTTGGCCCTCGATGATGACCGACTGCATGAAAATCGCCGAAGAGCGTCATCGATGCCGAGTGCACGGAGTAGTTACGCACCAACCTCCAAATGTGCTACATCAGACAATTGCGTCGTGGCCATTTGAATGTTGGGGCACGGATATAGTGGGTCCAATAGAACCACCATCTTCGAAAGGACATCGCTTCATTCTTGCGGCTACGGATTACTTTTCCGAGTGGGCAGAGGCGGTTCCACTTAGAGAAGTGAAAGCACACCACGTGCTTACGGTTTTTAAGAACCAAGTTGTCTACCGTTTCGGAGTGCCGCGCGAGATCATCTCGGATAATGGGACGGCATTCGGAAGCACGCAAATCAACAATTTTGTCGGGAGACACGGAATCGGCGGCGATATTCAACAATTTACTACCCAAGAGCAAACGGCCTTGTCGAGGCTTTTAATAAAACTCTCGTTCAAATCTTAAAGAAAACCTTGGACGATAATAAGAGAAATTGGCACGAGAAGTTGTTAGAAGCCTTATGGGCCTACTGGGACAACCTTCAGAACTCCTACGCAAGCTACACCTTACGCTGCGGTGTATGGGTCCGAGGCGATGTTACCTTTAGAGGTCCGGCTTCCTTCACTCGAATTGCGGTTGCAAATAAAATCACAACAGAAGAGAACGCCAAATTACGACTCGAAGAATTAGAGAGCACTGGAAGAGAAAACACTTGCGGCGCAACGGAATTTAGAACTATACCAAGCTAAGATGGTTCGAGCCCATGACGAGGCGAGTCCGCCCAAGAACCTTGAAGTTGGTGATTTAGTTCTCGTTCTCGAAAGACCTATTCTTGCACACCGCAAGATAGGAGGAAAATTTGAACCCACTTGGGAAGGACCGTTTGTGGTTGAAGCGGTATACTCGGGAGGTTCCTACCGGCTAGTGAATTGCCGGGGAGAACGACATATGCTTCGATCGATGGACGATACTTGAAAAAGTACTACGCTACCTGATGTTTCGAAGGAATGAATTCTTCAGCCCTAAGAAACACGGGCGAAGTAATTACTTATGATTGGGTCCGAACCCAAAAAATAATAAAAAATGTGCTAAAATAAATAAAATCCTGATAATAAAATTTTCCTTGTTTTCTTTTCCAAATCAAAATCTCTTACCTGATCTTATCCCACTTCATTCCTGTTAAGTTTAAAAATATAAGAATAATAAAAAAATGTCTTTAATAAACATTTTCTTAATGTTCTTGTTCTTAGTACGGCCCTCGATCCTTTTCCTTGTCTTTTCGCGGGGAAATGTCGAACGGGCGGTTGGTCACGAACTTTAAGAATGGCGTAAGCCTTGCACTCGATGAAAAGAGGGTGAAAGATGGAGCGATAATCGAGATTGACTCGGATTTCGCACCAGCGCAGGCCTACGATACGAGGAAAGTGGCCGGGTCCGGTTGATCGAGAAGAAGCTGCCGGACAGACGAGTGATGAAAGTGGGTGGCCCAAGCCACCAATCCGGCGACAGAAAAGAAAGACAAACATTGAAGAAGATAAGAAAATGAAGTACGTAGTCGCTACGGCGGAAGGCGGAGCTTGTCGGCGCCGCGCCCACGAGAGATTCGAAGTTCGAAGAGCTACTCTCGCGGCAACGCAACGAAGAAATAAGAATCGCCGTATCCGTAAGATGTTAACAAAACTAGGCGCGAACCGGCGCGACGAGACGATTGCTAATGTCGGTGCATACACTTCAAGGACACCGGTTCACCGGGAACTCGAAGAAAGGAGGCCGGCTCCTAGGATAACGAGAAAGAACCGGGGAAATCTCCGGAAGATCGAGAAGAAAGAAGGCTACCACGCCACCGGATAGAACCACCGATGATGCATGACCTTGTTGCGAAGCAACCCGGGGGATGTCCCGACGAGCATCATCCACGAGGAGTCGAGGTATGCGGGAGAACGTGAAGGGATTGAACCGTATATCCCACGATATGTCACCGAGGCCTCGCCATCTGCGAGATCATTCCGGAATACGAGCTGGAGAGAATGCGGAATGTTGAAAGAAAACCTTTGAATACTTCGAGAGAATTAGAGGCGAGAAGAATCAATATACTAGAGGGCCTCGAGCTACATACGGACGTATTCTCGGAGTATGAACAGCGGCAAATCGTGGATTGCATCCGGGATTTGAAAAGAATGGGCCGAGCGGGCCGCCTGAGGAAAACACATACTCGGAACCCCGGAGATGGATGCCGGGGAAGGGAAGAATCACAATACAATGTGGATGCTTTGTTACAACTTTGCGGAGGACGGGAAGGGAAACCCACGGGAATACTCGCGTCATGGGCGAGTGGATCCGATGCCATTAGTCATCAAGAGAATGGTAAAGAGATTGATAACATGGAGGGTACTGCCGGCGGATTGCATACCCAATAGTTGCATTATTAACATCTACAAGCGGGGTGATTGTATACCCCCGCACATAGATCACCACGACTTTGTCGGACACTTCACGCACGGTTTCTTTTCGAACGAGTGTAATATCATGTTCGGATCGACCTCCGGATAGCGAGGCCCGGGTGAGTTCCGAGGGCCGGTAAAGATACCATTACGGTAGGATTCCGTCATGATGCTGAAGGGCAACGGAGCGGATATCGCTAAGCATTGCATACCGGGAGTACCGGTGAAGCGGATCTCGGTTACTTTCGGAAGGATGGACGACGGGAAGACACCTTACCATTTCCGGACGGACCAGGAGCTAGAGAGCCTCCGGCCTTACGGCTGTGAGTTACATGGAAAATATCACACCTCCGATGTACATCCATACGGCATCCTTGCCAAGGATGGCTTGGAAGGTGATGTTATTGACCATGTACCCCACTATTCGGACATGGATTTTTGACGGATGCTTCTTTGGATGGATCGACGAAGATCATACACGATCCGTTTTGAGTTTACATGGATTGTATGAAATATATTCCGGATCAAGATGTATGATGTATCTTCTACATGATTGGAATGAAAGTGACCATGTCACATTTTTGGCCTTCACCTCTTTTGTGCAAATTGATTGGGAAACGCCGTTAAAGTTAAATGAACTTCGAACAAAGAACGAAAAGGAATAAAAAAAGAGAATAAAAGAAAACTTTCCTTAAAAAAAAAATCTAAAAAAAAATGACAAACACCAAATTCACATGAACATTAAATAAACGATAAAATAAAATTTGAATCATTAAAAGATAAACAAAATCAACATAAATGTTAAATCGAATTCTCAATCAAATTTCGAATGTGATCTTCCAAATTTCGAATCAAATCTTAAATCGAATTTCGACCGAGATTCGAACTCATCCTTCCAAATTTCAAATTCAATCTTTCCGGACTCGAATCTCGATCAAATTCAAGTTCGATCTTTCCGGATTCCAAATCTACATCAAATCTCAAATTCGATCTTCCGGATCTTAAATCGAATCTCGATCGAAAATTCGAATTCAATCTCCCGAATACTGAAATCCAATCCGTTACAGTTCTCTCCCTTGTGCGGGATGGAAGCGGTTGATTCCATTGACACGGATCGAATCGATGGCGAGGAATTATATCCGATCCAAACCGACAACTTCCAATCGACTCTTCGAATGGGATATGTAACATCTACATATTCCCTCTAATCTATTTCCTTCCATGAAAGTCTTTTACAACTTTCATGAAATTCTCGAAACACCAAAATTCCACACTCTTCGAATCGACACTACAAATCTTTGCAAAATCAATTACCAAAAAAATTCGAATTCAAACTTTTGGGTCGAGGATTTTACATCCAAGCTACTGCTTGCTTAGGATTCTTTCCCTATTGCACTTTGAAATACATCAAATTCAAACTTTTGGGTCGAGGATTTTACATCCAGATGCCTTGCTTTAGGATTCTTTCCCTATTGCCTTTGAAATACATCAAATTCGAACTTTTGGGTCGAGGATTTTACATCCAAGTCTGCCTTTGCTTTAGGATTCTTTCCCTATTGCCTTTGAAATAAATCAAATTCAAACTTTTGGGTCGAGGATTTTACATCCAAGACTTGCCTTGCTTTAGGATTCTTTCCTTTATTGCTGAAATACATCAAATTCGAACTTTTGGGTCGAGGATTTTACATCCAGATCGCCTTCTTTAGGATTCTTTCCTATTGCCTTGAAATACATCAAATTCAAACTTTTGGGTCGAGGATTTTACATCCAGTTGCACTGCTTTAGGATTCTTTCCTTATTGCACTTCGAAATACATCAAATTCAAACTTTTGGGTCGAGGATTTTACATCCAAGACTACCTTTGCTTTAGGATTCTTTCCCTGTTGCCTTTGAAATACATCGAATTCAAACTTTTGGGTCGAGGATTTTACATCCAGACTGCATTGCTTTAGGATTCTTTCCCTATTGCCTTTGAAATACATCAAATTCGAACTTTTGGGTCGAGGATTTTACATCCAAGCTCACCTTTCTAGGATTCTTTCCTGTGCCTTTGAAATACATCAAATTCGAACTTTTGGGTCGAGGATTTTACATCAAGACTGCCTTTGCTAGGATTCTTTCCTATTGCCTTTGAAATACATCAAATTCAAACTTTTGGGTCGAGGATTTTACATCCAAGACTGCCTTTGCTTTAGGATTCTTTCCCTGTTGCCTTTGAAATACGTCGAATTCAAACTTTTGGGTCGAGGATTTTACATCCAGGCTGCCTTACTTTAGGATTCTTTCCTGTTGCACTGAAATACATCGAATTCAAACTTTTGGGTCGAGGATTTTACATTCAAGACTGCCTTTGCTTTAGGATTCTTTCCTATTGCCTTGAAATACATCAAATCGAATTCCGGGGTTAAGGATTTTACATCAGAAGCTGCATTGCTTTAGGATCATTTCCCTATCGCAATGAAATACATCGAAATCGAAACTCTTGAGGTTAAGGATTTTACATCCAATACCGCATTACTACGAGATCTTTCCTCATTGTAATGATCCAATCCAATCGATTCGATCTTCTTTTGGGGTTGAAGATGTTACATCTAAAACTTCAAAATTCCAATTTTCATTTCAAATCGAATCCTTCGAATTAATCTTGACGAACTTCGATCTAAATTGAAACTCCAATTGAAATCTAAACTCACACATCATGACTTGAACATGAAACAAAATAAAATCTAAATCGAAATTCTCCCGGATCATGTGATTTGGGATTCACCTCCTTTTCCTTTCCCAGCGAGAGTTCGAGAATCTCCGGTTCCGAGAGATATACTTGACACTCCCCGGCGAAGCTCTTCTACTTCGTCCTAAGTTTGTTACTTGGACATACGTGTTGGTTTTGTTGATCGCTTCGGTCAACACCGATACGCGCAGTGTGCTCCGTCAGCTCACCACATCTATTGGGGGTCCATTTGTTGACCTCATTTTTGATGAGGTCTTCTCTTCTTCTCTTTAGTACTTAGGATCTAGCCTTAAGCTTTTCCTTTGACTATCTTAGAGGATTAGAATTGGGACCCACCACCTAGAATTTCAAACCACTCCTTAACTCCTCGCAAACTCCACAAACTTGGTTGTAGACCCCTAATCACCTAGAGGGTTGAAATCGAGTGTGGAAGTTTAAAGGATGAGTTCTATGGGACTCTTTGGCCTTAGGGCTGCCACAGGTGGCACAGTGCAGTGAGGGGCTGACTTACACACACACTACACTTATACACTACACCTACACACTACACTTTCACACACCTCCTAAAAAAACACACCCATACCCGACTTGACCTCTGACTCATGTAGGTGATTCACATGGATGGTCCTTAACCCACTAAGCCCTTGGCTAAGAGGGTTAGGAACAACGTAGTGAATGCCTCGAATGAGTCCCTTCATGGCTCATGTGGGCTTGATATGGCTTCATGGCTCAACCAAAATGATTTTATTCCACTTACATTCACCAAATCTTCCATTTTCCAAATTTTTAATTTTTGACCCAGGGACCC
Organism: Papilionanthe hookeriana x Papilionanthe teres; assembly: GCA_022702705.1. Lineage (NCBI taxonomy): Eukaryota > Viridiplantae > Streptophyta > Magnoliopsida > Asparagales > Orchidaceae > Papilionanthe > Papilionanthe hookeriana x Papilionanthe teres. The sequence continues at coordinate 20,762,343 of CM040423.1, forward strand.
TACACTGCATGTACCCAAAGCTACTGAATAGCCCGAATTTCTCGAAAATTTCCAAATCACCCAAAATTCTCCAAAATCATTCCCAAACATTTCCACATCACTCGAACTGATCATCCATAACCAAAAATACCAAAAATTCCAAAAATACCTCCCGATACCCTCCGAATACCCAAAATACCCCTCTTAGCCAAAAAAATCCAAAAATTCAGAAAATTCCCAGAAAATTCCAGAAAATCCCAAATATTCCCAATTTCATGTTGTTCAACTACACCATGGGCTAATTTTGTCAATTTACCCCACTTTTATCAAAACCCCCGATTTGACTATTTTAACCCAAAGTAAACCCAATGTCAAACCTAACCTACCCAATTGACCCAAATTCTGGTCCAATTCAATTCTAAACTTCAATTCAACATCCCCAACACCAATCTAGACCAAATCCAAGTTCAATTTGATTGACATTGGGATCCAATTTCACTTTTGGCCTTAAAGCCCGATTTGGACCCATGACCCAAACCTAACCCAAACTCACCCAATTCAACTCCAATTAACCCCAAATCTTTCCTAAATCTTCCTTAACATTCCCACAAACAAAACATTAACATGATTTGCCCAAAATTTAGATCCAAACCCCACTCAAATTCAACCCAAAGCTAAAAGGCCCATTTTTGACCTAAACCCAAACCTAACCCGAATGAGCCCGAACCCCAAAATCAAAGCCCAACCAAAGTCAAAACCTCTTTGAAACACTCCCATAAATATTTCTCAACATTAATTTTACATCAATTTCAACCCTAGCCCAACATTGGCCCAAGTTAGCCCAATTTGACCTACATAGGCTCACTTACGCAAATAAACCCAATTCGAACCAATTCAACTCCAAATCACACCAAATTGACTCCAAGCCCTTCATAGAACATCCCTAAACCAATTATGACATTTATTTGACAAGGTCCTTCACAAAATCTTTACCCAAATGCCCATCCTAAAATCAAAAAGCCCATTTCCCCTTAAACTTTCCTAAAAGCCCACTTCCTTCGAATTCAAAGCCCAAATTCATCCAAAGCCCACATGGCACTTCCCCTCATCATCCATTTAATTAAAATTGTCCCTAAGTTCCAAAGTCATCAATTAAACAATTCCAAATCAAGCCCCATACAAATTCCCATCAAAATATCAAAATTTTCTTAAATCCCTTTTATGAAATTGACCGAAGCTTTTCCCGAAGCGAAATGGAGCCGAGGATGAGCCATTCACAAGCCATATGAAGCCATGAAAGTTTGGCATGTGACCATGCCATTAATGGCAAAAGGAGGAGGTCCTTTAACCATCTCCTAAAAGTCATTAGCCTTAAGCATGTTTCCCTTAACCAAGATTTAATCCAAATATTCTTGGATAAGGACATCACCACCTCTTGACCGGCTAGCCTAGCTGATCTTCTCGGCCCAAGACCGGCCATGGGGAGGTGAACCCAACCCAAACCAATGGGTTGACCAATTTCAAGCCAAAGTGGCCTCTCCCCCATACCATTTTAATCCAAACACTTTACACATGTCCAAGCCGATTGACTTCACCATTGCCGAGCCACGACCTCCACAGTCGAGATGGTGACCCATGCTGCACGGCCGGCCGCTGGATCGCCGGAAAACACCATGCCGAGAGCTCGCATGTGAGCCGACTTTGGAATTCCACCTTGTCGAGCTGCCCCATGCCCGATGGCCACCATGGCTGTTCTTCCCATGACCGAAGCGGCTGATCCCGACCCTTGGCCATCCACGGGAGGCTCTCCGGCCACCTCTGTTCAAGCCCGACCCCCTCGCGGCCATGAGAAGAGAGTTGCATAAACCTTGCCGAAACTGCGCAAAATTGTTCCGAACCCTACTCCACACTTAGAGCGAGTTGATCCCAGGTGTCGATTTGCTCACAATCCCGACTGACAGAATCCGATTTCTCGGCTGAAATTTCACCCGAAAACCAGGACATCTCCTCGCGGTGAGCCGATTCCCAAATTGATTGGTCCTACACCTTCACTGGACCAGAGGGAAGAAGTTTCCCAGCTGAAAGCCCCATCTCCGGGCCACCCGGTTGCTCCGGCCTCCAAGCTTTGTGATCGGGCGTGGTCACTTTCATAGCTAGACGATTCACGCGAGGCCGAGGACTTCATGCGGAGCTTGCTTGGACCCGATCGAAGGTGACACAACTCTCGGATCGAAGCTTCACTTCTGCGAGCAAAGGTATGAACTCATTCTTCTTCCCGAGCTTACGGAGACTCTCATTTCAATTTGAATAAATTTCGATGCATGTTTACGGTATGGATGTGTTCGTCTCTTCGAGACGAATCCGTAGAGCATAAGAACACGAAAATCCATTGAGAATCGAGTGAGTTCTTAGGGTTAGAGTGTGGACGGTCACGGGATCGCACCGGTCGTAGACGATGACCGAGGAGCCGTCGGATCGCGCGTGTATCGGGTGGACGGCTTGGATTGCGTCGGACCGAGCGAGATGGTGCGTGAGCAGCGGGGCCGGGGCGCGCGGCTCGGACGGCGGCGTCGAATGGGAGCGCGACGCGTGTGCGTTCGGAGATGCGAGGATGATGCGGCGCCGACGTCGGATAAATAGAAAATTAGGGGTATTTTCTATTTATTTAATTCCTTAAACTTGGAAAATTCATAACTTTGTGTAGGAAAATCAGAAAAATAAAATAAAAATACCCTCTTGCTCGGTGAACGAGAGGAGAATAATGTAGAAAAGAAATCATTTAATTTCATCAAGTATTTTATTTTTTATAATTTATTTACTCTCTGCGTACATTTAATTCTCCATGTATGAATACAATTCACCATGGCATGAGACCATAGGGCTTTTGAAACCTCGAATTTGGGAACATTCACTGAATTTTCCAAAGTCGAGGTCATCCTATGAAAAGTTATTTATTTTTCAAATGCATGTTACTTGTTTTGAGTATTTTAATTCCAAAAATTAGCATGTTGTGAAATAAATTCTAGGAAAATTTGGTGATGTTCCTTATGACCGAGAGAACCACTAGGAAAAATAGGACTTGGATTAATTCACTTAAGATAACCCTAATTGGCTTAAACATCCAAAATAGACCCCTAATTAATTAGAGTTAACCATACATTAAATTGACTTGAAATCAATTCTCCACTGACCTTTAGGATCGAGAGGAACCCACCATAAAAATTTGAAGTCGATTGAACTTGGTTTGCCCTATTAAATGGGTTGATTAAGCCATTTAGTCATTTTAAACTTTAAAAATTCATAACTTTCAAAATACCTTTCAAAAATTCACCAAATTGGTTTTGGAGCCTCTCGAGTATCGGGGAATTTAAGAAAATTAAAATTTCAATTTTCTAAAAAAGTTGATTTTTAATATTATTTTTAATATTTTTTAATTAAAAAATAATAATAATCACAAAAATAATAAAATTCACCAAAATGTCACATTTTGAATTTTAATCGCTTAGGAACAAACCCATATTTTTTTCTTAGGCCTATTTGGTGAGATATTAATTTTTAAAGCTCTAGGGTAATTTTAAAATTAAAAAGAATATATTTTCTAGCATTTTCACTAAAATAATTATAATAAATCACAGAAAAATTAGAAAATTGCAAAATTTGCTTCTCGATTTCCTTGATATCGAGAGAGATTTTTGAAAAATATAAAATTCATTTTTCAACATTTATTTTATTTTTAAATTAATTAATACTCCAGAACTTAAAATTAATTAGTTCTTAACATTTATTTTATTTTTAAATTAATTAATACTCCAGAACTTAAAATTAATTAGTTAAATGTTGAAAAATAAAATAAATGTTAAGAACTAATTAATTTTAAGTTCTGGAGTATTAATTAATTTAAAAATAAAATAAATGTTGAAAAATGAATTTTATATTTTTCAAAAATCTCTCTGATATCAAGGAAATCAGAGAAGCAAATTTTGCAATTTTCTAATTTTTCTGTGATTTATTATAATTATTTTAGTGAAAATGCTAGAAAATATATTCTTTTTAATTTTAAAATTACCCTAGAGCTTTAAAAATTAATATCTCACCAAATAGGCCTAAGAAAAAAAATATGGGGTTTGTTCCTAAGTGATTAAAATTCAAAATGTGACATTTTGGTGAATTTTATTATTTTTGTGATTATTATTATTTTTTAATTAAAAAAATATTAAAAATAATATTAAAAATCAACTTTTTAGAAAATTGAAATTTTAATTTTCTTAAATTCCCCGATACCAGAGAGGCTCCAAAACCAATTTGGTGAATTTTTGAAAGGTATTTTGAAAGTTATGAATTTTTAAAGTTTAAAATGACTAAATGGCTTAATCAACCCATTTAGTAGGGCAAGCCAAGTTCAATTGACTTCAAATTTTATGGTGGGTTCCTACGATCCTAAAGGTCGGTGGAGAATTGATTTCAAGTCAATTTAATGTGTGGTTAACTCTAATTAATTAGGGAGTCTATTTTGGATGTTTAAGCCAATTAGGGTTATCTTAAGTGAATTAATCCAAGTCCTATTTTTCACTAGGGTTCTCTGGTCATAAGGAACATCACCAAATTTTCCTAGAATTTATTTCACAACATGCTAATTTTTGGAATTAAAATACTCAAAACAGCAACATGCATTTGAAAAATAAATAACTTTTCATAGGGATGACCTCGACTTTGGAAAATTCGGGGAATGTTCCCAAATTCGGAGGCTTAAAAGCCCTATGGTCTCATGCCATGGTGAATTGTATTCATACATGGAGAATTAAATGTACGCAGAGAGTAAATAAATTATAAAAAATAAAATACTTGATGAAATTAAATGATTTCTTTTCTACATTATTCTCCTCTGTTCACTGAGCAAGAGGGTATTTTTATTTTATTTTTCTGATTTTCCTACACAAAGTTATGAATTTTCCAAGTTTAAGGAATTAAATAAATAGAAAATACCCCTAATTTTCTATTTATCCGAGTCTGGCGCCGCATCATCCTCGGCATCTCCGAACGCACACGCGTCGCGCTCCCATTCGACGCCGCCGCTCGAGTCGCCAGCCCGGGCCCCGCGGTTCACGTACCATCTGTCGGTCCGACGCCATCCGAGCCGTTCGTCCGTGCGTGTATCGAATGGACGACATCCGTTCATCGTTCCCGAGCGTCCTCACCCGAGAGCCGTCCACACTAAATCCACTAAGATCTCGCTCGATACTCGATGGATTTTCGTGTTCTTATGCTCTACGGATTCGTCTTGAGAAGACGAACACATCCATACTGAGTTATCATGCATTGAAATTAAAGCATTTGAAATGGAGAATCTCCGAAGCTCGGGATGAAGAATTAGCTCATACCTTAGCTCGAGAGGTGAAGCCTCGATCGGAGATGCTCGGCACGTTCGTTGGAGCTGCAGGAGGCTAGGGATGAAGCACGGGGATGTGGTGAATTGCTCTGGTGTGATTTCCACCAAGGCCGATCACAACCTTTGGAGTCCGGAACAACCGGGTGGCTCCGGAGATGGGGCTTTGTCTGGTGGACACCTTCTCTTGGTCCGGTGAAGGTGTAGGACCAATCGATTTGAGGATTGATCCACTGTGGAGAAGTGTCCCGGTTTTGGGCTTGGATTTCGACTCGAAATTGAGCTCGCGAGAGAAGAAATGGCAGGGGGATTTCAGTGGGGATCAAGTGCTCTGTGTATGGGGAGTAGTCTGGAACAATTTTGGCAGAGTTTCCTTAAGGTTTGTTTTAGCACCTCTCATGGCCGAGAAGGTGAGGGGTTTAAATAGACATGGCTGGAGGCTCTCCCAGGGGGTGTTGAGGGCTGGGATCGACTCGCTCCGGCATGTGAAGAACGACCACAATGGCCATCTGGGGATGGGGCGGCTCGGCGAGTGAGAATTCCAAAGTTGGCTCACATGTGAGCTCTCGGCCATGGTGTTTTCCGGCGGCCGGGGTGGCCGGCAGGGCAAGGGTCACCCTCGGGGTCGAGTGGGTTAGGGGCGGGTGTTTGTGCGAGCAATCGGCAATGGCCGAGTGTAAAGGCCTTGATCCAAAATAGAATGGGGCATTGCTTAGTTTTGGGTCTAAATGGGTCAACTCACCCATTTGGGCTTGGTGCACCCCTCAAGGTGGCTTTGGGTGCTGTGGGGGATCAAAGGGATCAGCTGGTTTGGCATGGAGAAGTCTCCATCCAAATATATTTGGATTAAATTTAGGTTTAGGTGAATCATGATTAAGGCTAATGAGCTTTAGGTATTAAGGAAAGGGTCCCTCCTTCCTACCCAATATGGTATGGTGGAGTGTCCAAGGCTCTCATGGCTCACATGTGGCTCATGCATGGCTTCATGGCTCACCTTTGGCTTGGGGAAAGCTTGGTCAATTTCATGAAAATGGATTATAGGAATTTTTTGGTAATTTGATGGAAATTTGTATGGAACTTGATTTGGAATGATTTGATGATGAATTTAGGACTTAAGTATTGAGTTTAATTGAAAGTATGATGAGGGGAAATGTCATATGGGCTTTGGGACCAATTTTGGGCCTTTGGATGTGGTAAAGGATGGGCTTTTAAAATGGTTAGGAAAGTGGGCTTTTGAATTTTAAAATGGATTTTGGGATGAAATTTTGGTAAAGGCTTGGGCCAAATAATTGTTGAGTTTGGTTTAGGGATGTGTCATGAGTGGTTTGAAACAAATTTGAGGTGATTTGGGTTTGAATTGGGTTGGATATGGGCCTTTTTGGTAAAGAGGCTAAGGTGGGCCAAAATGGGCTACCATGGGCCAAAGTTGGGCTAGAGTTGAAATTGATGTAAAATTAATGTTGAGAAATGTTTATGGGGGTGTTTCAAAGAGGTTTTGGCTTTGGTTAGGTTTTGATTTTGGGATTTGGGCTCATTTGGGCTAGGTTTAGGTTTAGGTCAAAATTGGGCTTTTTGATTTTGGGTTGAATTTGAGTGGGGTTTGGGTCTAAATTTTGGGCAAATCATGTTAGTGTTTTGTTTATGGGGATGTCAAGGAGGGTTTAGAAAAGATTTGGGGTTAATTGGAGTTGAATTGGGTGAGTTTGGGTTAGGTTTGGGTCATGGGTCCAAATTGGGCTTTAAGGCCAAAAGTGAAATTGGATCCCAATGCCAATCAAATTGGGCTTGGATTTGGTCTAGATTGGTGTTGGGGATGTTGAATTGAAGTTTAGAATTGAATTGGACCAGAATTTAGGTCAATTGGGTAGGTTAGGTTTGACATTGGGTTTACTTTGGGTTAAAATGGGTCAAATTGGGGGTTTTGATAAAAGTGGGGTAAATTGACAAAATTGGCCCATGGTGTAGTTGAACAAAATGAAATTAGGAATATTTGGGATTTTCTGGAATTTTCTGGGAATTTTCTGAATTTTTGGATTTTTTGGCTAAGAGGGGTATTTTGGGTATTTGGAGGGTATTGGGAGGTATTTTTGGAATTTTTGGTATTTTTGGTTATGGATGATCAGTTTGAGTGATGTGGAAATGTTTGGGAATGATTTTGGAGAATTTTGGGTGATTTGGAAATTTTTGAGAAATTTAGGCTATTCGAGGCTTTGGGTAGGTTGGCAGGTGTAGGTCCCGGGGTACTGAAAATTTGGAAAATGGAAGATTAGGTGAATGTAAGTGGAATAAAATCATCTTGGTTGAGCCATGAAGCCATATCAAGCCCACATGAGCCATGAAGGGACTCATTCTGAGGCATTCACTATGTTGTTCCTACCCTCTTAGCCAAGGGCTTAGGGGTTAAGGACCATCCATGTGAATCATCTACATGAGTCAGGAGGTCAAATTAGGTATAGGTGTGGTTTTAGGAGGTGTATGGAAGTGTAGTGTATGAGTGTAGTGTGTGTGTAAGTCAGCCCCTTCATCAGACCAGGCCACGTAAGGCGCCCTAAGGCCAAAGAGTCCTATAGGAACTCATCCTTTAAACTTCCACACTTGATTTCAACCCTCTAGGTGATTAGGGGTCTACGGTCAAGTTTGTGGAGTTTGCAGGGAGTTAAGAAGTGGTTTAAAATTCTAGATGGTGGATCCCAATTCTAGTCCTCTAAGATAGTCAAAGGAAAAGCCTAAGGCTAGATCCTAAGTACTAAAGAGAAGAAGAGAAGACCTCATCAAAAATGAGGTCAACAATGGATTTAGAGACTAAACCTAGGATTAGCCAATGTTCTTTATGCACTCGAAAGAGGGTAAAGAATAGGATTGCTCCTATTTGGCACATACAATATTTAATGCATTTCATTCATTTACATTATCCAATTGACTACATAAGAATAGTAGATTTTATTATCTCAAAATTCACCAAACCAACTCATCTAGAAAGGTTATCTTTAGAAGTAATATTTGCATTTAGGAATAGTTATTATCCTTACATGGAATCGTCTGCATTTAGTTGCTAGATAAAATAACACTTATATCGATCCTCCATTCTAAAGTTTGATAATAGTAGCTAGAATAAGAACCTCTTACCTCGCTTCCCTGTAGGATCGATAAACGGGACTCTACTAGAGCCCTGTACTACTTGAGCGAGATGTATACTTGAGTTTGAAATTGTGACTTTACAAAATCATTATAAATATATAAATCTTGGTTCATAAATTCTTGCATATAAAAAAGTCGCATCAAGTTTTTGGTGTCGTTACTGGGGAAGCTTCAGTAAGAACTTTAGGAGAATTTTAGTTGAAAAAAAATAGGCATAGAATTAGAAAACTTTAGTGTCATAAAATTATTTTTTTGTGAAAAGTGTTTTGTTATATGAAAAAGTGTTGTGAAAAAATTGTTTGCGTGAAAAACAATGTGTTTATGAAAATATTTTGTTGTGTTGAATATATTTTTTATTTTATTTATTTTATTGTTAATGTATTGTTTGTTTCATTACGTATGCAAAATAAAGGATCAGTAGGACTTGTGTCTTATAGTCCCGAGTTAGAAAAATGGAAGAAAATCAAAAAATAGAAAGGACTTGAAAAACTAGAAATGGAAATGGAAAACATTCAAAATAATTACTTGGAAAATAATAATAAATCATTGAGGGATTATGCAAATCCTACGACAGATGAAATTCACTCAAGTATACAAAACCCTATCGTGGAAGCTGACTCATTTGAACTGAATCCAGCAATTATCCAACTAATGCAAAACAACCAGTTTGGGGGAACTCTTTTGGAGGATCCCTATTTACACTTATCTAGTTTCTAGAACTTTATGCTACATTTCGATATAACGACATGTCAGACGATGTTGTTAGGCTAATGCTTTTTCCTTTCTAACTAAGAGATAAGGCTAAAATGTAGTTATACTCATTAGTACCTGGTTCTTTTAAAAATTAGGAGGAGTTAACTCAAAAATTTCTAGCTAAGTATTTTCCACCTTCAAGGACTACTAAACTTAGAAAAAATATCATCTCATTTTGTCAGTATGAAGGGGAATCAATATACGAAGCCTGGGAAAGATTTTAAGGAACTCCTAAGAAAGTGTCCACATCATGCTCTGCCAGATTGGTAAATCATTCAAACTTTTTTTAATGGGTTAGTAGGATCCCTTAGGTCTATTATTGATGATGTTGTTGGTGGTTCATTAATATCAAAATTATTTGATGAAGCGTATGCATTAATTGAAGAAATAGCTAGAAATGAATTTAACTTGCCCTATGCAAGGGTAAATCATAAAAATGTAGCTAGTGTTCATGATACAGATGTGATTGCAATTCTTGCATCTCAGGCTACTACAATATCAAGGAAGTTGGACCAATTTGGAATGAACCAACCTCAATTTACTCATGAAAGTGAGGAAAGTTCATTAGGGTGTATGATTGATTCCAAGTTATTATATGAGACTTTAAATACCATAAATAACATATATTCTAACTTTTACAACCTAGGTTGGAATAACCATCCTAATTTTAACTGGAATCATACTACTGGGAGTGGAAACCAACAATGGGAAAATAATCATGCAAATCCTAATGGAAGTTGGAATAATCAGGGGAACACAAGCTATAGACCTTCATATCCACTGGACTCTAACAATGATCAACAATTTAAGGATAAGAAGATGTTTATAGACAAAGTGGCATTGTTGTTGACCTCATTTTTGATGAGGTCTTCTCTTCCTCTTTAGTGTTTAGGATCTAGCCTTAGGCTTTTCCTTTGGACTATCTTAGAGGACTAGAATTGGGACCCATCCCTTAGAAATTCAAACCACTTCTTGTCTCCCTGCAAGCCCCACGAAGCTTGATTGTAGACCCCTAATCACCTAGAGGGTTGAGATCAAATGTGGAGGTTTAAAGGATGAGTTCCCTATAGGACTCTTTGGCACTTAGGACTACCCCAGGTGGCACTGGTCCGGTGAGGGTTGACTTACACACTCACTACACTCACACTCTACACTCTCACACACATAATCCAAATCCTAAAACCACACCTATACCCAACTTGACTCCCTGACTCATGTAGGTAATTCATATGGATGGACTTAACCCCTAAGCCCCTGGCTAAGAGGGTTAAGAACAACATAGTGAATGCCTCCAATGAGTCCTCTCATGGCTCATATGGGCTTAATATGGCTTCATGGCTCAATCAAAGTGATTTCATTTCACTCACATTTGATCAATCTTCATTCTTCCAAAATTTTAATTTTTGACCCCGGGGACCCTACACCAATCAAACCTACCAAAAGCCCTTGAAATTGCCCAAATTTTCTAAAATCTCCAAATCACCCAAAATTCCTCAAAACCAATCCCAAACATTGCCACATCACACAAATTGATCATCCATAGCCAAATATACCAAAATTTCCAAAAATACACTAAAAATATACTTTTGGCCATAAATTCCAAAAAAATTCCCAGAAAATTCCAGAAAATCCCAAATATTCCCAATTTCATTTTGTCCAACTACACCAGGGGCCAATTTTGTCAATTTACCCTACTTTTACCAAAACCCCTAATTTAGCCCATTTTAAACCCAAATATACCCAATGTCAAACCAAATCACCCCAATTGACCTCAATTTTGGTCCAATTCAATTCTAAACTTCAATTAAATATCCCCAATATCAATCTAGACCAAATTCAAGCCCAATTTGATTGGCATTTAAATCCAATTTTATTTTTAAGCTTAAGACCCAATTTTGACCCATGACCTAAACCTAGCCCAAACTAACCCAATTTAACTCCAATTAACCCCAAATCTTTTCTAACTTTCCCTAACATCCCAACAAACAAAACACTAACATGATTTGCCCAAAATTTGAACCTAAACTCCACCCAAATCCAACCCAAAGCCAAAATTCCCACTTTTGACCTAAACCCAAACCTAACCCAAATGGGCCCAAATCCCAAAATCAAAACCCAACCAAAGTTGAAACCTATTTGTAACACCCCCACAAACATTTTTCAACATTAATTTTACATCAATTTCAACCTTAGCCCAACATTGGCCCAAATTAGCCCAACTTGACCTACATTGGCCCCTTTACCAAAGAAGCCCAAATCCAACCCAATTCAATTCCAAATCACCTCAAACTTGCTTCAAATCACTCATGACACATCCCTAAACCAAACCCAACATTTATTTGACATGGCCCTTTACAAACTTTTCATCCAAAAGCCCATTTTGAAACATGAAGGCCCATTCCCTTAAACCATTCCAAAAGCCCACCTTTACCAAATTTTAAAAGCCCAAACCCATCCTAAAGTCCATATGACACTCTCCCTCATCTTACATTCAACTTAAAATCATTTCTAAAGTCCTAATTTATCATCAAACCATTCCAATTCTAGCCACATGACAATTCTTCTTAAATCCATCAAAAAATTCCAACACCCTTTCTCATGCAAGTGAGCCATCTTTTCCCAAGCCATATGGAGCCATGAAGCCACATGTAAGCCATTGGCAAGCCATGAGAATCTTTAATTTGTCAACTCTCCCTAAATGGCAAAAGGAGGAGGTCCTTTAAGTACCTCCTAAAAGTCATTAACCCTAAACATGTTTCCCCTTAACCCAAATTTAATCCAAATATATTTAGATAGGGACTTCTCCTTTCCAAACCAGCTGATTCCTTTGACTCCCCACAGCACCCAAAGCTACCTTGGAGGGTGGACCAAGCCCAAAGTGTTGGGTTGACCCAAACCAAGCCAAAGTAGCCTTCACCCATGCCATTTTAATTCAACTACTTTACACATGGCAAAGCTCAATTGAACTCACAAACATCAAGCTCTGAACCTCCTGATGACAACAGTGACCCATGCCTGCCGGCCAGCCGCCTGAGTCGCCGGAAAACACCACACCTGAGAGCCCCCATGTGAGCCCAAGCTTGGAATTCTCACCTGCTGAGTTGCCCCATGCCCAGTGGCCACCATGGCTGTTCTTCTCCTCACCAGAGCAGCTGATCCAAGTCTTCAAACCCCCCTGGGAGGCCCTCCAGCCTCTCCTATTTAAACCCCACCTCTCTCGGCCATGGAGGAGGCTGAACAAAAAATCTTAAGGAAACTCTGCCAAAATCACTCCAGACTCTCCCCCACACCTAGAGCACTTGATCCCCACTGAGATCCCCCTGCCTTTTCCTCTCTGTAAGCTCAATTTCAGAGTTGAAATCCAAGCCTAAAACCAGGACACTTCACCACAGTGAGTCAATCCCCAAATTGATTGGCTCTACACCTTCACTCGGACCAAGAGGAGAAGTTTCCCAGAAAAGCCCCTTCACCGGAGCCGACCATTGCTTCCAGCCTCCAAGCTTTGTGATCGGTTGTGGTCACTTTTGTACCTAAGCAATTCACTGTGCCAAGGGACTTCATCTGGACCTTGCTTGGACCCAATCGAACGTGACACAACCCTCAGATCGAAGCTTCACTTCTCTGAGCAAAGGTATGAACTCTCTCTCCCTCCCGAGCTCCTGGAGAATCTCCATTTAATATGAATCGATTTCAATGCATGTTTACCATATGGATGTGTTCGTCTCTTCAAGATGAATCCATAGAGCATAAGAACACAAAAATCCGTTGAGAATCGAGTGAGTTCTTAGTGGTTTTAGTGTGGACGGTCACGGTGCACACCAATCGTAGACGATGACAAGGAGCCGTCGGATCGAGCGTGTATCGAGCGGACGGTCGGGATCGAGCCGGACAGCGTGATGGTACATGAACCGCGGGCCCCTGGAGCGCTGAGTCGGATGGCGGCGCCGAACCAGAAAGCACCGCGTGGCTGTTCGGAGATGCTAAGGATGACGCGGCGCCGATTCGGATAAATAGAAAAATAGGATTTTATGGATTTATTTAATTACCATAACTTAGAAAATCCATAACTTTGTATAGAAAAATCCTAAAAATAAAATAAAAATACCTTCTTGCTCAGTGAACAGAGGAAAATAATGTGGAAAAGAAATAAAGTAATTTCATTGAGTATTTTTTTTTAATGATTTATTTACTCCCTGCATTGTTTTAATTCTCCATTTTCATAGGCAATTCACCATGGCATTAGACCATAGGGCTTTTGAAGCCTCGAACTTGGGAACATTTCTGAATTTTCCAAGGTCGAGGCCATCCTATGAGAAGTTATTGATTTTTCAATTGCATGTTACTATTTTGAATATTTTAATTCCAATAATTAGTATATTGAGAAATAAATTCTAGAAAAATTTGGTGATGTTTCTTATGACTAGAGGAACCTAGGAAAAATAAGTTTTGAGTTAATTCACTTGGAATAACCCTAATTGGTCTAAATACCCAAAATTGAAGTTTAATTAATTAGGGTTAACTACACATCAAATTAACTTAAAAACAATTCTCCACTGATCTTTGGGATTAGAGAAACATCTCATAAAAATTTGAAATCAATTGGACTTGATTAACCCCACCAAATGGGTTGATTAAGCCACTTAAGCAAAATGGATAAAATTAAACTTTAAAAATTCATAACTCACAAAATACTTTTCAAAAATTCACAAAAATAGTTTTGAGCTTCTCTGATATTAGAGGAACTTAGGAAAATTAAATTTGTAATTTTCTAAAAAAGTTGATTTTTATCATTATTTTAATATTTTTAATAATTAAAAACTAATAAAAATCATAAAAATATTAAAAATCACCAAAATGTCACATTTTGAATTCTAATTACTTAGGAACAAACCAAATATTTTTCTTAAGTCTCTAGGATAAGATATTGAATTTTAAAGGCTTAATGTAATTTTTAATATTAAAAAATGTATTTTCCAACCTTTTCACTAAAATAATTCTAATAAATCAAAGAAAAATCAGAAAAATTTAAAATTTGTTTCTCTGGACTACTTGAGGTCAGAGAGATTTAAGAAAAATATAAAATCAATTTTTAAACTTTAATTTTATTTTAAAATTAATTAATACTCCAAAACTCAAAATAATTCTAATAAATAAAATATAATTCAAAAAATCACCAAAATTGGTTTGAATGGTCCTCTGGTCATTAGGAACATCCCATAATTTTCTTAAGGACAGAAACATTTCCTTGGTCATGTTATTAAATTTTCCTTGAAAACCCCTATTTTCCATTAAAAATAATTACATAAATAAATTAAATATAGAAAAATCACATTTTCTCCTCTAATGTCTTAATTGACATGTGAGTCAGGTTACATAAAAATTTCAAGTTCATTTGAGCTTAATTTAGTGAGTTATAGAATTATTAAGCTTGAAGGGCAAAAGGGTAATTAAAAATTTCAACCTTTAATTAAATTTTATGATTAATTAAAAAGGGGAGGGTAAAATATTTGATTTTAAACTGATTTTGGATGATTGAAACTTAAAAGATTGAGGGTAGAAACCTACTAACCATTTCAAAAATAATTAAAATACAACTTTAATTAATTGATTAATTGAAATTTTGGGAGAATAATAGAAATTGGAATTATTAAAGTAGGGATATTATTAAGAGGATATTTATTCTTTAATTTAAAAGTCCCTAAATAAACCACTTCAATAATACTTAATTCTTAATTAAAAAAAATTAAAATAATAATCCAAATTAAAATTAAACTAAAAATTAAATCAAATTAAAATTAAAATTAAACAAAAATTAAATCAAATTAAAATTAAAATTAAACAAAAATTAAATTAAAATTAAATTGAAATTAAATTAAAAAATTAAATTGAAATTAAATTAAAATAAAATTAAATTAAATTAAATTAAAATTAAATTAAAACTAAATCAAATTAAATTAAATTAAAATTAAATTTAATCAAATTAAATTAAATTAAATTAAATTAAAATTAAATTAAATCAAATTAAATTAAAATAAAATAAAATTGAATTAAAGTCAAATTGAATTAAATTAAATTAAAATCATTTAACAACAAACCTAAATGAAATCATTAAGAATTAAATCTAAAATAACTTGAACACTATTCTAAACTTAAACTAATTTTTTATAATTAAGTCAAAATTAAAATTAAATCATTAAAATACTTAATAAGTTGATTTGCCCTTTTAAAGCTCTTATTATTATAACTCTTAAATGAGGTATCAAGTGAAGTGTTACTTCACTTATAGGATATTCAAATGTCTCTAGTTCATTGAGCGAGATAACAAAACTTAAACTCCTGGATGATTAATTCACCTGTATAATTAAATTCTCTTGGACTTAAAACAATCCTAGAGGTATTGAAAAGATTTTTAAGACTCGTCTTAAGCACTTTCTCAGTATGATAGGATGTCTATAAGAACAACTGGATTTAATTGTTCTTTGGTGAAGAAAAATCATCCTTAAACCAAAACACAAGAAACTAGACGTCATAGGAGATGACTAGCTATAGGATTAGGACTTTGGTAGACAACCAAAACCTTTCTCTTAGCTTTACCTAGGTACTTGTTGAAACATTTAAATGTCTTAACATGTGTTTTAAGCGCGAGCTTGGGATGACTGGAAGACCCTCCGAGTACGCTTTTATTTTATTGCAATTTACTTTATTGCAATTTACTTACATGCACTGTACTTTACTTTTCTTGCATGATAAACAACTGTTGCATGAAAACCAAAACCTTTATGATAGTCCCTAAACTGAAACCAAAACTAAATTAAAAGTCATTGCAAGATAAAATTCACCGCCACAACATTCCAAAATATAAAAACAACTCAAAATTTAATCACAAACAGAACAACAAAACTACAATTGCAACTAAATTAAAACGTCTCGTTGAATGATCGGGAATACCTCGGATGATGTAACCCACGTGTTGCTAACGGGATATCCCACGGTCTAAATGAAAGTTTGGAACTCATTCAGTTGAGTTTAGCAAATTCATCTGGACTAAGGGAATTCAATGAAAATAACGGTGTCGGGATGACGGAACCGTGGGATCTTAATCGATTCTATTTAACCAACTTTAAGATTTGTTTTAATTAAGACATTAAAAAAAACACTTGGATTTTAAGATTTTCTCTAAACCAAAACACTTCTCTCATCTCCTGATTTATGACTTCTAAAACTAAACCTCCGCAACAACGAGGAGCTCGGAGCATGGTGGGCGGCTCGACCATCGTCATCGGCAAAACTCGGATCTACTTCGACAGAAACATTCCTAGAATTAAATAACCAAGCCATAGGACTTCGAGGTAGTTGCCTAGTGCAACATAAATCCTCAACTCTTCGTTAGGCATTTGTATGATCATGTCATGTAAATTAAGCCCTAACCGGTCTTAGGACTCCGAGGTAGTCGTTCGGTACGACACAAACCCTCACATCCTCGAGGCTAATTGTGTGATTATATCATACAAATATAAGTCCTAATAAACTAAAATTGACAGGATTGAAACATCAAGTAATTCCCCTAAATTGAAACCAAACAACAGGATAGTTTGGGAAGTTTCCAAGATTCTTCTTGGATCCTCAACTTCTCCTACCTTTCTTCCTTTGAATTCCAAAAATAAAATGTTCCGAATTTGAGCTAATCCCTATTGAAATTTCAAAATTCAATCCTTTGAAACCTTAAACTTTGAAATTCTTGAGAGCAAAACCACTGATCATTATCGAGAGTTTTCTTAAGTGATTCCCGTCACTTAAGATGTAATTAACTATAGGGGCTTGCCCTTATAGGGAACTTTAAGAACCCAGGTAATATAAACCCTGCTTAATTCATTTATATTAAGCAGGGGAAATTGTCGGCTTATATAATTGGTTCGCAGACCAAACGGATGTCACAGATCTCCTAGTTTATTTAATCGAGCCCCATCATCAAGCAGTGTGTCTATTCTTCGGGATAGATACACTGTTTGTGGTGCGGTGCTCGTTTATATAAATTATTTGGGATGTGAGATCGGTTTGATTTCATATCTTAAAACTTTTTAACTTAAAATTAATTTCAAAATCAAATGCTATCTTTTAAACAATATATATATTAACTTAAAAATCCGCCGACAATTTTTGTAGGCGACCCCTTTTCAAAACACACAACCTAAAAATATGCCGACAATTGTAAATGGGAAACCAGTTGCAAAGTCAATATGTTGCGATTAGAAACATAGAGAATCCACTTGGAGAAATTGCTATTTCACTTAGCAATAGGCCCCAGGGAACACTTCCTGGCAATACTGAGATCAAACCTAAAGAGAACAATAATGATCCAGCTGAAAGAAAAGATGATGATTGTTTTTTGATGAATGGAATTAACTATCTAAGTAAAGATCATTTCCAAAAAAGTTTTGAAAGTATGTTAACAGATGAGATCAAAATTGACATTCATGATGAGTTGAAAACATTATCTACAAAAGACTGTATGTTTTTTCAGGAGAGGTGTGAAATGATGGATGCTACCAAAAATAGTGAACTTTTAATTCTATTTATTTAAAAATCTCATGAACTTAAGATGGATGTACCCCATACAATTTTAAAGCTTACCTATTTAGGAATTTCATCTACACCACTAGTCTTTATATCTTTAGATTCGACTCAATCACAAGAAAAACCTGAATTTAATGGCGAACAAGATAAAGCTATCGAACTAGGACTTGGAAGAGAATTTGTGGATATATTTCAAAAGAACTTTGAATTGAGAAAAGAAGATAAAGATATCGAATGACCATTGAAAGAAATTCCTAAGGAATTAGAAAAAACCTATTTTATCAACTAAGATAAATATTGAAAGACCTCCTCCACCATTTATTCAGTACCAAGGGGAAGAATTGGAAGATAACTTAAAACAGAAGAGTAACATAGAAGAATTTGATCCAGAATCTGAACTATGTAGAGAGAATCTGATCCAAAATTTGGGAGATCTTGAATTATCATATAAAGATTCATTTCTTATAAATTTCAAGGATGATATTAATATGCAAATGCAAAAAATCAATATAAAAATATCAGATCTAGAAAGAAATATGAGAAACAATAATATAAATCAATATGAAAAGGAAGAGCTAAATGAAAAATTAAAATTTAAAGATTTTTTAGGAATCCATGGTTCTGAAAAAGATTGGGTGATTGATCGAGGATTACTTAATTGGAATTTTGATTCATGAGGAATCATTTGTCGTGCTGATGACATTAAACCAAGTGATTTATGGGAGGCAACCCATAGTTCTCAGTGTGCTTTGATTTAGTTTGCTTGAGAGTCATGATTGTTAGTGTTATATTGTGTTTGCTTTAGAGATGATTGACTTAATCTTTATGTGTCATTATGGATTGATAAGTTTGATTATTGTTGGTGAATGTTTGGATTTTTAGTGGTTTGATTTGATATTTGTGTGTCATGAGGGAAGTGATTCCTTAACTTCTTATTATGAATAAACTTGTATGTTCTCTTGTAGTAGTTGGATTGATGAGTCCACTACAACTCGGGTCTTACTTGGACTTGAGTTTTACAAGAGATATCATGAATTTGAGCAGTGATAGATCCATCTAAATTTTGTTACTTTCTTTCTCTTACTTTGATTTCATTTGATAGGATTCATGAACCTATTTGATGAATTAGATGATCTTACACTACAATTTATAACTGGTATAGGTGCTTAATTAAAGGGGTTAGATGATGTCTGAGGTTGGTGCACGTGAACTGATATATTAGAGATAATATTATCCTTGAGATTATAATCTTTAAAATCATTTAAAATGTACCTAATTAATTAGTGTAGTGATTCCGTTAGAAATTAGAGGTAAGTAGTGAGATGTGATGAGTTAATGGAAGAATTGACCTCATTTTTCATATGTGTGTTTGTGTTTGTGTTACAATTTTATATAAGACTTGAAGAACATTTTTATATTCCCATGCTGATACATATTGTGCTAGTTGAACTTTTATTTAGTGAATTTCATTCTAACATGCTTAGTTTAGATTTACTTTCTTCTACATATTGTTCTGTCCTGATTAATACTTGTAGATGTTTTTCATAGACATTTGAGGTAGATAGAATTTCTGAAATATTTTTTTCTTTCTGCTTATATTATCTAAACTGAATGTTATATATGTTAAAAATTAAGTTTGGTGGTAGGAAGAATAATAAATGTTTAAAGTGAAAATACTTCCTTTTAGTGTAACATTATTGCAAGTATGTTTTAGGCTAGATTTACTTTCTCCAACGTCATTCTATCATGATTATTAATGTATATGAATTTGATAGGATGAAGTAGATTCAACCTTTACTTTTTCTTCCTGCTACATTTATGGAATTAATTGCAAAATATTTAAAAATTTATGTTTAGGGAGGGAAAGAATTAACTGTTAGTTGTTCTCATTTAAAAGTATTTTCAAAATTATTAACATGATTTCCTGTGATAGAGCTCAATTTCAGATAACTGTATTTTGATTTTATTTGAGTACTTCAGTGAACTTGAATAAAAGTTTTTGGTAATGAAAAGTAATTTTGTAGGCTAAGATATTTGGTATAAGAGAATATGACTATAGTCAACTATTCAAAGTAAGAAAAACTGTATGTTTGAAATATTAAGAATCTTAAAACTTTATGTGAAGGAAAAGGATTAGGACTCTATGATGAATCAATAATAAGCTAAAGAAATGTCTATAAGGTAAAGGATCGTGGTAAGTTCCAAATTTAAGGTGAGAAGGGTGAAGTTCAAAATTATTAAAGACTATCCAGATATAGTAATCTTTACTTGAAAAAGCAAAAAGTAAAAGAAAAAAAGGGGATTGAAAATGATCCCTAAGAAAGAGAAAAGAGAGAAAGAAGAAAAAGAAAAGAAAAAGTGAGGAGAAGCTTGAGGAGATGCCTAATCAAAAATTGGCTTCACTTGGATCTACCAGAAGGGGAGAACTTAATTACTTTCCTGAACTTATATGTATGGATTAGCAACTTTACTAGTAGTGTTCTCATAAATTTCCTTTCATGTAATCCTTTTAAGTACCTTAATAGAACAATTTACAGTCATTTTTGAAATGAATATAAGGCTAGAACTCTTAGACTTGATGACTAGATATCCTTACACCTGCAAAATTTACTTGGATTATTCAAAGATCTTTCTGAAAATTTTACTACTGTATTATCTAAGTCAAAATCATAGTATTCTAGAAAGAAAGTTCATTGCAGTTGATCATTATTATATGTATTAACTAAATTACTTGAGAACAAGTAATAGTTAATTTTGGGGGATCTTGATCCACTAAAAATTTGATAGTTTTGTATTGTCTATTTCATACTTATTTTTGATGATATTGCACTATAAAGGAAGGTATTTTACCACCAGAATTAACAATGCAACAACGAAAGAAATTCAAACATGATGCTAAATTTTTTTTTTTTGGACGATCCTTATCTGTATAAGCAATGTAAATATCTTATTATTAGGAGATTTGTGTCTTATGAAGAAACTGAACAAATTATTCGAGGATGTCATGATTCTGAATTTGGATGACATTTCAAAATTGATAGAACAACACATAAGATTTTACAATATGGATTTTATTGGCCTACTATTTTTAGAGATGTTTATAGAGTTATCAAAACATGTGATTGATGTCAGAGAATAGACAATATATCTAGAAGAAATGAAATGCCTCTTAGTTTTCTTTGGAAGTTGAGATTTTTTATGCTTGAGGATTAGATTTTATGGGACCATTTATACCTTCATTTGGGAATTCATATATATTAATTGTTGTTGATTATGTATCAAAATGGATTGAGGCAATAGCTTTACCTAAGTGTGATGCTAGAAGTGTTTCGATATTTTTAATGAAAAATATTTTCACAAGATATGGAATTCCTAGAGTAATCATCACTGATGGGGATTCCATTTTAAGAATAATCTGATTCAGAATTGGTATAAAAGTATAATATTATGCATAAAATCTCTACAGCTTATTATCCCCAAACTAATGGCTTAGCGGATGTATCTAATCGTAAAATTAAACAAATATTAGAAAAAGCCATAAATCCTGAGAAATTAGATTGATCTGCTAGATTAGACACCGCTTTATGGGCATACAGAACTGCTTATAAAAGTCTTATAGGAATGTCTCCTTACAGATTAATTTTTGGAAAGACTTGTCACTTTCCAGTTGAATTAGAATATAAATCATATTGGGCGATAAAGAAATTAAATTTTAATTTGAAAGAGGCTGGTGAGAAAAGACTGTTGCAATTGAATAAGTCGGAAGAAATCAGAAATGAATCATATGATAATGATGGAATATACAAGGAGAGAAGAAAAATATGGCATGATCGGAAAATTGTTAAAAAGGAATTTGAAACAGAACAAAAAGTTTATTATACAATACAAGATTAAAATTATTTCCTGGGAAACTGAAATCTAGATGGATAGGACCTTTCACTGTCGTAAAAATCTATCAATTTGGAGCTGTGATTATTGAAGACCCTAAATGTGGAAGAATATTCAACGTTAATGAACAAATATTAAAGCTATATTTTGAAGGCAATAAACCTAATTTTAAAGAGGTTTTAATGTTGGATCAACCTAAATAATCTGAGGTTATGTCGGGCTAACGATGTTAAACTAAGCGCTTTGTGGGAGACAACCCACATATATTGAGTGTCTTGCTTGTTTGATGTGTTATTTTTTTTTATTGTCACTTAATTAAGTCCTACCCTTCCTTAAATATCATAAATAACATTAAAAAATGAATCAAATTGAAGTTTGGAAAGAATTTGGACAAAATGAAAGTTTGGGAAAAATTGAACTAGCGCGGGACAGCGTTGTCATCAACGTCGGACCGCGCTGCTGTTCAGAAAATGGTTTTTTCGTTCTTAAATTCTAATTTTGGCGGTTCTATGCAGCAATTCTTCCATTTAAACTCCCAAAAACTACCCCTAAACACCAAAACCACCAGAGAAACAAAAAGGAAGATCCCAAATCTCATCCAAATGGATTCCAACTTGATTGAAACTTCAAGATCTCAAGTTTTCAACTGTCGAAAGTTCTTCAGTTTCGAAGCACAATGTCTATTCAACAAGAATATATTAAAGAAGAGGCTGATTAAGGAGCGAGGCTTTGTGAATCGAGGTTTGAACTCTCCCACTACTCGGATTGAAGAAATCATTATTCAAAGATGTTGGGAAGTGTTATGTTACACTACTGCCGCCGTAGTCGTCTCAGTTGTGAAAGAATCTTATACAAACCTTCATGGAATCAACCAAGGATAAGTCTATGTGTGAGGTAGGTTTGTCACATTTACTCCTGTAAATATTAATGACTTTTATATGATAGAGAATGTGTCGATCTGCCACTATGCAAATTTTGCGCCAATGAAAGACGACATGCATGGTATATACAGATATTTAACGGATGAAAGTGATGACTGGGAGATAAGAGATAACATGTATGTGATTTTTTCAATCACACTGTTGAATCCTACATCAAAGCACATGCATTATTTTATATGTGCAAAATTGCTCCCAACTATAAAAATCAGTAAAGTAACCAAGGAATGTGTTAACTTGAACTATTGTATTCAAATGGGGATGTCTATTGATGTTGGTTCTATAATTATGAAATCTGTCTTGGGATTGATCATACACGGATCAAAATATGAGTTTGGACATCCTTCCATCATATTTCTCCTATGCAGTCAATCATAAGTGTCATATAAAAATTGGGAGAGAGTACTTCTACCCTGAAAGCCTATAGACCCAACGGACGATAAATAGTAACTAGGCAGTTGTAGATATAAATGACATGAGTATCATTGAAGATCAACCATCTCAGAGTTCAACACCTATTCCTCCTTACTTTTATGAATGTTCACAGATCATTTTGAAGAAGATTAAGAAATTGGAGAAAGAAATGCAACACTTGATGAATGCAATCAACAATATATCTAACTTCTTTGATCACCTGGATTAGAGAATGAAGGAACACTTTGATCATTCTGGGTACCTTGAAGGAAGTCTGAAACGTTTGATGAGAAGAAAGGATTGGATTGATGAGGATTCAACTGAAAAATTCCCATTTCGTCCATTCTACAATCTATTCGTTCATGTTCAATCAATTGGAGATATAAGAGTTGATGATAGTTCTGAGAAAGAATAGAGACTTAATTATTGTGTTTATGTGTTTGCGTGTTTGAACTTATTACTTAATATGATTTGCTTGAATGTTATGTTTGAATTTGCTTTCTTGTTCAGTTTTTAGCGTTAGTGTGTTGTGGTTGTGAGCGACGCTGAAATTTAGTGTTTTGTGGCTTGACGATGTGTAGAGTTTAATGTCACTTATGTGAGTTTGTAATTTGGATTTTATATATATCAAAGTGATGTTTTGTGTTGTTTGTTTAAAAATTATTTTTTTCCATGGCTTTAGTACGTTATTCAATGCTTAAATGGACTAAGTAGACATCGGTGCGGGCTTCAAATGATCGAAATTGCAAAAGAAAGTTGGAAGCTCATATTTTGAACTGGCGCTGGATAGCGCAGCTACCAGCACCGGACCGCGCTAAAAGTCAGAGAGTTTGGCCTATTGAGCAGAAATAGCACCAAACGACGTTGTCTTCTGCGTCGGGCCACGCTAGACAGACAAAAGGCCCTTAAACCCTCAAATTGCATGATTTAACCCTGGGGCCCACCATTTTTACCCAAACCATCGTCTCCTGCCTCCAACCAAGGCCGATTTTCGCACCTAGGGCTCACTTGCATTTGGATTTGAAGCGATTTTGTGGCCGAAAAAGTTTAGATTTCATCTTCTATTGGTAAGAGCTTCACTTGAAAATAAGTTTTTTCGATTTTGACAGTGGAAATTTCCTATATTAAGAAGATCAAAAGCTTTAAGGGTTTTAGAGAAAATTTACAGATTTTTCATGGTGTTGAAGTTCTTATTTACTTAAATTTACTTTGGAGCCTATTAAATTTTAATTTTGAGATTGATTTAGATTATTTTAATATTTTTAGAAAAATGGTTCCAAGAATGACAAAAGGGAAGAGCAAGTTTGAGTATGATGAGAAGAAATTTGTTAGTTTTAGAGCTTACACCCGCTATAGTAATTTCCTTATCCAAAAGAAGTGCATTCAAGAGAAAGCTTTTGAAAATCTGGGAGGAGTGATAGAAGAACTGTTTGCAAATCGTCAATGGGAAATCTTCAGTTATTTTTTTGCCGATGCGATGCTAGGGATAGTCTGTGAATTTTATGCTAATCTGTTTTACACTGAAACTGAATATATACTTATTAGAGGACAAATGGTAGAGTTTACCCCTGCACGCATCAATGCATTTTACCAGTTGAGATCTCTTGTGATTATGATAATTTTCCTGTTAATATTGAGGCACTTAATATGGTTATGAATTATTTGACTGATGGAAAAGGATAATGGAAGATTAAATAGAGGCAAAAAGTTAGCTTCTTCATTTTTACATTGAATCCTGTATTGAAAGCCTGACATTATTTCATTTTTGCAAGACTTATGCCTACCATCCATCACAATGAAGTTACAGTAGAGAGAGATGTTCTGAATTACTGTATTTAGAACATGAAGAATATCAACATTGGGGCTATCATTCATAAAAGTATTTTGACTAATTCAAAAGGAGAGACTACAGGTGGACTAGGAAACCCCAGCTCGATTCATGCCTTATGTATTCAGTCAGGTGTAGCAACTGAAGAGAATGATGAGGTAGTCAGTCCCCAGAAGCCAATCAGTAAATTAAACCTGAAGGCATATGAAGCCCATGTAGGATGGAAATGGAGTAAGAAAGCTGATGTACCTTCTTCTAGTCATGAGAGACCATCAACATCTAGGGAACTTACTCTGCATGATGTTATGGATCAGTTAGAAAAGTTGAATACCAGAGTAGGGGGACTAGAAGAAAGAACAAGATAAATAATGATTATCAAGTGCGGTGGAGAGAGTATGATATAGCTTATCATGACGCACAGATGAGATTTCTCAGGGGATACACTAGTGCTGTATTTCCTACATACCCAGAGTATACTCCATACAAGCCTGATAAACCTGATGATGGTGGAGCTCCTACAGATTATGATTGATAGTATACTATTTTTATTTTCATTGCATTTAGTATATTCTGATATATTTGTGATGTACTTGAGACAGTGATTAGTATTTGTGATGCAATGTGTATTTGGATGTATTTTTTGTGGACTTTAAGTTGTAATATGTTGAATTGTGATGGATGTGATGTGATAGTGGAGTTTGCATGTATTTAGTTTATTAGTTTAATCTATGATTGTAACAGTTGGATGTTAATGTGTTATGTGTTTAGTTGATGTTTTATGTTTCAAGATTTCAAACTTCTTCACCTTGCAAATTTCTAACATATATTTGTGTGTAGAAATGCTCGTAATTATTTCAAACCTACTGTTCTAAATTTATAAAGAAAACTTGCCTAAACTCAAAGGGATGAAAAGCCCTCATATTGAGGTATGAGTTACATATATGTTTAGATCTTTTCTTTCTACCTATGCTAATATTATTGATATTCAAAAATTAAGTTTGGGGGAGAGAAATAATTAACTGTTAGTTGTTCTATTTAAAAGTATTTTGAAAATTATTAACATGATTTCCTGTGATATAGCTCAATTTCAGATAAATGTATTTTGATTTTATTTGAGTACTTTAGTGGACCTAGATGAAATTTTTTAGTAATGAAAAGTAATTTTGTTGGTTAAGATATTTGGTATAAGAGAATATGACTATAGTTAACTATTCAAAGTAAGAAAAACTGTATGTTTGAAATAGTAAGAATCTTAAAACTTTTTGCGAAAGGAAAGGATTAGGAATCTATGATAAATCAATAATAAGCTAAAGAAATGCCTATAGGTAAAGGATTGTGGTAAGTTCCAAATTTAAAGGGTGACGTTCAAAATTATTAAAGGCTATCCATATATAGTAATCCCACTTGAAAAAGCAAAAAGCAACGAAAAGAAAAAGTGAGGAGAAGCTTAAGGAGATGCTTAATAAAAAATTGGCTTCACTTGGATTTAACTAAAGAAGAGAACTTAATTACTTTCCTGAACTTATATGTATGGATTAGCATCTTTACTAGTAGTGTTCTCATAAACTTCTTTTAATGTAATCATTTTAAGTGTCTTAATAGGGCAATCTACAGTTATTTTTGAAATGAATAGAAGCTAGAACTCTTAGACTTGATGACTAGATAGCCTTACACATGCAGAATTTACTTGAATTAATCAAAGATCTTTCTGAATATTTTACTTCTATATTTATCTAAGTCAAAATCATGGTATTCTAGAAAGAAATTTCATTGCAGTGGATCATTATTTTATATAACTAAATTACTTGAGGACAAGTAATAGTTAAGTTTGGGGATCTTGATCCACTGAAAATTTGATAGCTTGTTAATATCTATTTCATATCTATTTTGATGATATTGCACTTTAAAGAAGGGTATTTTTCATGATTTTATACAAGTACAACGATTTTAGGTCTTTGGAGCAAAAGTAAGCAAAAATGAGCAAATTTGGAGCAAAATGAGGCAAAATGCACTTTTTAACCTGGAGCGCTGGACGGTGTAGCTACCAGCGTCGGACCGCGCCTGTTTAAAGAGAGTTTGGGCTATTTTCCAGAAAATAACGCTGGATGGCGCCTTATCCTGCGCCGGACCGCGTCCTATCCCGATTTAATTCCAGATTCGATGTATTTGGTCGGATTTTGGAGAGGTTCTCTAGAAAACTCTTGGGAAATCAGTTACATACAAATTTAAACTGTTTTAGAGCAAAAATTGAGAGGGGGAGAGAGTCTTTTGAGTGTGTGAGTGAAGAGAGTGAGTGTTCTAGTGTATAGAGTCCTTTAGAGAAAATCTAGGGTTTGTGTGGGTTCTCTTCTAATGAGTGTAGGAGGAGAGAAAAAGTGAGAGATTTCTTCTTCCTTACTTATCTAAAGAGAGAATTGTGTGTTGTTGTGAAAAAAGAAGATGAGTCAAAAGAATTTCAAGAGATTCGCTTGGGGAAGAGTTTGAGATAAGTTGTATTTTCTTTATTCCGTTTGTATGATGTTGCTTTTATATATAATATCCATCTTTTGTCATCTTTTCCTCATCAGTACTGAGTAGATTTAATTTTCTTGCTCCTTTTCATGTGATGTATTGGTGTTGCGATATGGAAATGATGTGTCATTTTATTATAGAGAATTTGTGATGACATTTTTACTTCGTACTTCATTTACTTTTTGATATGACCAATTGAGTTGTTAAAACTTGTTGTGAAACATATGTTCCAAAAGGATTATGAGTTCCATAACAAAATTGAAGGTCACATTCAATGTCCATGAATGAGTGACGTTGTTCGTGCGAGTTGGGTGCAAATAAATAGGGAAATATAATTTGATGGGTATAGAATTGGATATTTTAGAGTGACAGACTGAAATCCTCAATTTGTTCTTAGGGTTTGGAAACCAAAGCAAGAGTTAGCCTTCAGGCGAAGTAAAGTGGGGGCTCCATAGTGACAGTGGGTATCCTCCCAGTCTAACCACGGATTTGGGGACTAAACTTAGGATAAGCGAATGTTCTTTATATCGCTAGGGTAAAGAATATGAATGCTTCTATTTGGCACAATACTATTGCATCACTGATCTATGTCACTAAATCATCACATTATGATTGGAGAGGAAGAGGATTCTTTCTTACATTTGAACTTTTGTCATAAATTTAGTCTTGTGTTAGTTAATTGTGTTAGGAAGTTAGAACATACTTAGGTAGAATTAGTAACTGCAATTATTTAATCATCTTTTTATTATTAGTAATTACTGGAATTGTGACGTGATTCGTGTAGTGATTTTTGTGCTCCATTATAGAATTAAATACCTCCTCATGGGACCAATAACCAGGACTCTATTAGAGCCCTGTATTACTTGAGTGATACGTATACTTGTGTTTAATTGTGTGACTCAATAGAAAACTAAATCAATATTAGAGCCTCATTGGCTCGCGCGAACCTCGCGGTTTACTGCGACGACGAATCCTGCTCGACATCGACTGCTTCCTCATGAACTACTCGCATTCCGGGAGCTTGGCACCTCAGCTCTGTGCGAGAAGAGGGCTTCAGTGGCCCGCTTTTGTCTCTTCTGTCATTCTTCAGCTGACAGAATGATGCAAGTTCTGTCGTCATTTCTCTGCACGGCTCGTCCCTGTCGACAAGCTCGGCTCCTCCAGCCGCACTGTGCGAGCTCGACGATTTCCTATTGTGGGAGCTCGATGACTTCCAGGCATTTCCAGTCGCACTTCAGTCACACAGTGGAACCTACTTCCGTGTGCGTGCTTGCTGCGCAGTTCACTGAATCTAGAGGCCGCTCGGCTACTTCTTTCTGATGGCATCTAAGGCTTCCTATGCTGGAGCTGTGACCAGTAATTCCCACAATGATCACCTCTTTTTTCCACAAGAATTTCATGACACTGCGGCTGGAAAAATACAGGGCGATTTTATCAGGCCGATTGGTACTAAAGATGGGAAACCTGCTGTTATCTTCACCACACTGGAAATGAAGGTTCTCTCCGATGATGTTAAATTTACTTTAGTTGGGAAATTCCAATTTGGTCGCTGATCACAGAAAAATACATTAAAAAATTCATATCTATTTTTGATGAAATTGCACTTTAAAGAAAGGTATTTCCTTTATTTTATTGCAGGAATGAAGATTTATAAGTGATGGAAGCAAAAAGCATGAAATGGAGAAAATTTGGATCAAAAAGGAGGAAATTCATGCAAATTGAACTAAGTCGCCGACGGCGAGATCGAGACCGCCGACGGCGAGATCGTGAGGAGAATTTCTGAAGGAATTATAACTACCTCGCCGACAGCGAGCTCGAGCCCACCGACAGCGAGATCGCGCGGTTTGAAGACCTTCTACAAGCCCCGCTGACGGCGAGGTCTTTTCCCGCCGAGGGCGAAACAGTTCAAAATGCATATACATTGAACCTGGACACTTTTTGAAGAGATGTTTAAGCACCCCTTGGACCTTTGCTTACCTCTATAAATAGAGGCCGAATTCTAGTGATTTAGTGTGTCTTTCTAGTGTCTTAAGTGTCATTTGTGTGTGTCTAATTTAGTGAGTTTTAGTGTGTTTAGTGAGTTCATTAGTTTATTTGAGTGCTATTTAGAAGTTTGCTGTACTAGAAGGAAAAGTCAAAGGAACTTCAAGGAGTTTGCTTGGGGAGGAAATTAAGATAAATATCTTTGTTTATTGTTGTTAACTTTAAATGAAATTCATGCTTTGTTGTATTCCCATGCATTCTGAGTAGTTTTCTTAGTCTTTCTCCTTGTTTATGAAAATTATGCGGATTGATGAAATTAAATGAAGCACCTAATATAATATAAATAAATTGTGATAATTTTTACTTAAAACTTAATTTATTTTCAATCCGGCCAATCGAGTAGTTAAAATATGTCGAATTATCAACTATAGTAAAAATTACATCCAATATTCGGGAAGTCAAAAGCCTTGAAGGCGGGTGCAAATAAATAAGGAAATATTAATTATCGGACGTAGAATCGGACATTTTAGTGTGACAGACTAAAATATTCAATTCGGTCATATTGTTTGAGAGCCGAAGTGTAGATGTTAGCCCTCGAGTGAGGGGAACGTGGGAGCTCGAGTGGCACCAAGATCCTCCCGAACTTAGCCGCAGATTCGCAATCAAACATAGGATTAGTCAATGTTCTTTGCACTCTGACTAAAGGGTAAAGAATAGGAATACTCTTATTTGTCACAATATAAACAAAAAATCCTATTTAAATTCATCATTCACTTAATTTTCTAAAAACAAGGAGAAGGATACTTTTTCTGAATTATTTAAATCAACTTATTTCAAGCATTAGTTTACTTTAGTTTACTATAGTTACTTTAAATTTCCATTCACTTTATTCATAAGTAATTCCTTTAAATTTAGCCGATAACAAATCGTTAAAAACTTCCCTGTGGGATCGATAACCGAGGACTCCACTAGTAGCTCGTATTACTTGATATGATACGTATACTTGCGTAGAATCCATATTATACATTAAATCATATATCTATATTTAAAGCGGGATCAAGTTTTTGGTGCCGTTGCTATAAACATAAATTGCAAACATATTAAAAGTGGGTCAAGTTTTTGGCGCCGTTGCCGGGGAAGTAAAGAAATTATATACTAGAGTAACGGGCTATTTTTTTGTTTGCGAAAATTTGGAAATGAAAATTTAATGCCTTACGATTCAGAATTAGAGCGTACAATTAAAAGAATTAGAAAACAAAAAAGAGAAATTATAAATTTAACACAAATGGCAAATATTCCTGAAAATGAAAATATCAATCAACCAAGACCATTACGAGATTATGCCAACCCTACATTAGATGAAATTCATTTAACTATTCAAAACCCCGATGTAGCCGCTAATTCATTCGAACTTAAACCCGCAATTATCCAAATGGTACAAAATAATCAGTTTAGTGGTTCACCTACTGAAGATCCTAATTTACATCTTGCTAGTTTTTTAGAACTATGTGCTACTTTCAAATATGAAGGAGTATCTAACGATGCTATTAGACTTAGACTTTTTCCTTTTTCTTTAAGGGATAAGGTTAAAATGTGGTTAAATTCGTTAAGACTTCGGATCTATTAAAACATGGGAGAATTATCACAAAAATTTCTATCCAAATATTTTCCGCCATCTAAAACTGCTAAGCTTAGGAATGATATAACTTCTTTTAGTCGACTTGATGGAGAGTCAATATATGAATCTTGGGAGAGATTTAAAGAACTTCTTAGGAAATGCCCACATCATGCGTTACCGTATCGAGTTAATTATCCAAACTTTCTATAATAGATTAGTAGGATCTTTAAGATCAATCATCGATGCCGTCATCGGAGGATCATTAATGTCAAAACCATTCGATGAAGCCTATGCACTAATCGAAGAAATGGAAACTAATATTTTTCAATGGCTCGCTGATAGAATGAATCCCAAAAAGATAGCTAAGTATTCATGAAAATGATGCAATATCTATGTTAGCTTCACAAATCGTCGCTATATCTAAAAAATTAGATCATTTTGGAATGAATTACTCTCCAACTATATCGAAGAAAATTCATCTCGGACAACTTATAGAATCTCAATCTCAATATGAAACAATTAATGCAATTAACAACATGTACCCAATAATCCTTATGCAAATTATTATAATCCTGGATGGAAAAATCATCCTAATTTTAATTGGAATAATAATACAACTAATCAACATGGATGAATAATATGACACAACAATTAGGAAATCCATCTAATCAAGGAAATCCTAATTATAAACCTAATTATCCACCTGGATTTAATAATAATAACCCTCAATTTAAAGATAAGAAATTATCTATAGAAGAATTAATATTAAATATGGGTCAACATTTACAAAATCAAGGAAATCAATTACAAATACAAGGAAACCAATTACAAAATCAAGGAACAAACTATCAAAAATATTGAAACTCAACTCGACATATCGATACCGCACTTAATAATAGTACACTGGAACATTTCCTAGTAATGTGGAAATAAATCCCAAAGACAAGGGAAATGAACAAATTAAAGCGATACAATTACGAAGTGAAAAGAATTAGAACCTCGAATTCGTAAAGAACTCGAAAGTCAAAAAGAGGAAGTGGAAATCGAAAAGGAAAAGAATCAACAAGATCCATACTTAAAAAATCCTTTAATACCTATGAAAATTTCTGTTGAAAAACCTCCACCACCATTTCCTCAACGACTAATTCAACATAAAAAAGACAAACAATTTGCTAAATTCCTTGAAATTTTGAAGAAATTAACGATGAATATTTCTTTCGTAGAAGCTTTAGTAACGTATGCCAAATTATGTAAAATTCATGAAAGATATTCTAAATAAAAAAAGAAAATTTACCGATAATGAAATGGTCGCACTTAGTGAAGAGTGTAGTGCTATTATTCGAAAAAACTTCCCGAAAAATTAAAAGATCCCGGTAGTTTCACTATACCCCGCGCTATCGGAGAAAAATTCTATGGAAAAGCTTTGTGTGACTTAGGAGCAAGCATCAATCTAATGCCTCTATCAATTTTTAAGAGATTAGGATCGGGAGAAATTTCACCTACTTCGGCAACTCTTCGCTAGCCGATCATTCCGTTACATATCCTAAGGGAGTTATCGAAGATGTATTAGTAAAAGTGGATAAATTTATCTTCCCCGTAGATTTTATTGTTCTAGATATGGAAGAAGATAAAGAAATTCCTATCATTTTAGGAAGACCATTTTTAGCCACCTGGAAAAGCTATGATCGATGTTCGGAAAGGAGAAATAACTATGACAAGTAAATGACTAAAAAGTAACTTTTAATATTACTAAATCAATGAAATATCCCGCGCTAGAAAAAGATGATGAGTGTTTTCGAATCGAAGTACTCGATCATTTACAAAAAGAACATTTTAAAGAATATTATGAAGAAAAATTAGAAAAAGAAAATATTGAATTAATTGAAAAATCTGAGATAAATGAAGAAATAGATTATATTCACGAGAAATTTGAATTTTTGGATAACACAGAAATACTGAAAAAAATATAGTTTCATCAATTATTAAACCTCCCGAACTTCGAGTTAAAAATGTTACCTAATCATTTAAAGTATGCTTACTTAGGTAATTCTTCAACTCTACCAGTTATTATTTCATCTGAATTAAATGAATCTCAAGAACAAAAACTTTTAGATACATTAAAAAAATATAAGAAAATTTTTTGTTGGACTTTAGCAGATATTAAAGGAATTAGTCCTTCAATCTGTATGCACAGAATTATTTTAGATAATGAACATAAACCTAAAGCCGATCCACAAAGGAGATTAAATCCGATAATGAAAGAAGTAGTCAAGAAAGAAATTTTAAAATGGTTAGATAATGGTATTATATATCCTAGTTCGACGATTAGCTGGTAAGCCCAATTCACCTGTGTACCTAAAAAAGGAGGGGCGATCGTCAAAGCTAATGAAAATAATGATCTTATCCCTATAAGACAAGTTACCTGGATGGCGAATATGTATTGATTATAGAAAATTAAACACAACCACTAGAAAAGATCATTTCCCTTTACCATTTCTGCATCGGATGTTAGATAGATTAACCGGACATAAGTATTTTTGTTTCTTCGATAGATATACCGGTTATCATCAAATACAAATTGCTCCCGAGGATCAAGATAAAACTACATTTACTTAGTCCTTATGGAACTTTCGCTTTTCGAAGAATGCCTTTTGGATTATGTAATGCACCCGCAACATTCCAAAGATGTATGATGTCTATATTTAGTAAACTAATTGATAATGGAATAGAAGTATTTATGGATGATTTCTCTCGTATTTGGAACATCATTTGACACATGCTTAAATCATCTTAAAAAGTATTTGAAGTATGTGAGAAAACTAATTTAGTTCTTAATCGGGAGAAATGTTAATTTATGGTTACAGAGCGCATTGTATTAGAGCATAAAATTTCGGAAAAGGGCATGGAAGTAGACCCTGCAAAAATTCAAGTAATAAGCTAAATTACCACCTCCAACTACGGTAAAAGGGGTAAGAAGTTTTCTTGGACATGTCTGGATTCTACGGACGTTATATTAAAGATTTTTCAAAAATTACTAAACCTCTATGCCAACTTCTTGAAAATGACAAGAAATTTGAATTTACAACCGAATGCCCGAATGCATTCGAATTATTAAAAGATAATTTAATTACAAGCACCTATAATAGTTTCACCTAATTGGGAGAAACCATTTGAGCTTATGTGTGATGCTAGTGATTATGCTATAGAAGCGGTTCTTGGGCAAAGATATGATAAGATTTTCAAAGTTATATATTATGCTAGTAAAACTCTAAATGATGCTCGAAATAAATTATACGAGCTATCGAAAGAGAATTATTAGCCGTTGTATATGCTTTTAATAAATTTCGGCATTATATAATAGGAACTAAATGTATTGTGCATACTGATCATTCTGCTATAAAATATTTAATGCAAAAGAAAGATAAACCAAGATTAATTAGATGGATATTATTAATGCAAGAATTTGATTTTGAGATAATTAACCAAAAGGGAACTGATAATCAAATTGCAGATCATTTATTAAGATTAGAAAATCATGAATTATCTAATATTGATAATGAAAGTTTAGACAGTTTTCCTGATGAACAACTATATAATATTAATGAATGGAAAATACCTTGGTATGCTGATATAGTAAATTATATTGTAAGTGACATTTTACCACCTATGTTAACTTTGCAACAACAGAAAAAATTCATTCACGATACTACATCATACTTTTGGGATGAATCATACTTATATAAGCAATGTAAGGATCTAATTATTAGAAGATGTGTGCCTTATGAAGAAACTCGAACCAATTATTCAAAAATGTCATGACTCGATTTTGGAGGACATTTTGGAACGGATAAAACCGCATATAAAATTCTACAATCCGGATTCTACCGGCCTACTCTATTTAGAGATGTATATAGATATATAAAAACCTGCAATAAATGCCAAAGAGTAGGAAACATATCAAGAAAAAATGAAATGCCTCTAAATTTTATATTAGAAGTTCAAATTTTTTATGTTTGGGGATTAGATTTCATGGGACCTTTTATTCCGTCATTTGGAAACTCATATATATTAGTAGCTATTGATTATGTTTCCAAATAGATTGAAGCACAAGCTTTATCTAGGTGTGATGCTAAAAGTGTTTCAAAATTTTTAATGAAAAATATTTTTACTAGATTTGGAATGCCGAGAGTGATTATCACCGACCGAGGAACTCATTTTAGAAACAAATATATTCACAAACTAGTAGAAAAATATAATATTATGCATAAGATATCAATCGCTTATCATCCACAAACTAGTGGATTAGCTGAAGTTTCTAATCGAGAGATTAAGCGTATATTAGAAAAGTCCGTAAACCCTAATAGATCGACCGGTCTATAAGACTAGACACCGCATTATGGGCATACAGGATCGCTTATAAAACTCCGATTGGAGTGACTCCTTATAGGCTTATATATGGAAAAACTTGCCACTTACGAGTTGAATTAGAACATAAAGCATATTGGGCGATTAAAGAATTTAATTATAATATGAAAGAAGCTGGTGAGAAGAGATTGTTGCAATTAAATGAATTGGAAGAACTAAGAAACGAATCATATGATAATGATAGGATTTATAAAGAAAGAATGAAATTATGGCATGATCGGAAGATTAATCAGAGAAATTTTGAACCAAGACAAGAAGTTTTGCTTTATAATACTAAATTGAAATTATTTCCTGGGAAATTGAAATCTTGATGGTTAGGACCTTTCACCATAACTCAAATATTTTCATATGGAACTATAGAAATTGAAGATCCAAAACAGGACATAGATTTAAAGTAAACGGACATAGATTAAAACCATATTTCGAAAATAGAAAACCAAATTTTAAAGAGGTTTTAATGCTTAGTCAACCTGAACACTAACTAAATTCGGTCGGGCTGACGATGTTAAACTAAGCGCTTTATGGGAGGCAACCCATAGTAGTCTTTTATTTTTAAATATCTACATATTAGTGAGTCTATATTATTAAAACAAATCTTACTACTCAAATTTTTATTAGAATCATCAAAAAATTGAACCTATTTGATGAGATCATAAAATATTCGGACCAGAGCGAAAATGGGCGATTTTTACTAATCTCGCCGACAGTGAGCTCGAGCCCGCTGACAACAAGATCGTGGACCATTACTTCATTCAGTTTTATAACTAAGTCGCCGACGGCGAGGAACTTCCCGCCGACGGCGAGGCAGTTGAAAATTTGGTTTCTTAAAGATTTTTCGTGCGGTTTTGGACGGATCTAAGTCATTCCTTCGTAAGAAATTATTCCAAATCCGATTTTACACCATTTTCTTCCTTAGGAACGACTAGAGACCAATCCTTTCCATCCAAAATGGCCTCCAAATTCCTAGAAACCACAAAAACTGAAGTTTTCAACCGAAGAAAATTCGCCAGTTCGGAGGCACAGCGAATCTTCAACAAAGGCTTGATGAAGAAAAGACTTATTAAAGAAAGAGGATTCGTCAACAGAGGAGTAGAGAATTCTACTACAAAAATCGAAGAAATGATCGCACAGCGGCATTGGGAGGTATTTTGTTATACAACATCCGCTGTAGTTATACCAGTAGTTAAAGAGTTTTACTCTAATTTACATGCGATCAATAATGGAAATGTGTACGTTAGAGGAAGATGGGTAACATTTACTCCTGCAAGGGTAAATGAATTGTTTTCTATAGAAAATACCTCTGTTTGTCATTATTCCAACTTTGTGCCTTCAATATACAATATGAACGAAATCTATAGATACCTGACCGACGAACCGGATGATTGGGAGTTACGAGAAGACGGGTATGTCAGTTTTTCTGCATCACTTCTTAACCCTGTCTTAAAGCACTAGCATTTCTTTATATCATCAAAATTATTACCTACCATGAGAATAAATAAAGTTTCAAAGGAATGCGCTATTTTAAATTACTGTATTCAAATTGGATTACCTATCGATGTTGGATCAATAATAGTAAAGTCCGCATTAGGAATAATTGTGCATGGGTCGTTGAATGGACTTGGACACCCATCTACTATATTTGCTTTATGCGATCGATACCAAGTTTCTTATGAGGCTTGGGAAAAAGTACTTTTACCATGGAAACCCCTGGATCCTACTGATATGTTTCCCACTTTGGATAATAATGATGAGATTACCATTATTTCTGACAGAGCATCACAGAACAATCCTTTAGCAAGGCCCTTTACTGATAAGACTAATTTCATTCTGAAGAAGATTAAAGGATTAGAGAAAGAATTGCAAAATGTGATGAATTCCATCGACAATATCTCCGATATGTTTGATCATATTGATTGGAGAATGAAGGAGCACTTTGATCATACCTGGACATCCGGAGGCCGGTTTTATTCATCTACTAAGACAGAAAGGATGGATTAATGAAGAATCTACTGCAGAATTCCCTTTCAGGCCTTTCTACAATTTATTTGTGCACCTGCGTCGCATAGGGAATATCAGAGAAGATGTTAGTTCAGACACTGAAGAGTAAGAAAGATTTCTATGTTTATGTCATATATTTGTGTATATATATGTTGATTTAGAGTTAGGTTTTATTATGAGTCAAACTTTGATTTGATCATCTCAGTATTGATGAGATTTTATGTAAATTGTTATGTCTCAACATTTAGAGTGTTGTGGTGTGGATTGCGATGCTGAGTATTATGGATTTGAACATTTAAGTTAAGTATGTGTTAAGTAATTAGTGTGAAGTTGTAAATCTCATGGATTTCATATATAAAGTTATATTGTTTGTGTTGTGTGACTTTTTGTGAGTATAAGTATCTAATCTTCATACTATTATTAAATTAAGTGATCGGAAGATTGATTAAGGGCAAATCGAGGTTGAAAATGATTGACGAATTTCAAAAATTTAAAATTTTTGGGAGCTCGCCGACGGGGAGAATTATCTCGCTGACAGCGAGAAAACCAGCTGACAGCGAAACCGAGCTCGCCGACGGTGGATTTTTCCCGAAACTTTTGCCTTATGAAATTAATTAGCTCACCGACGGCGAGAAAAATCTCGCTGACAGTGAGAACGCGAAAAGACCTATATTTGACCGGTCAACCGACACAATTCATCATCCCCTTCCTCAAGTTTTCGAAAAAACCGACCTAGGGCTTGAGAGGTCTCGGATTTGAGGCGATTTCTACACTTTTTGACACCGGATTTCATCTTCCCTTGGTAAGAGCTTCACTCCTATGCAAAAATTTTTTATTTTCACCATTGATTTCTTCTACATTGGAGAATTTTGAAAAAATTTCGAAATGTAGAGAAAATACTTGGAAGAATTTCATAAAAATTGATTTAAATGGATTTTAGTTGTTGTAGGAAGCCTTCTTAGTAATATTTTGGAGTTTAGTTAAGTTTTTTGCAAATTTCACAGATCGAGAAATGGCTCCACGACAAAAGCGACGATTAGATTATGACGAAACCCGATTCTTTAATGCAAGAGCACAAACGCGATATTTTCAAAACATACAAGCACGAAAATGCATTCAAGATCGAGTTTTCAAGAATCCATGAGATTGAGCGAATCATTCAGGAGCGAGGATGGGAAAATTTCTGTTTCGTTACCAACAGAGCAGCTGTAGAAGTAGTAAAGGAATTTTATGCAAATTTAACACAGGCTGAAGATGCACCGGTTAAGGTTAGAGGATTTTTTGTAGATTTCAACGCTGCTAGAATAAACGCTTATTATGAAGTACGAGAAACCTATACCAGCGAGTACGAAACTTTTGGAACTATGGAAGGACCACTGGAAGAGGTGATCGACTTTCTCACCGATGGGAAAGGAGTCTGGAAGATAAAGCAGCGGGAACGAGTAAACTTCCATCTTTCTATGCTAAATGCAACATCTAAAGCCCGACATTATTTTATTTGTTCTACTTTGTTACCTACCTACCACCATAGTGAGGTAACAAGAGATAGAACGGCTTCCGAATTTTTGTATTCAGAACAAAAGAGTATTAATGTGGGAAATCTTATATATAAAAACA
This sequence comes from Papilionanthe hookeriana x Papilionanthe teres, assembly GCA_022702705.1. Classification (NCBI taxonomy): domain Eukaryota; kingdom Viridiplantae; phylum Streptophyta; class Magnoliopsida; order Asparagales; family Orchidaceae; genus Papilionanthe; species Papilionanthe hookeriana x Papilionanthe teres. The sequence goes on from CM040423.1 coordinate 20,801,390, forward strand.
TATTAGCCACTGCTAGAAATGAAAGTGGAGGAGGACTAGGACATCCTGGTCTTATCTATGCACTTTGCCAATTATCTAGGGTAGAGGCAAGAGATGATGAGGAATGGATTGAACCTATGAAACCCCTTACTCAGGCTAATATAAAGAAATATGAATCCCACAAAGGATGGAGATCTGGGACAAGGGATTATGTACATTCTTCAAGTAGAGATATACCCTCTACTAGTTATGAACCACCCCCTCAGTACACCACTCCTAACCTTCAAGATCTGATGAATGAATTAACCCTGAGTAGAAAGAGTTTTGAGTTATTTGAAGAAAATATGGAAAGAAGATTTGAGCATATAGATCAAAGGATCGGAGGCTTGGAGAGAAGACACGATTATGATAGCGAATATCTCCAGTGACATTCAGAGTACGAGATTGCATACTATGAAGCTGAACGTCGATATAGGAGTGGTGATTTAGATCTTGTCTTTCCTGATTGTCCCCGTTATTCACGAGACTAGCTGCTCGGTCTTCTCGACTTGGAGATCGGGGAGATGACATAGCTTGGGATTTTGATGCGTAAGATTAGAGCTTTTGTTTAGTTTTTTTGGTTTGTTTAGATTTGTTGTTATTTTGGGAAACTTTATTATTTTGGATGTGATTATTCCGTACTTTCTAGAGACTATGGATGTTGATATGTTTGTTTATGTTATTGAAGTTAGATTTCTTGTGTGTTAAATTAGTTGCAATTTTATATATATATAGGATGTTAGTCTTTCTTTAATGTATTGTTTAAGTTTTAAATGTATGTGTAGTAATAGATTAAGTTTTCTTTGTTATGTTTGATACTTATTTTAAAATTTCATCCCTGTACTTTCTTTTAAATATTATATGTGGAAGAATACTAACAAGATACGAGTTCGTAAATAATCAAAAAGCTCGCAAAAATTTCAAAGAAAAGAAATACCTAAAGCCCAAAGGTATGATGAATTTTAATATATACTTTCCCTTTTTCACTATGTAGTATAGATAGAAAAATTTAAGTTTGGGGGAAGGTAAAAATACAAATTTAATTATTAAAATTGTTATCAATTTCTATTTTCAAAAATTATTATTAAATGATTTTTTATATTAGTTTTTCAATTCAATAAACATGAATTACTTTATTTAATTATTATATAAAGTTAAAGAAAATATTTCTAGTAATTCAATTAATTAATGGAATAAGATATTTGGTTAAAAGGAATAAGAATATAGTAAACTATTTAAAGTAAGGAAAACTATATTTTGAAATTAGAAATTCTTAAGTATTTAAGTGAAAAAGAAAGGATATAAACTCAAAAAAGTAAAGGCTATGAAATATATATAAGCAAAGAAATATTTTAAGTTTCAAATTTAGGAAGAGAAATTGAAGTTCAAAATTATTAACAGGCTATCCAGATACAGTAATCCTCACTTAAAAAAAAAATAAAAATAAAAATAAAGAAAAAAAAGGATTGAAAATCAATCCAAAAAGAAAAGAAAATAAAAGAAAAACATAAAGTGAGGAGAAGCTTGAGGATATGCCTTATCAAAAATTGGCTTCAATGGATTCAACCTAAAGGGTCAAACTTAATTATATTTCTAAACTTATATTTATGGATTAGTATTTTACTAAATAGTGTTTTCTTGAATTTCTTATCATCTAAATATCTTAAGTAATTTACTATTTTTAATATAGTCATTCCTGAAATAAATAGAAAGCTAGAAATCTTAGACCTGATAACTAAATAATCTTATCTCTATAAAGTTAATTTAATTACTCAGAAATATTTATATTTAACTTTATTATAATGTTATTTAAATTTAATTCATATTATCTGAATTGAAAAATTCTAATATAGAAATCATTATTTTTATTTAGTATTAAAATTACTTTAGGATAAGTAATAATTAAGTTTGGGGGATTTTGATCACAGAAAAATACATTAAGAAATTCATATCTATTTTTGATGAAATTGCACTTTAAAGAAAGGTATTTCCTTTATTTTATTGCAGGAATGAAGATTTATAAGTGATGGAAGCAAAAAGCATGAAATAGAGCAAATTTGGATCAAAAGGAGGAAATTCATGCAAATTGAACTAAGTCGCCGACGGCGAGATCGAGACCGTCGACGGCGAGATCGTGAGGAGAATTTCTGAAGGAATTATAACTACCTCGCCGACAGCGAGCCCGAGCCCGCCGACAGCGAGATCGCGTGGTTTGAAGACCTTCTAGAAGCCCCGCTGACGGCGAGGTCGTTTCCCACCGACGGCGAGACAGTTCAAAATGCATATACATTGAACCTGGACACTTTTTGAAGAGATGTTTAAGCACCCCTTGGACCTTTGCTTACCTCTATAAATAGAGGCCGAATTCTAGTGATTTAGTGTGTCTTTCTAGTGTCTTAAGTGTCATTTGTGTGTGTCTAATTTAGTGAGTTTGAGTGCGTTTAGTGAGTTCATTAGTTTATTTGAGTGCTATTTAGAAGTTTGTTGTACTAGAAGGAAAAGTCAAAGGAACTTCAAGGAGTCTGCTTGTGGAGGAAATTAAGATAAGTATCTTTGTTTATTGTTGTTAACTTTAAATGAAATCCATGCTTTGTTTTATTCCCATGCATTCTGAGTAGTTTTCTTAGTCTTTCTCCTTATTTATGAAAATTATGCGGATTGATGAAATTAAATAGAAGCACCTAATATAATATAAATAAATTGTGATAATTTTTACTTAAAACTTAATTTACTTTCAATCTGGCAATTGAGTAGTTAAAATATGTTGAATTATCAACTATAGTAAAAATTACATCCAATATTCAGGGAAGTCAAAAGCCTTGGAAGGCGGGTGCAAATAAATAGGGAAATATTAATTATCGGACGTATAATTGGACATTTTAGTGTGACAGACTAAAATATTCAATTCGGTCCTATTGTTTGAAGCCGAAGTGTAGATGTTAGCCTTCGAGTGAGGGGAACGTGGGAGCTCTGAAGTGGCAGCAAGTACCCTCCCAGCCTAGCCGCAGATTCAGTAATCAAACATAGGATTAGTCAATGTTCTTTGCACCTGGACCAAAGGGTAAAGAATAGGAATGCTCCTATTTGTCACAATATAAACAAAAAATCCTATTTAAATTCATCATTCACTTAATTTTCTAAAAACAAGGAGAAGGATAATTTTTCTGAATTATTTAAATCAACTTATTTCAAGCATTAGTTTATTTTAGTTTACTATAGTTACTTTGAATTTCCGTTCACTTTATTCGTAAGTAATTCCTTTAAATTTAGCTGATAACAAATCTGTTAAACACTTCCCTGTGGGATCGATAACCAGGACTCCACTAGAGCCCTGTATTACTTGATACGATATGTATACTTGCGTAGAATCCACATTAGACATTAAATCATATATCTATATTTAAAGCGGGATCAAGTTTTTGGTGTCGTTGCTATAAACATAAATTGCAAACATATTAAAAGTGGGTCAGTCGTCCAAGATGGATTTAGTTAGAAAATTTTTTGAGAATCTGAAACTTAATTGTGGATGGAAATTGGGAGTGTTAGATGACAGACACTTACTCATTCAGATACAAAAGGAAGAAGACTATGCTAGACTCTTTGCTCAACAATCAGTTTTGATTGTTGGCACTCACATGAAGCTTATCAAATGGACTCCTGATTTTGACCCATCTAAGAACCTCCTATCATTCCTATGTGGTTCAAACTTCTGGGGCTTCCCTTTCATTTGTACTATCCACATGCTTTGTACAACATTAGCCAAGCTCTCGGTACTCCTCTCAGAGTTGATGCTCCTAATTTTGATAGGGTCTCTCAAGATGGTGTCAGGGTTCAAGTGGAGAGGGATTTCACTCTCCCTGATGTGGATCATTTTTGGATCACTGATGGTGCGGATGGGTTTTGGCAGGAGGCTGTGGTGGAGAGCAGGCCTCTCTTTTGCCAGCATCGCAGAATGTTCGGGCACATTAGAGACACCTGCTATAGACTGCATCCCTCGAGGAAAAGGGCTGCTGGGCCTTCTACTATTGTTGGAAATTCCCAACATAGAGTTAACACTACCCTGGCTCAGGAGAATAGGGTAGCATCTGATGCTGATAAAAGTTTAAACTCAGCTGACATGGCTGTCGGGGAGAAGTCTGAGCCGGTTATACAAATTGCCACTCCAGAGACTACAATGGTAACTGAACATGCTGGAAGTGCGGCACTTCTTCCTGTGCCGGAAGTCGTTCAGGGGGCTACTTCAGTCATCTGCTCCAACAGATACATCCAAACTTTCAGCAGAAAAAGAAGAATTCCCCTACCAATTGTCGAACCCACCGGCAAGAATCAGCAGGACTCTACGGAAGAGGAAGAAGTAGTAGTAGAAGAAGAAGAAGAAGATGATGATGATGGAGAAGACTGACAGGTTTATCATTCTCGTTGAAAGAAGAAGCCTGGGGTTACACTCCTATTTGATGATACCTCGGTGACTCAGGGCAATGGAGTAGCATTAAAGAGATTACTCCATGGATCTCCAAGAAATAGACCGAGAGTATCACGTTCTCGCTCTTGATTTTGTTCTGTAATTTTTGAATATTTTTTATTTTTTTTATAGCATTATATCGCAGGGGAAAGGCTCCATGGGCTCTCTCCTCAAGCTTCTATAATCGCTTTTAAATCAATATAGGCCATAGGGCTTCTGTTGCTAATATATATATATATATATATATAAATCAGAGTTCATAAATTTTGGCAAATTTAAAAAAGTTGCACCAAGAATTCAGAGGTTTATTCAAAATCCCATTACCAGTTGGATCAGTTTTGATATTAAAAGGAAATGGAGCAAATTTGTCAAAGCACTGCATACCTGGAGTGGCACAGCGCCGAGTTTCAGTTACTTTTCATGGGATGAGCGAAGTAATTTCTTTAGAATTGCTGATCCTCGACTCGAAACAAAAGAGTCGGACGCAACGCTAGAAGAAAAAATTGAAATCAACTTGAGAAATGGAATAATTCTATCTCCAATAATGGATCCTAAAGTCAAAGATAAATAAATTATAGCACCAGAAGAAATCATTCCTCCGGTACGAAATTATTATTTGAAAGAAACAAAGACGATCATCATAACAAGGTGGACTACGACATTCAACCCATTTAAGAAAATTGCCACTGAAATAGAGAACATGTACATAACTTCCAATTTAAATAGCATTTCATGTTTGATAAGCAAAACTAGTATATTTATGTTTGAATAGAAAAGTAGCTACACATGATGTGCTGATAATAGAAATATCCTGACAGAATATACTTCACATACTGTGCCCAAAGTGAAATTAACCAGTGCTGCAAGCAAAACTGGCAGATTCATGTTTGAGATGAAAGGTAGCTACACATTGATGTGTTAATAATATATGTATCCTGGCAGAATAAACATTGCAAATGTCCATAAAAAAATAACCATAGAGACAACAGTAATTCACGTGGTTCGGTCACATTGACCTACATCCACGGGGAAGGCATCTGACACTTTTTATTATCTGAATAGCTATAAGATATAAAGCTTGTTGTGTACAATATTTTTTGCACAATGCATATAACAAGAAAATCTGTAACAAATTAAAAAAACTTGCTGAAAAATTATGGCCTGCAATTTCTATCCTCTACTGGTACTTCATTTCTTCTCTATTGTTTCATTTGTACTGCAAAATTGAGGCAAGAAAATTTGTACTGTTTCATTTCAACACAGTTTCCGTCTGATGATATGTATGCTGGTATAATATCCTCGCAGAATATATTTCACATCATGTGCCTAAAGTGAATATAACCAGCATAGTGATGGCTAAAATATCAATCTTCTCATTCAACTTCAGTTTTTTCTCAAGTCTTTGTATTGATGAAATATACTTTCTATCAATAGTAAACTCTTAGTGAAATTAACCAGTGCTGTAAATAAAACTGGTAGATTCATGTATGAAAAGAGAGATGACTACATATTAAAGTGCTAATGATAGAAACAATCTAACATAATATATTATACATCATTTGCCTAAAGTGAATATAACCAACATAATGACAACTGAAATTTCTTTACTCTCCTTCCATTTAGTTAGAATCGTGTCTTTCTATTGTTGAAAAATACTTTCTATCATTACTAAATTATTCAAGAAGTTAACTAGTGATTCATACAGAATTGACAGATACATCTTTTAAAAGAAAGGTAGATACAAATTGATGTAGTAATGATAGAAATATCCTGATAGAAAAAATTTTGAAACATCTGCCTAAAGTCAATATAACTAGCATGGTGATGGCTAGAATGGCTCCAATATTTATACTTCAGTTATTCTCGTGTCTTTATATCATACGTCAATTCTTCATGAAATTAACCACTGATGCATACAAAAGTGGCAGATACATGTTTCAAAAGAAAGATAGCTACATAATGATAGTTAGAATGTAAGTAAACAACAAAAAAAACTGTTTATGATTTGCATATTCTTCTTGAATAAAAACTGGTAGATTAATGTATGCAAAGAGAGATAGCTACATAATGAGGTGCTACTGATAGAAATATAATGGCAGAATATATTTTGCATATTGTGCCTCACTGATGGGGGCAATTTCATTATTCTACTTATACTTCAATTCTTCTACTCTTTTTTCTTTTGTTGGATGGGAACTTACATAGAAAAAAATTACATTTTCTGTTAGAATAAAAATTGGCAGATACATGTATGAAAAGTGAGATGGCTACATAATGATGTGTTACAGATATAAATATAGTGACAGAATATATGTTGCATACCGTGCCTCACTGATATGGGCAATTTCTCAATTCTCCTTATACTTCAAATCTTCTACTCCTTTTTAATTGTTGGATGAGAACTTACATAGAAAAGAATTGCATTGTCTGCTAGAAAAAAAGCTGACAGATACATGTATGAAAAGAGAGATCGCTACATAATGATGTGCTACTAATTGAAGTATAGTGGCAAAAAATATTTTGAATATTGTGCCTCACTGATGGGTGTAATTTCTCTATTTTCCTTCTACTTCAATTCTTCTGCTCTTTTTTTATTGTTGAATGGTAACTTACAAAGAAAAAAATTGTATTTTCTGCTAGAATCAAAACTGGCAGATACATGTATGAAAAGAGAGATGACTACATAATGATGTGCTACTGATAGAAGTATAGTGGCAAAATATATTTTTATTATTGTGTCTCACTGATCGGTGCAATTTCTTTATTCTCCTTTTTCTTCAATTCTTCTACTCCTTTTTTATTGTTGTATGGGAATTTACACAGAAATGAATTGCATTTTCTACTAGAATCAAAATTGGTAGATACATGTATGAAAAGAGAGATGACTATATAATGATGTGCTACCGATATAAATATAGTAACATAATATATGTTGCATAGTATGTCTAAAGTGAAATTAACAATACCACTGATGGGTGGATTTTCTCTATTCTCCTTCAACTTCAATTATTCTACTCTCTCTCTCTATGATTGGATGAAAAAATACATATTATGAACTGCATTTTATGCTTGAATAATTTCGGGCAGATTTATGTTTGAAAAGAAAGATTGTTATATAATGATTTGCTACTAATAAAAATGTCATGACAAAAAATATTGTACATATTGTCCCTCAAGTGAAATTGGATGAAAATTAACTGTATTACTAATAGGTGGAATTTCTCTACCCTCTTTCTACTTCAATTCTTCTACACTCTCTCAATTTTTAGATGAAAAATTTCATACTATGATTTCCATACTCTGCATGAATAGAAACTGACAGATGCATGTTTGAAAAGAAAGATAGCTACATTATGATGAGCTATTAATAGAGATATCCTGGCAGAATAAATTTTAAATATGGTACCTAAAATAAAAATAACCAGCATAGTGATGGCTAAAATTTATCTACCTTCTTTCTACTTCAATTATTCTACTCTCTTTCATTGGTTGGATGGAAAAATACATATTATGAATTGAATTTTCTGCTTGAAAAAAAAAACTGGCAGATTTATATTTCAAATGAAAGATTGCTACATAATGATTTGCTACTGATAGAAATGTAATGACAAAACATATTATACATATTGTGCTTCAAGTGAAATTGGATGGAAAGATAGAAGGAAGATACTGATAGAAATACCGATAAAAATGCATCCAAACAGGTCCTAACAATACTAATGATGGGTGAAATTTCTTAACCCTCCTTTTACGTCAATTCCTCTACTCCATCTCTATTATTGGATGTAAAAAATATACTATGATTTGTATATTCTTCACGAGTAAAAACTGACAGATTCATGTTTGAGAAGAAAGATAGACACATATAAACTGGAAGGAGAAGAGAGGAGCATTGAGTAGAAGAGAAGATCGAGCAGTAGAAATAGCTCTAGAGTAGGAGAAAAGTTGCACATTAATCTTAAAATTACCTTCAAAAAGGTGGAAGGGGAGTCATCGAGGTCGGGTGCGGGGAAGCTCGAGGGGCAAAGGAGAAGTGGAGGAGAAGATTTGCAGAATACCTGTAAACCCCAAGGCAGAAGAGCAGGCGTCAAGTTCGGTTGGGGGGAAAGCGCCAGGGGCAGGGCGAGAAAATAAAATGAGAAAGCAGAACAGAAGTTGAGACCACGGGATAAACCTCTCTGCTTGCTTCCGCCATAACTTCGCGGCCATTCACCACAAAGTTCTGCCCCAAACGACGAAGAGGGCGGAAATTCACGGTGAATGGCCGCTCATCCAAACAGGCCCTAAAACATATGTTAAACTTGGCCAATTTGATCTTATGTGAAAAAACATTTGCAAAATTTATAACAAATGAATGGGCTTTAAATTATCAGAATTTTATTGTACATCTCTTTTGCTTTAAACCAAATATTAATATTTTCAAAATCATTTCATTTTGGATTATTAATCACCCAATTATTTCAAATGAAATGGAATCATAATATATTTAGTTCTCTCATATTATATACATGCCACTTTAAATACATATTAGTATTACCATACATTTTGATTCAAAGAAAGCACTTTTTTTCTTTCTTTTGTGTTCATTTTTCACTATGGGTTTTCAATAAGACCGTCACAAATGTGATTTAGAAAGTTTCGACACAAGCAATGAATTAAACTTTGACACATATGAATAAGTACTTATAAAATTTAAATATTGTCAGCATGTCTTTAAACTGATTATTTAATCTTTTTTGTTGGTTATGTGAATAAAATTTATATGAAAATAAGTAATTAAAGATGTTTTGATGGATATATAAATGTACAACTCAATATAATGTCTAAAACTTTTTGAATCATGTTTGAGTAAAAGCTGAGTTAATTAGAATAAGTGAATATGGTTTAATTTTGCTAGTTCAACTTTTAATTTTGGTGAAACCTCGTTCAAACTTAATGTGAGCCTTCTTCAAATATTTGTTTAAATATAGTTTCCATAAAGTTTGACCTTGATTCAACTTCTATTCAAATGCCCTTTGATCATTACTTGAATTGGATTTGAACATTGTTTTATCATGTCGCAATATACTTTCAAACAAGATTCCAAGCATGTTCAAATAATAAAATTTAATGTTGTTTTATACCTAGTTAAAATCTTATTTGAATTGGACTAATTAGGTTTGGGTCAAATCAAAAGTAATAACTTAGCTATGTAATTCAATTTCTTACAAAATTTTCACTTAAAACTATTATTTTTTCTGAGTTGTCATATCCAAACCAAGTTATCATTTTTATTGTGATTTAGAATGACACTAATCCAACACATCTTAAGGTTTTCTGTTTCTGTGACATAGCAAGTTAAGTTCAGCTTCGATTGATATGAGATTGAGTAGTGATTTTTTGCCTATTTAATAAATAGGTCAAATTTAAGTTGATTATTCTTCTGTTCTATTTAAATTCCAAAATTGACCCAAGAACCTAAATTGAAGCCCCTACATAATTATAGCATTAGGAATGAGAATCAAAAGAATATAGTCAAATTAATATTTATTAAGATAAAAAACAAATAATTATTAGTTTTGATAAATATTACTCATAATAATCTCCTAAATCTTTTTATACATTTGGAAAGATTGTTAAGAACCATTTTTAATTGATGTATCAATTTAATAGACCTTAAACCATTACATCAATTCCTCTAACACTATTTATTATAGATTTTGATATTCTTTTTCTTATAGATGGTGATTCTATGTTTATTAAATATCAAATGAACTTAGTAGCAAGTTATAAACAATTTTAAGTAAATATTCCTAAATGGAGAGTCATGTTCTAACAATAAAAAGCAATATGAAAGATTAGTCAATATAATGCTTACTAACAATGCATACGAGATCGTCTATAAAGCAGAGGAAGATGATGATGAAGATAGTAATGGTTACATGGATATTTTATTACTAAAGTGCCCAATGTTGACAAAATATTATGTTAAGTAGTTAAATTTAATAAATATGTTAAGTCTTCTGATTTTACATATTCCTGGGAGAGGAAAATATAATTATTGATATAAAACAACATGAGCAACATTTTTCTAAGAAGGTCATTTTCTTAATGTATAGGCAATTCAATGGATTTTAAATTGATAAACCCATGGTTGAGTCTTTCTTCAAAGCACATAAACACTAGAGAAGGTTTTTGGGTAAAACTTCTAAAGTTGTCCTTTTGCACCCCCTCTCTAATCACTCCTAAGGATTGTCATGTCCCCTCTACGAATTTGGTGGTGTTAGGAATAAAAAAAGTGCCTAAAATCAACCAACTATCACACTAGGGAATGGAACAGTGCCCAGGCACCAGACCCTTGTGCGCCTTGGTGCCAGTCTAGCGCCGCCCATGCGGCGCCTAAATCTCACGCTCTTGGTAAAAATGAGGATTTTACCCTATTTTGGGCATCTAGTGATCCACTTAAAATTTGATAGTTTTTCAATGTCTATTCATTCTTATCTTTTATGATATTTCACTATAAAGGAAGGTGTTTTGTATGTTTTTTGGTTTTAGGTACAAAAAAATGCTTTTGGAGAAAAGAAAAAAAATGATGCAATTTGGAGAAAAAACGAGCAAAAAAACAAATTTTAGCCTCACACATTTTGATAAGTCTTTCTTTGCTTAATCTCCTTTACACTTCTTGCATATTTTTGAATGAGATTACACTTTAAAGAAATGTTATTTTTATGTTTATTTTGTAGGGCTATCTGTTAGGAACGCAATGCAACTGAAATGGAGCGAATCAGAGCTGAAAAGGAGCCAAACGAAGCAAAAACAGTGGAGCTGCGCAGAGTAGGGTGCAGACGGCGCCCTATCCAGCGTCGGACCGTGCCAGAGTCCAGAAAGCATGAAAATATCATTGGAAATAGCACCGAACAGCGTCCAGACCGCTCCAAAAGTGGTATTGGCCACGTACATCAAATCTGGACGCTTTTTGGAAGGTTTCTTCAAGCACCTCTTGGGAAATTCATTTCTTAAAGCGAATTTGAAGCCAAAAAATGGTGGTAGATGTTAGGAAAAATGTAGAGAATGCTTAGAGATTTTAGAATATAAGTAGATATGTAGATTTCTACCTTTTTGGAGAGATTGGCGAGGGGATTTTAAGAGAAATTGTAAGGTTTTGTACTAGCCTTGCATGGATCAGCGGGAGACTTTGTGGGAGAGATCTTCTTATTTCTTTCAAGGGGAAAAAACTAAATATTGTGTTTTTCATTATCTTATGATTTTGTAAACATTTATTTTGTGGATTTGCTTTGAAATGAAGTTTTTCGTTGTGTTTTTTTCATGATTTGTGATGTCTTTTTGTTACTCTTTCTTCTTATTTGGAAGTAGTGACATGAGAAGATTATATCATTATTTTTCTTTTACTTTTCTTTTACAATGAGTATGATTCATGTTTAGGATATTTGGATGCATGATAGAAAAAGTTTTAATATAAATACGATGATTTGTACTTGCACTTCATTTAAATTACAATAAGAGCTCGTAGTTGTTGGATTAATGAGTCCGCTATAACTTGGGTCTCACCCAGACTTAAGTTTTACAACAGAAATGATGAATTTAAACATTGACTTACACTAAATTTGTTACATCTTTTCTCTAACTTTATTTTCATTAGGTAGGAGTCGCGAACCTATTTGATGAACACCATATGGATGATCTTACACTATCTTTATAACTGTTAGAGGTGCATAATTATAAGGATTAGGTGATGCCTGAGATTGGTGCCTAGGAACCAATTTATTAGGGATAATCTTATCATTGGGATTATAATCTATAAAATCATTTTAAAGTACCTAATTTACTAGTGTAGTGATTCCGTTAGAAATTTTAAGTAACGTAGTGAGATTGGTTGAGTTAAAGAAAGAATTAACCTCATTTATCATAGGTGTGTTTATGTTTGTGTTACAACTTTATTTAGGTATTGAAGAACATTTTTATATTCCCTTACTGAAACATGCTACGCTAGTTAGACTTTGGTTTAGTTAATTTCATTCTAGCATGATTAGTTTAGATTTACTTTTTGCTGCATATTGTTTTGTCCTAATGAATACTTGCAAATGATTTTGATAGACATTTATGGTAGATAAAATTTCTAAATTATTTTCTTCCTGCTTATATTTTCTGTACTGAATGATATATATGCTAAAAATTAAGTTTGGAGGTAGGAAGAAAAATAAAATTTTAATGTGAAAATACTTCCTTTTTGTGTAATTTTATTACAAGCATGTTTTAGGTTAGCTTTACTTTCTCATACAGTTTTTCTATCCTGATTATGCATGTATATAAATTTGATAGGAAGTTTTAGTAGTAAGTAGATTCAACCTTTAATTTTTCTTCCTGCAGTATTTTATGGAATTAATTATAAAATATTTTAAAATTTAAGTTTGGGGAGAAGAAAAATATTAACTCTTATTTGTTCTCAATTATTATATTTTCAAAAATTATTAGCATAACTTCTCGCAGTTGAACCTCACTTGAGATAACTAAAACTTTTCATTTCAATTGAATATTATGGAAGGATTGGATGAAAGTTTTTAGTAATAAAAGTTAATTTTATAAGGATAAGATATTTGGTATGAAAGAATTTGATTATAGTTAACTATTTAAAGTAAAGAAAACTATATTTTTGAAATGTTAAGAGACTTAAAGTATTGTGTGTTAAGAAGAGATTGTGACTTTATGATGAATAATAAAGCTCATACCTAATTATAAAGTAAGGATGTGTTTCAAGTTTGAACTTTAGAAAGAGGAGAGTGAAGTTCAAAATCATTACAGGTTCTCCAGATATAGTAATCCTCATTTAAAAAAATCTATATATAGAAAAAGAAAAGAGAGTAAACAAAAAGGGGATTGAAAATAATCCCGAAAGAAAAGAAAAAAAAAGGAAAGAAAAATATTTATGAGGAGAAGCTTGAGGAGATGCCTAATAAAAATTGGCTTCACTTGAGTCACCCTAAAGGGAGAACTTGATTTCATTTCTGAATTTATATTTAAAGTATTGGCCTACATTCTGATGAAGTTTGCATGAACTCCTTTTTCACATAATCTTTCAAGGCACTCTTAATTTAACAAATTATGGTTTATCTTGAAATAAATAGAAGATTAGAACCCTTAGACTTGATTGCTGAATATTATTATACCTATAGCGTTAACTTGAGTTACTGAATTTCTTTCTAAAAATCTAACCAATATATTATTTTGAATGAAAAATTTTAGTGTATTACAGGTGAAAAGTACATTGCTTTCAGTTATATTTTTATGTAGTAAAAGTGTTACTTGAGGACAAGTAACAATTAAGTTTGGGGATTTTGACACGCCTAAAATATATACACTTTTTGCTATATCATTTTACTCATTTTTGATGATATTACACTTTAAAGGAAGGTATTTTGTATGTTTTTTGGTTTTAGGTACAAGAAACGGTGATTGGAGCAAAAGGAAGCAAAAACGGTGCAATTTAGAACAAAAACGAGCAAGAAATGAAATTCTGCCCTGACACCTTTCGAGAGTCTTTTGATGCTTAATCTCTTTTACACTTCTTGCATATTTTTGAATGATATTACACTTTAAAGAAAGGTTATTTTTATGCTTATTTTGTAGGGCTATCTGTTACGAACAGAACACAACTGAAATGGGGCGAAACGGAGTTGAAATGGAGCCAAACGGTGGAGCCGCGCAGCAGCCTGCTCGCCGACGGCGAGATTTTCCCGAGACCACCGAAAAGTGCCCAAAAAGGCAGCCGACATCGGCCTCGAACCCCCCGATAGCGGCCCGGATGACCATGAACCTACTTTTGGCGGTTTTGGGCTAATATTCGACGTATTTGGACGTTTTTTCGAAGGGGTGCTTAAGGAAACTCTTCGGAATTCGTCCATGCTCTTTAAAAATGGCAAATTTGTGTTAGAAATGGGTAGATTAGAGAGGAGAACAAATAGAGGAAAGGAGAGAAAAACTTAGAGGAATGTTTAGGATTCTTAGATTAAGAGTAGAAATGTAGATTTTTACCCTTTTGGAGAGATTGGAGAGAAGATTTTGAGAGAATTTGTAAGGGATTTCGCTAGCATTGCGTGGATCGCCGGAAGACTTTATGGGAGAGATCTTTGTCTTTCTTTCAAAGCGAAAAAACTAAGTATTGTTCTTCATTATCTTATAATTTTGTAAACTTTTATTTAGTGGATTTGCTTTGGTTACATGAAGTTTCCGTTGTGTTTTCTTTGCGCTTTGTGACGTATCTCTCTCACTCTTTCTTCTTCTTTGAAAATAGTGGCATAAGAAGATTATGCCATTATTTTCCTTTTACTTTTCTTTTGCAATGAGTAGAAATCATGTTTAGGATTTTGTGATGCATGGTAGAAGTAAATTTAATTACAAATGTGATGGTTTTTACTTGCACTTCATTTACATTGCAATAAGGGCCCATTGTAGTGTTAAAATTCGTTGTAGTTGCATCGACCCGAAAGGGCAGTGTAATTCTCAACAAAGTGAAACTACATTCAAATTCCATGGATGGTGAAGTTCATGAGGTTTGAATGCAAATAAATAGGGAAATATAATAATAATCGGGCGTAGAATTGGAGATTTTAGAGTGACATGCTAAAATCCTCAATTCGGTCCTATCGTTTGGGTGCTGAAGTGTAGATTGTTAGCCCTCAGGTGAGGGGAACGTGGGAGCTCCGAAGTGAGAGCCAGTATCCTCCCAGCCTAGCCGCAGATTCAGTAACCAAGCATAGGATTAGTCAATGTTCTTTATGCCTGGACCAAAGGGTAAAGAATATGATTGCTTCTATTTGGCACATACAATATTAAATGCATCTCATTCCTATACATTATCTATTTCATTACATAAGAATAGTAGTTTTTAACATCTAAAAATTCTCCAAACTAATTCATCCAAAAAGGGTTATATTTAGAATTGTTATTTGCATTTAGATATAATTACTATCTTTACATTTAACACTTGCATTTAGGAATAGTTGCTAGATAAAATATAATTTTAATCGACATTCCAAACTAAGGACTATTAGTAGTAGACTAGAATTTGACTAAAGACTTCTTACTTCAGTTCCTCATGGGATCGATACTGGGGTTTTTAAAGAAAACTCTATATTACTTGAAACGATACGTATACTTGCGTAGTACCCCTAGTGTGTAAAATATTTTACAATTTTTATATCATTTAAGATTTTGCACACTAGCCGCCATTTATAAATTGGGTCAAGTTTTTGGCCATCTTTTGGAAGTTAATTTACTGCGTAATTGCGGGTCGGGTCAAAATTAAATCTATAATGGACGAGTTAATGGAAGTTAACTTAGGTACTAGCGAAGAGCCTAGGCCGACCTTTGTTAGCTCCTTACTCAATAAAGAAGACTCCAAAAACATGATCAAACTACTAATGGAATTTAGAGACTGTTTTTCTTGGAGTTATGATGAAATGCCAGGATTAGCTCCAGATGTCGCAGTTCACAAACTAGGAGTGGACTCCACTGTCATTCCAGTCAGACCCAGAAGAATGAGTCTAGAGATTGAACAACAAGTTATAGCTGAAGTTAAGAAGCTAATAGACGCTAAATTTGTCCATGAAGAACAATATCCGACTTAGTTAGCCAATGTGGTACCAGTCAGAAAGAAGAATGGACAAATCAGAATTTGTGTGGATTTCAGAGATTTGAACAAGGCATGTCCAAAGGATGAATTTCGTCTACCAATTCCAGAACTGATGATCGACATCGCTTCTACACATGAAATCTTCTCTTTCATGGATGGATCATCAGGATACAACCAGATAAAGATGACACCAGAAGATGAAAAGCTCACAGCCTTCAGAACGCCAATCGGAGTATACTGCTACACAGTGATGCCTTTCAGATTAAAGAATGTAGGAACAACATACCAAAGAGAAATGACGAGAATTTTTGATGATCTCATTCACAACTAAGTTGAGTGCTACGTGGATGATGTGGTCTTCAAAAGCAAATTGAAAGAAGATCACCTGTATGATTTGAGAATTGTTTTCGAGCGATTAAGGAAATTCAACCTTAAGATGAATCCCTTGAAATGAACCTTCGGCGTTACCTCTGGGAAATTCTTATGATTTGTTGTCCGACATCATGGAATTGAAATCGATCCGGAGAAGATTAAAGCTATCTTAGAAATGCCACCTCCCAAAACCTTGAAACAACTACGATCCTTTCAAGGAAAATTGGCATATCTTCGACGCTTTATCTCGAATTTGTCAGGGAGGTGTCAGCCCTTCTCGACATTACTTAAAAAGGACGCCAAATTCGTTTGGGAAGAGAAATGCCAGCGGGCCTTCGAGGACAATAAGTAGTATTTAATGACATCTCTTATTTTAGCAGCCCCTGTCTCGGGTAGACCGTTAATACTTTATACCGCGGCTTTAGACGACTCCCTTGGAGCCCTGCTAACCCAGGTTAATGATGAGGGAAAAGAAAAAAGCTCTATAATACCTGAGTCATCGTCTAATTTCGACAGAAGTAAAGTATCCATCGATTGAGAAGCATTGTTTGGCCCTGATCTTCGCCGCTCAAAAGCTCAGGCATTACATGCTTTCTCATAAGGTCAACCTTATTTCAAAGGTTAATCCGTTGCAATATTTGATGACTCGACCGACGCTTTCCAGCAGACTTGCCAGGTGGTTGATGATACTGTTGCAATTCGATATAACTTTCGTACCGCTTCGTGTCGTAAAGGGACAAGTCTTAGAAGACTTTCTAGCAGCACACCCTCTACCGGCAGAATCACCTCTCAACGATGACTTGCCTGACGAGCAGATAATGAGCCTAGAAGACCCCAACGATCAGCGTTGGGAGCTGTACTTTGATGGAGCATCTTTAGCACAGAAAGATAAAGAATCGCAAACGATAGTGTCCGGTAAGGCAGGAATCAGACTAATATTTATAACACCGGAAAGGGGAATGTTAAGATACTCCTACCATCTAACGGAACCATGTACGAACAACGAAGCTGAATACGAAGCTCTCATAACCGAGTTAGAGTTAACTATTCAGATGAGGATAACAAATATCAACATTTACGGGGATTCTCAGTTGATCATTCAACATGTCATCGGACAGTACAGAATTCTAAAGCCAAGACTCGAGCAGTACTTTCAGTATGCCATGAAATTATTAGAGCAGATTCCAAATGTAACGATCTACAAGATCCCCAGAAGAGAAAATGCTCTCGCAGATGCGTTAGCCCACCTTGCAAAGGAATTTGCCTTCTTGCAAGACGAATCAGTGGAAGTGTCAGTTCAGGGACGTCAGGTTCTCTCACAGCTCGACATGGACATGATACACAAGTCAGAAAAAGATGAAAAAATAGTTGCAGCAGTAACGTAAAAATACGGAAGACTGGAGGCAGCCATTAATAGACTACTTGCAAACAGGAAACCTACCAGACGATAAGTCATTATCCCATCAAATCAAGAAAAGAACTATTTCTTACACATTAATAAACAATACATTATACAAAAGGTCTTTCGATCAGATGTGGCAAAGGTGCCTGAGAGAGTCCAAGGCTCGTGAAATTGTTAAGGAAGTGCACTCAGAACTTTGTGGCGCTCATCAGTCGGGTCTGAAAATGAAGATGAAGATTAAAAGACTAGGGTACTACTGGCCCTCGATGATGACAGATTGCATGAAAGTTGCAAAGAGCTGTCACCAATGCCAAGTGCATGGAGTGGTTCTACATCAACCTCCAAATGTGCTACATCCGACAATTGCGTCATGGCCATTTGAATGTTGGGGCACATATATTGTGGGTCCGATAGAATCGCCTTCTTCAAGAGGACATCGCTTCATTCTTGCAGCTACAGATTACTTTTCTAAGTGGGCAGAAACAGTACATCTCAGAGAAGTGAAAGCACATCACGTGCTACAGTTTTTTAAGAATCAAGTCGTTTACATTTCGGGGTACCGCGCAAGATTATCTCAGATAACAGGTCCGCATTCAGAAGTACGAAGATCAACAATTTTGTCAGAAGACACAGGATCGACTAGCGCTATTCAACGATCTACTACCCAAGAGCGACTGGCTTGACCAAAGCTTTTAATAAAACTCTTGTCCAAATCTTAAAGAAAACTTTGGACGAAAATAAAAGAAATTGGCACGAGAAGTTGTTAGAAGCCTTATGGGCATACAAGACGACTTTTAGAACTCCTACTCAGTCTACACCTTACGCTTTAGTATACGGGTCTGAAGCCGTCTTACCCTTGGAGGTTCAGCTTCCCTCACTCAGAATTGCAGTTGCAAACAAAATCACTGCAAAAGAGAATGCCAAATTACGACTAGAAGAATTGGAAAGCTTGGAAGGAAAACGACTTTCAGCACAGCAAAATTTGGAACTGTATCAAGCCAAGATGATCCAGACCCATGATAAACTGGTCCGCCCAAGGACATTCAAAGTCGGTGACTTGGTTCTAGTTCTCAAGAGGCCTATTCTCACACACCACAAGATAGGAGGTAAATTCGAACCGACTTGGGAAGGGCCGTTCGTGGTTGAGACAGTCTACTCAGGAGGTTCCTACCAGCTTATGAATTGCCACGGAGAACGATCTATGCTTCCAATTAATGGACTATATTTGAGGAAGTATTACACAACCTGATGTTTCGAAGGATGAACTTTAAAAGTGGAGTCTCATTCCTAGAAATACGGGCACAGTAATCACTTGTAACTAGGTCCGAACCCAAAAACATAAAAATAGATGATAAAAATCATTAACAAAAAAAATGTGTTAAAAGAAAACATGTGAAATCATAATGATGAAATTTTGATTCCTTCCTTTTAAATCAATTCATTCCTGATATTTCCTCATCTCTTCCTACTTCCTTTAAAATTTAAAAGGAGTAAATAAATTTTTTTAATTAATAAATATTTTCTTATTGTTCTTGTTCTTAGTACAGCCCCTGATCCTTTCCTTGTTTTTCGCAGAGAAATGTCGAACGGACGGTTGGTTCTGAACTTTAAGAATGGCATGAGTCTGGCACTCGATGAAAAGAGGATGAAAGATGGGGCCATGATTGAGATTGATTCCGATTTCACACCGGCGGGCTACGATACGAAGAAACCGATTGGACCCCGATTGACCGGAAGAATTCCACGACGAGACAGTAATGAAATTGGGTGGCCCAAGTCAACAGTCCACTAGCAAGAAAAGAAAAGCAAACGCCGCTCATGCAACAGGAGAGGACAAGAAAGTTAAGTTCGTGGTTGCTACAGCAGAGGGCAGGCTTGTCAGCGCCATGCCCACAGAAATTCAAGAAGTAAGGAGAGCTACTCTCACTCCTACTCAGCGAATAAATAAGAACCGTTACATTCGCAAGATGCTAACCAAGCTAGCAGTGTACCAACATGAAGAGACAGTTGCTACCGTCAATACAAATACTTTAAAGAAATCGGTTCGTTAGGAACAAGAAAAGAGAAAGTCAACTCCGAGAACAACAGAAAGGATGAAAGAAATGCCAAGAAGAGCAGAAACAAAATCGGCGCCATGACGCCATGCAAATGCACCAATTTTGAAAGTCTTGTTGCGAAACGAACCCCGGAGGATGTCTCGACAGAGACGATCCCTGAGGAACCAAGACATGTGGGAAAACGTGCTGGGGTTAAGCCATACATGCCCCAGTACGTCACCAGGCCTCGCCAATTGCAAATAATTCTGGAATACGAGCTGGAAAGGATGCAGAATGTTGAGAAGAAAACTTTTGAATATTTTGAAAGAGTACGAGGCAAGAGGATTAATATCTTGGAAGGCCTCGAACTGCATACAGATGTGTTCTGAGATTATGAACAACAGTAAATTGTGGACTGTGTCATCGAGCTTCAGAAAATGGGTCGAACTGGCCGTCTAAGGGAAAAGACCTATTCAGAACCCCGAAGATGGATGTCAGGAAAAGGAAGAGTTACGATCCAATGTGGGTGTTGCTACAACTTCGCAGTAGACAAAAAAGGAAATCCACCAGGGATACTCTATCGCAGTGAGGTGGATTCGATGCCAAGAATTATTAAGAGAATGGTAAAGAGGATGGTGACATGGAGGGTTTTGCCCACGGACTGCATACCCAATAACTGCATCATTAATATCTACAAGGAGAGCGACTGCATACCTCCACACATAGACCATCATGACTTTGTCAGACCTTTCTGCACAGTGTCTTTTGTCAACTAGTGCAACATCATGTTCGGATCTGACCTCCGAATTGCAGGGACCGGAGAATTCCGAGGGCCGGTGGAGATACCACTACCGGTAGGTTCTGTCTTGGTATTAAAAAGAAATGGAGCAGACATAACAAAACATTGCATTCCAGGAGTGCCTGTTGAGCGGATCTCCGTCACTTTCAGGAGGATGGATGACAGAAAAATGCCTTTCCACTTTCAGCCAGATTCAGAGTTAGAGAGCCTTCGACCCTATGAGCTGTAAGCTACATGGGAGATAGCACACCTCCAATGCGCATCCTGACGACATTTCCTGCCAAGGATAGCTTGGAAGGTGATGTTATTGTCCATGTAACTCACTATTCTGACATGGATTTTGACAGACGCTTTTGAAAGAATCAACAAGAATCTTACACAATCCGTTTTGGGTTTATGTGGATTGTATGAGATGTTGAATTTTCAAAGAAAATTTCATCATGTTTTGGATCGAGCTATATGATGTATCTTCAACAAATTGAAATGGAAACAACCATGTCGTGTTTTGCCTTCACCTCTTTTTGTGCAAATTGACTGCGAAACGCCATTAAGTTAAATGAACTTCGAACAAAGAACGAAGGAAAAATAGAAAATAAATAAGAACTCTTTTTAAAAAATCTGACGTCAAAACGAACTCCAAATTGACGCGAACTCTAAGTAAACAACAAAAAATGAAATTGAATCACCAAAACAAACGAAAAGAACCTAAATCTCGAATTGAATTCCGATTTGAATTCATCGATTCGAATCTTGCAATTCTTCTTCAAATTGAAATCCATTTGAAGCTCTTTTGAACCCTCTTTCGAGTTGATTCTTCCCCACGGAAGACTCAAACTTTAAGTCCAAACTTCTAAACATTTTTGTCGTCCTGAAATCCTTTTCGACTCTCCGCAATCTCTTTCCTCTTTTGAGAAGGTCGACTGAGTCTATTGACACAGAACCACAAAATTTTTGATTTGGTTCTGATGGCATGGATTCGTATCCTTTGCCAAACAATCAAACTATAATCAACTCTCTTGGGATGTGAAACACTTTCATGTCTCATTCCAATCTTCCACTAAACTGAAATTTCCACAAAATCTTCAAAACCAAATCAAATACAAGCTTTTGGGATTGGTACCTAAATTCCAATTCACATCCCTTCGAGACTGGTACCAAATTCCAGTTCTCTCCTTTCGAGACTGGTACCAAATTCAAGTTCTCTCCTTTCGAGGTCGGTACCAAATTCCGACTCTCTCTCCGAGATTGATACTAAATTTCAATTCTCTCTTTCGAGACTGGTACCAAATTCCAGTTCTCTCATTTCGAGGTTGGTACCAAATTCTGACTCTCTTTCCGAGGTTCATACCAAATTTCAATTCTCTCTTTCGAGACTGGTACCAAATTCTAGTTCTCTCCTTTCGAGTTCGGTACCAAATTTCGACTCTCTCTCCGAGATTGATACCAAATTTTAATTCTCTCTTTCTAGACTGGTACCAAATTCCAGTTCTCTCCTTTCGAGGTCGGTACCAAATTCCGACTCTCTTTCCGAGATTGATACCAAATTTCAATTCTCTGTTTCAAGACTGGTACAAAATTCCAGTTCTCTCCTTTCGAGGTCGGTACCAAATTCCAACTCTCTCTCCGAGATTGATACCAAATTTCAATGATCTCTTTCGAGTCTGGTACAAAATTCCAGTTCTCTCCTTTTGAAGTCGGTATCAAATTCCGACTCTCTTTCCGAGGTTGATACCAAATTTCAATTCTCTCTATCGAGACTGGTACCAAATTCCAGTTCTCTCCTTTCGAGGTCGGTACCAAATTCCGACTCTCTTTCCGAGATTGATACCACATTTCAATTCTCTCTTTCGAGACTGGTACCAAATTCCAGTTCTCTCCTTTCGAGGTCGGTACCAAATTCTGAGTCTCTCTCCGAGATTGATACCAAATTTCAATTCTCTCTTTCGAGACTCGGTACCAAATTCCAGCTCTCTCCTTTCGAGGTCGGTACCAAATTCCGACTCTCTCTTTCCGAGATTGATACCAAATTTCAATTCTCCCTTTCGAGACTGGTACCAAATTCCAGTTCTCTCCTTTTGAGGTCGGTACCAAATTTTGACTCTCTTTTCGAGATCAGTACCTAAATTCTGATTCTCATCCTTTTCAATCAATACCTAAATTCTGATATTCTCCTCGAGGTTGGTACCTAAATTCCAGTTCTCTTTGCAATCTCGAGGTTGGAACCTAGGTTTCAATTCTCATTTCAAATCCGAAATCTCTGTGAAATTCACCTTGAAATCTAAATCCCAAATTAAATTTAAGAAAAAACTCCGATTAAATCAAATTTCAACCGAAATTAAAACTAGAATAAAAAATTCAAACTCAAAAATTAAACTTGAAATAAAAATGAAACCAAATCTAAAATCCAATTTCTTGAAATTTTGTGATTTGAAATTCACCTTCTTCTTCCCCAACGAGAGTTCTGGAAACTTCATTCTTGAAGGTTTACCTGATACTCCCCAGCGGGAATTTTCTACGCTTTGCTCTGAGTTTGTCACTTAGACATCTGTGTTGGTTTTGTTGATCTCTTCGGTCAATGCCAATACGCGTGGTGTGCTTAGTTAGCACACCACACCTATTGGGGGTCCATTTGTTGACCTCATTTTTGATGAGGTCTTTTCTCTTCTCTCTCCTTAGTACTTAGGATCTAGCCATAGGGCCCCTCCTTGACTATCTTAGAGGACTAGAAATGGGACCCATCACTTAGAAATTCAAACACTTCTTGGCTCCCTTCAAACCCCACAAATTTGATTGTAAACCCCTAAGCCACTTGGAGGGTTAAGATCAAATGTGGAGGTTTAAAGGATGAGTTTCCTATAGGACTCTTGGGCCTTAGGATTACCCTGGGTGGTCTGAATTGGTGAGGTCTAGCTTGCACACACCACACTCTCACACATATTACAAAACCCTAAAAAAACCACACCTATACCCAATTTGACTTCCTAACTCATATAGGTAATTCATATGGATGGTCCTCAACCCCTAAGCGCCTGGTTAAGAGGGTTATGAACAACATATTGAGTGCCTAAGATGAGTCCTCTCATGGATCTTGTGAGCTTAATATGACTTCATGACTCAATCAAATGGTTTCATTTCACTCACACTTGATCAACCTTTATTTTCCCAAAATTTCAATTTTTGACCCCCGGGGCCCTAAACCCACCAAGCCTACCAAATACCCTTGAAATTGCCCAAAATTTGCAAAATTGCCTAAATTACCCAAAATTCCTCAAAATCAGTCCTAAACATTTACCCCCACTAAAATTGATCATCCTTGGTCAAATATACCAAAATTTTCAAAATACCCCCTCAAGAACCTCCAAATGCCCAAAAAACCCTTTTAACCCAAAAATTCCAAAAATTCAGAAAATTCCCAAAAAATTCCAGAAAATCCTAAATATTTCTAATTTCATTTTGTTCAACTACACAATAAGCCAATTTTGTCAATTTAGTTTACTTTTACTAAAACCCCCAATTTGACCTATTTTTAACCTAAGTGGACCCAATGTCCCACCAAACCAACCCAATTGACCTCAATTTTGATCCAATTCAATTATAAACTTCAATCAAATATCCCCAATATCAATTTAGACCAAACCCAAACCCAATTTCATCAACATGTGGATCCAATTTCAATTTGAAGCTTAAAGCCCAAATTTGGCTCATGAACCCAAACATAGCCCAAATCCAAAAATCAAAAGCCAACAAAAATTGAAAATTATTTTTCACTCCCCCATAAACATTTTTCAACATTAATTTTACATCAAACCCAACATTAACCCAACCTTAGCCCAAGTTAGCCCAATTTGGCCCATTTTGACCCCATTACTAAAAAGCCCAAATTGAACCCATTTCAACTCCAAATGGCATCAAATCTCTTCTAAAATTACTCATGACACATTCTTAAACCAACACCAACATTTATTTGACACAACCCCTCACCAATTTTCATCCATCAATTTATTTCATAAACCTAAAAGCCCACTTCCTTAAGCCTTTAAAAGCCCATCCAAAATGATTTCAAAAAGCCCAAAATTGGCTCTAAAGCCCACATGACAATTTCTCCTCATCATAAATTTAATTGATATCATCCATAAGTTCTAAATCAATAATCAAATCATTCCAAATCAAGGTTCATCCAAATTAACAGCAAAATGCCAAAATTCCTAAAACCCTCCTCCATGAAATTGACCAAGTCATTTCCTAAGCCATGAGCAAGCCTTGGAGCCATGCACACGCCACATGAAAGTCATGAGAATCTTAGGATTGTAAACCCACCATAAATGGAAAAAGGAGGAGAGCCTTTAAGCACCCCTTCAAAGTCATTAACCATTCCCATGTCTCCCCTAACCCATGCTTAAGCCTAATTGTACTTGGATTGTGACTTGACCCCACTAATTAAGCTGGTCCAAATGACTTTCTCTTCAGCCCAAACCAGCCTTGGGGAGGTGCACCTAGCCTAATCCATGCATTAAACCAAACCAAGTCCAAAATAGCCCCTTCCCCCTACCATTTAAATCAATACCCTTTACACATGTCTAAGGCCAATTGATTGCACGAAACCCCAGCGCTGACCACACTGAGTCAGATGGTGACCTGACCCTGGCCGGCCAGTCACCACAGCCGCCGGAAACCACCAGGTTGAGAGGCTTAATTTGATTCAAAAATTCAAATTGAACTTGTTAATTTGTCCCAACTCAATTGAACTCCATGGCTGTTCTTCCCTTGCCCTGAGCAGCTGATCCCAGCCTCCAATTGCCCCTAGGAAGCCCTCCAGCCACCTCTATTTAAACAGCACCACCTCTCAGCAAAAAGAGGTGCTAAACCAAACCTTACCAAAACTCTGCCAAAATCACTCCAGACCCTTCTCCAAACACAGAGCACTTGATTCCCACTGAAATCCAGTCCTAATTCCCTCTAGCCGAGCTCAATTTCTCAGCTCAAAATCTACCCAAAAATAGGACACTTCACCACAGTGAGCCAATCCTCAAATTGATTGACTCTACACCTTCACCAGACCAAGAGAAGAAGTTCCCCAGCAAAAGCCCCCTCTCCAGGACAGCCATTTCTTCTATCGGCCAAGCTTTGAAATCGGGCTTGGTGGAAGTCTGGTCTAGACAATTCACCAGGGCCAGAGGCTTCATCCCTAGGCTCCTCCAGCTTTAACGAACGTGCCGAGCACATTCAGTCGAGGCCTCACCTCCTAAACCAAGGTATGGAGACTTCTCCTTAACCCGAGCTTCCAGCTATTCTCCATTTCATTTGAGTCAATTTCAATGCATGTTAGCCGTATGGATGTGTAGCTCTAGGCTAGACGAACATGTAGGATAAAACTGCTTGCGATTTGGTTAACTATAGCTTGAGATCTTAAGGTTTTAGTGTGGACGGCTCTCGGGACACACCAGTCGGAGACGATGACCAGCAGCCGTTGGATCATGTGAATATCAGATGGACGGTCCAGATTGCGTCGGACGAACAGACAGAACGAAACTGCGGGACGCGGGGCTGCTGACTCAGGTGGTGGCATCGAATAGAAGCGCGCCGCGTGGCCTTTCAGAGCTGTCGAGGTTGACGCGCCGCTGACTGGGTTAAGTAGATAAATAGGATTTTTCTATTTATTTTAATACCTGAAATTTTAAAAATACATATCTTTGCATAGAAAAATCACAAAAATAAAATAAAAATACCCTCTTGCTCAGTGAACAGAGGAGAACAATGTGGAAAAAGAATTAAGTTAATTTGTTGAGTAATTTATTTTTAATTAATTATTTACTGATTTCAGTGTTTCAATTCTCCACTCACACACAAAATTCACCATGGCATGAGACCATAGGGCTTTTGTAGCCTCAATTCTTGAGAACATTCCATGAATTTTCCAAGGCCAGAGGCCATCTCTATGGCAAGTTATTGATTTTTCAAGTTTAAGTGTCTGTTTTGGCATTGTAAATCCAATAATTAGCTTGTTGCTTAGAAATTTCTAAGAAAATTTAAGGTAGGTATCTTATGACCAGAGGACTCTAAGAAAAATAAATTTTGAGTTAACTCATTAAGAATAACCTTAATTGGCCTAAACATTCAAAACTGAATTTTAATTAAATATGATTAACCACACATCAAAAACACTTGAAAACAATTCTCCACTGATCTTTAGGGTCAGAGGAGTCCCACATAAAAATTTGAAATCAATTGAAAATGATTTAACCCACTAAATGGATTAATTAAGTCACATAACCCTAATTAAACTTTAAAAATTCACAACTCCAAAAATACATCTCGAAAATTTACCAAATTGGTTTTGTGACTTCTCTGATATCATAGGAGTCTATGAAAATTAAAATTGGAATTTTCTAAAAATTTTAATTTTTCACCATATTTTTAATATTTTAATAATTAAAAAATAATAAAAATCACAAAATTGTCACAGTTTGCCTCCTAATCACTTAGGAACAAACAAAATACTTTTCCCAAGTCTTTAGGTTAAAAAATTGAATTTTAAAGGCTTAAGACAATTTTTTAATATTAAAAATGGATTTTCTAACCTTTTCACCTAATTAATTCTAGTAACAAACAACAACAACAACAACAAAGCCTTAATCCCACTAAGTGGGGTCGGCTACATGAATCCTTTTTCTCCATTGTGTCTGATTTAGTGTCAAATTTTCGTTCAATTCTAATAAATTAAGATCATTTTTTATGCAATAAGCCCAAGTTTTCCTAGGTCCGCCTCTCGCCTTTCTTAACATAAGTTGTATTTAAAACATCTACTCTCCTAATCGAATCATCGAGTGGTCGACGTTTAATGTGACCAAACCATCTAAGGCGACTCTCTCTAATTTTATCCGTCATCTGGTGCAACTCCAACCCTTTTACGGATATATTCATTTCGCATTTTGTCTCTAAGAGTAAAGCCACTCATCCACCTAATCATTCTCATCTCGGCAACACTTAACTTAACATTATGCTTCTCTTTTAAAGGCCAACATTCAAGCACCATAGAGCATTGAAGGTCTCACCACCATCTTGTAAAATTTTCCTTTCGGTCTAAGTGGTACTTTCTTATCACACAATAGGCCGGACGCATTCCTCCACTTCAACCAACCAACTCCGAATTCTACTATTCACATCCCCATCTATATCACCATCGCTTTGAACAATGGACCCAAGATATCTAAATCGTTCACACCTTTTAATAATTTGATCACCCAAAGTTACACTCGCTGTCACTAGACCTACTATTACTAAAATTACATTCCATGTATTCAGTTTTAGTTCTACTCAAACGAAGACCTTTAGACTCCAATGTAGACCTCCATAATTCAAGTTTTTCCTGGACTTTTTCTCTTGTCTTATCCACAAGGAGGATATCATCAGCAAAAAGCATACACCAAGGTACATCCTCTTGTAAATGCCCGAGTAAGACCATCCATAAATAAAGCAAAAGATATGGGCTTAAAGCCGATCCTTGATGCAAACCAACGAAATAGTAAAATACTTGGTCAATCCTCCTTCGGTTCGAACACATGTAACGACTCTAGCATACATATCTTTAATGACTTGAATATAAGTTATATCAACACCTTTCTTCTCAAGGACTCTCCAAAGAACATCTCTAGGAACCTTATCGTAAGCTTTTTCTAAATCAATAAAAATCAAATGTAGATCCTCCTTATTATCTCTATACTTCTCCATCAAACCTCTCAATAAATGTATAGCTTCCATGGTAGACCTGCCCGGCATAAATCCAAATTGATTATGAGAAATCTTCGTAATACGTCTTAACCTATGTTCAATTACCCTCTCCCATAATTTTAAAGTATGACACATCAATTTAATTCCTCTATAATTTGCACACTCTTGTGCATCTCCTTTATTCTTAAAAATGGGGACCAAAATGCTCTTTCTCCACTCCTCGGGCATCCTTTTAGTTTTTAAAATAATATTAAAAAGTTTAGTAAGCCAGAAACCCCCAAATCACCTAAACATTTCCACACTTCAATTGGGATATCATCGGGTCCTACAGACTTGCCCCCCTTAGTTTTCTTTAAAGCCTCATCAACTTCTTTTTACTAATGCGACGGTAAAAATGAAAAGTTTTATTATTATTAACGATATTAAGATCACTAAGGTCAATCGTACTTTCAGCATCATCATTAAAAAGTTTATCAAAATAACTCACCCACCTATGTTGAATATCTTTTTCTAAGAAAAGCACTTTTTGATTTTCATCTTTAATACACTTTACTTGAGTTAAATCTTTACTTTTCTTTTCTCTTTGTTTAGCTAGTTTATACATATATTTTTCACCTTCCTTAGTATCTAACATGTTATAAAGATCACTAAAAGCAAAATTTTTAGCGTCACCGATTATTCTTTTACACTCCACTGCGGCCGTTTTATATTTTTCCCAGTTCTCTACGCTTTTACATTTAAACCAATTTTTATAACATAACTTCTTATATTTTATCTTTTCTTGCACATTATCATTCCACCACCAACTATTTTTATTTATAGAAACTTTTTCTTTTGATTCTCCAAGTACATCTTTAGCTACTTGTTTAATAGTATTAGTTAATTTTTCCCACATAACATTCACGTCTTCATGAACATCCCAAATATTTAAATCTTGAATTTTACTCATAAAAATAATTTTATTTGTGTCTTTTAGGTGCCCCCATCTTATTCTACGATGTTGATTCCTAGTATTCTTTATTTTACAACTCTTCATCTTAAAATCTAGAACTAATAATCGATGTTGGGTACTTAATTGCTCACTTGGAATAACCTTACAATCCTTACAATCTCGACGATCTCTTCTTCTCATAAGAAAATAATCAATTTGTGTTTTATTAGATCCATTCTTATAAGTAATAAGATGTTCATCTCTTTTCTTGAATAAAGTATTAGTAATAATCAAATCATACGCTAAAGCAAAATCTAAAATGGTTCTACCTTCTTCATTAATCGCTCCATAACCGTAGCCACCATGAATATTTCGAAATCTTCTACCACTCTACCGACATGTCCATTTAAATCTCCTCCAATAAAAATTTTTTCTTCAAGGGGTATCAAGTGTATTAAGTCTTCTAAATCATTCCAGAATTTATCTTTAGAGCCTATATCTAAACCAACTTGAGGAGCATAAGCACTTATAATATTAAAAATCTTAGTATCAATAATAATCTTAAGTGCTATAATTCTATCTCCAACTCTATTAATTTTGACAACATTATCTTTCAAACTCTTATCTATAATTACACCTACACCATTTCTAGTACAACTCTTACCAGAATACCATAGTTTAAAACCTAAGTTATCAATCTCCTTAGCTTTTTCTCCAACCCATTTAGTTTCTTGAATACATAGGATATTTATCTTTCTATGGATCATAATATCAACCAATTCCATTAGTTTACCATTGAGAGTACCTATATTCCAGGATCCTATCCTAATACTAGTATCATGGACTAACTTCTTTACCCGCATCCGTCCGTAATGTGGGAACCCTTGCTTACTTGACACTACACCCGGCGCCGGTGTAGCGGCCTCGCACACTTTCCACTCGTATTCAGAGCCATACGGCGCGTCACTTCTATGGGACGCCCTAGCACTTACACAATGATCAAAAGGATTCATGTCATGATTTTTTTTCGACAAGTTTTACGCTGGCTGTCGACTACCTAACGCAACCCTCCACTTTTCACATCCGGGCTTGGGACCGGCAACGGCAGTGTTAATTAATTCTAGTAAATCAAAGAAAAATTAGAAAAATATAAAATTTGCTTATCTAGACTCTTTGAGGTCAGAGGGACTTAAGAAAAATATAAAATTCATTTTTTTTCAACCTTAAATTTATTTTATAATTAATTAACACTCGAAAATTCAAAATAATTATAATAAATACAATATAATTCAAAAAATCACCAAAATTGGTCCAAATGGTCCTCTCTTCAGTAGGAACATCCCATAATTTTCCTAAGAACAGAAACCTTACCTTGGTCATGTTGTTGAATTTTTATTGAAAACCCATAT
This sequence comes from Papilionanthe hookeriana x Papilionanthe teres, assembly GCA_022702705.1. Lineage (NCBI taxonomy): Eukaryota > Viridiplantae > Streptophyta > Magnoliopsida > Asparagales > Orchidaceae > Papilionanthe > Papilionanthe hookeriana x Papilionanthe teres. The sequence continues at coordinate 20,832,176 of CM040423.1, forward strand.
TTTTCATAAAAATAAATATATAAATTAAATTAAATTTAGAAAAATCACATTTTCTCCTCTAATGTCTTAATTAACATGTGAGTGAAGTGACATAAAAATTTTAAGTTCATTTGAGATTAATTTGATGAGTTATGAAATGAACATGCTTAAAAGGACATAAAGGTAATTAAAGAATTTTAACCCTAATTAATATTTAGGTTTAATCAAGGGGAGGGTAAAATATCTGAGTTTAAAATTTTCATTAGATGATTGGAACATAGGGAATTAAGGGGTAGAAACCCATTAATCACCTTGAAAATATTTAAGGTAAATTTTAATTAATTAAACAATTTAAATTTTGGAAGAATAAGTTAAAATTTGGATTATTAAGATTAGGGGTATAATTTAAGAAGATATCAATTCTTTAATTTAAAATCCCTAAATGAATCACTTTAATAATATTCAACTCTTAATCAAACTCAAAAATGATAATTGAAATTAATAATTAAATAATTAAAAGGAAAATAAAACTTAATTAAATTAAAAGCTTAAAACATTAATTGATTTGATAGTCAAATTGAAATAAATTTTAAACATTAAAATTAATTTGAAATTACTTTAAAACAAATCTAAAACAAATTTGAAACATTAAAGAAAATCAACCTTAAGACAATTCATAATTAAAAACATAAAAAATCAAACCAATTAAAATTGACCTAGAAGTGTTACAATTAAGTCAAATTAAATTTAAATCATTAAAGTTTAGTTAAATTGAATAATCTAAACACCTCTTTCAATTCAAACAATTTAAAACACTTAAGAGAAAATCAACTTGAATTTTGAAACTAAATTAAATCATCCTAAATCATCAATCCAACTTTAAATCAAAGTAGTTAAATTCTTTAACAAACTAATTTGTCCCCTAAAGGTCTTCATTATCATAACTCTTAAATGAAGGATTAAGTGAAATGTCACTTTACTCATCGGACAATCAAATATCCAAGTTCACTGAGCAAGAAGCAGAACTCAACTAAACTTTGGATGATTAATTCACCAGTACAATAAAATTCATTTGGACTCAAAATAATCTCAGAAGTATTGAAAAGATGTTTAGGACTCGTTCTAAGCACTTTCTCAATATGATGAGATGTTTTAGAAGAACAACTGAACTTAATTGTTCTTTAATGAAGAAAATCATCCTTAACAAAACACAAGAACCAGACGTCATAGGAATTGACTAGCTATAGGATTAGGACTTTGATAGACAACCAAAACCTTCCCTTAGCTTTACCTAGGTGTTTTCTTGCAAATATATAAATGCCTTAACATGTGTTTTAAGTGCAAGAGATGACCCTCCAGGTACGGTTTTATTTTATTGCAATTTACTTACCTGTACTGCACTTTACTTTTCTTGCATGTTAAACAAGATTGAAACCCTGAATGAAAACTGAAACCTTTAGTATAGCCATAAAACTGAAACCCAAAACTAAATTAAAAATCACAACAAGATAAAATCCACCACCACAACATTTCAAAATATAAAACAACTCAAAATTTAATCACAAATAGAACACAAAACTACAACTACAAGTAAATTAAAAGGTCTCGTTGGATGATCGGGAATACCTCGGATGATGTAACCTACGTGTTGCTAACGGAATTTCCCACGGTCTAAATGAAAGTATGGAACTCATTCAGTTGAGTTTAGTAAATTCATTTGGACTAAGTGAATCCGATAAAAATAACGGTGCCGGAATGATGGAACCGTGGGATCTTAACCGGTGTTGTTATAATCAACTTTAAGATTCTCCTAATAAAACACTAAGATATGTGAACCTTAAAACCTTTCTAAACTAATACACTTCTCTAATCTCCTGATGGCCACTTTCTAAAACTAAACCTCTACAACAACAAGGAGCTTGGAGCATAGTGGACAGCACAGCCATCTTCGTCAGCAAAACTAGGGTCTACATCAGCAAAGCCTTCCTTAGAAATAAATAACAAAGCCATAGGATTTAGAGGTAGTTTGCCTAGTGTAACATAAATCCTCAACTTGTCTTTAGGCCTTTGCATGACCATATTATGCAAATTAAGCCCTAATTCGCTTAGGATTTCGAGGTTGTCGTTGGATAAGACGTAAATCCTCCTAACTTTCAGGTTATTTGCATAATCAGGTGATTATGTAAATGTAATTCCTATAATTAATTGGCCGGATTACAACATTAAATAAACTCTCAAATTGAAGCCAAACCATAGGAAAGTTGGGAAGTCATCGAAGTCCACTTCGGGTCTGTGACATCCCATACTTCTCTTCCTTTGGATTCTTAAAATAAACTGTTCCAAATTTAAACTATTCCCTATTGAAATTTTCAAAGTCCAATTGTTTGAAAACCTTAAACTTTGAAATTCTTGAGAGCAAAACCACTGATCATTATCGAGAGTTTTCTTAAATGATTCCCGTCATTTAAGATGTAATTAACTATAGGGGCTTGCCCTTATAGGGAACTTTAAGAACCCACATAATATAAACCCTGCTTAATTCATTTATATTAAGCATGGGAACTTGTAGGCTTATAAAATTGGTTCGCAGACCACGGATGTCACAAATCTTCTAGTTTATTTAATTGAGTCCCATCATCAAGCAGTGTGTCTCTTCTTCGGGATAGATACACGGTTTGTGATGCGGTGCTCGTTTATAAAAATTATTTGGGATGTGAGATCGATTTGATTTTATATCTTAAAAATTTCAAACTTAAAGTTATTTTCAAAATCAAATGCTTCTTTCTAAAACTATATATATATATATATATATATATATATTAAATTTAAAATTTAAAATTCACCGACAACTTCTGTAGGCGACCCCCTTTTCAAAATACAACACTCAACCTAAAAATATGTCTATACAATGATCAACAATTTGAGGATGAGAATACATTTATAGAAGAAGTGGTATTGCAAATGGGAAACCAAGTGCAAAGTCAAAATGTTGTGATTAGAAACATAGAGAATCAACTAGGGCAAATTGCTAATTCACTTAGCAATAGACCTCAAAGAACACTTCCTAGCAACCCTGAGATCAAACCTAAAGAGAACAATAATGAACAAGTATTCCTTGTTACTGGACAAGCTATGATAAATATGCAAAAAGGAAAGTTGATTATGAATATGAATGACTAGAAAATCACTTTTGATGTGTTAAAGACTATGAAATATCTAACTGAGAGAAAATATGATGATTATCTTTGGATGGATGAAATTGGTTATTTAAGTAAAGACCTTTTCCAAAAAAGTTTTGAAAGTAAGTTAACATATGAGATCGAAATGGAGATTCATGATGAGCTGATAACGTTATCTAAAAAAGACTATATGTATGTTCAGGAGAGGTGTAAAATGATGGACTCTACCAAAAATAGTTAACTTTTAATTCCATTTGTTGAAAAATCTCATGAACTTAAGATGGATGTACCCCATACAATTTTAAAGCCTACCTATTTAGGGAATTCATATACACCACCAGTCTTTATATCTTTAGATTCGACTCAATCACAATAAAAATCTGAATTGAATGATGAATAAAATAAAGTTATTGAACTAGGACTTGGAAGCAAATTTGATGATATATTTCAAAAGAACTTTGAGTTGAGAAAAGAGGATAAGGATATTGAAAGACCGTTAGAAGAAATTCCTAAAGAATCAGAAAAACTTATTTCCTCAACTAAGATAGATATAAAAAGACCACCTCCATCTTTTAATAAGTATCAAGGGGAGGAATTGGAAGATAACTTGTTATAGAAGAGTAACATAGAAGATTTTGATCCTGAATCTCAATTATCTATAGAGAATTCGATCCAAAATTTGGGAGGTCCTGAACTATCTTATAAAGATACATTTCTTATAAATTTCAAGGATGATATTAATATGCAAATTCAGAAAATCAATAGAAGAATATTGGATATAGAAAGAAATATAAGGAACAATGATATGAATCAATCTGAAAGGAAGAGCTGAATGAAAAATTAAAATTTGAGGATTTTGTAGGAATCCTTGGATCTAAAAAAGATTTGGTGATTGATCGAGGATTACTTAATTGGAATTTTTATACTGGAGGAATCATTTGTTGGGCTCATGATGTTAAACATAGCGCTTTATGGGAGGCAACCCATAGTTATCAGTGTGCTTTGATTTAGTATGCTTGAGAGTCATGATTGTTAGTGTTATATTATGTTTTCTTTAGTGTGGATTGATCAGTTTGACTGCTATTGGTAGATGTTTGGATTATTAGTTGTTTGATTTGATCTTTGTGTGTCATGAGGGAGGTGATTCCTTAACTTCTTATTATTGTTAGACTTGTATGTTCTCTTGTAGTAGTTGGATTGACGAGTCCACTACAACTCGAGTCTCACTTGGACTTGAGTTTTACAAGAGATATCATGAATTTGAGTAGTGATAGATCCATCTTAATTTTGTTACTTCATTTCTCTAACTTTGTTTTCATTTGGTAGGAGTCGCGAACCTATTTGATGAATAACTTGTGAATGATCTTACACTATCTTTATAACTGTTAGAGATGCTTAATTAAGGGGATTAGATGATGCCAGAGGTTGGTGCACATGAATCAATATATCAAGGATAATCTTATCTTTGAGATTATAATCTATAAAATCATTTAAAAAGTACCTGCTTTATTAGTGTAGTGATTCCGTTAGAAATTGGAGGTAAGTAGTGAGATGTGATGAGTTAATGGAAGAATTGACCTCATTTATCATATGTGTTTGTGTTTATGTTACAACTTTATATAAAACTTGAAGAACAATTTAATACTCCCTTGTTGATACCTGCTATGCTAATTAAACTTTTATTTAGTGAATTTCATTCTAGCATGATTAGTTTAGATTTACTTTCTGCTGCATATTGTTCTGTCTTGATGAATAATTGAAGATGTTTTGATAGACATTTGCGATAGATAGAATTTCTAAACTATTTTTCTTCCTGCTTATATTTTCTGTACTAAATGCTATATATGTTAAAAATTAAGTTTGTGTTAGGAAGAAAAATAAAATTTTAAAGTGATAATACTTCCTTTTAATGTAACATTATTACAAGCATGTTGTAGGTTATATTTACTTTCTCCTGCAGTCATTCTATCATGATTATGCATGTATATGAATTTGATAGAATGTTGTAATAGTAAATGGATTCAACCTTTACTTTCTCTTCCTGCCACATTTTATGGAATTAATTGCAAAATATTTTAAAATTTTAGTTTGGGAAGAGAAATGATTAACTATTAGTTGTTCTTGTTTAAAAGTATTTTTAAAATTATTAACATGATTTCCTGTGATAGAGCTCAATTTCAGATAACTGTATTTTGATTTTATTTGTGTACTTTAGTAGACTTGAATGAAAGTTTTTGGTAATGAAAAGTAATTTTGTGGGCTAAGATATTTGGTATAAGAGAATGTGACTATAGTCAACTATTCAAAGTAAGAAAAATTATATGTTTGAAATATTAAGAATCTTAAAACTTTATGTGAAAGGAAATGATTGGGACTGTATGATGAATCAATAATAAGCTAAAAAAATGCATATAAGGCAAAGGATTATGGTAAGTTCCAAATTTAGGGTGAGAATGGCGAAGTTCAAAATTATTAAAGATTATCCAGATATAGTAATCCTCACTTGAAAAAGCAAAAAACAAAAGAAAAAAAAAGAAAAGAGAAAAAGAAGAAAAAGAAAAGAAAAAGTGAGGAGAAGCTTGAGGAGATGCCTAATCAAAAATTGGCTTCACTTGGATCTACTTAAAGGGAAAACGTAATTACTTTTCTAAACTTATATGAATGGATTAACATCTTTACTAGTAGTTTCTCATAAAATTCTTTTCATACAATCCTTTTAAGTGCCTTAATAGGACAATCTACAGTCATTTTTGAAATGAATGGAAGACTAGAACTCTTAAACTTGATGACTAGATAGTCTTATACCTGCAGAATTTACTTGAATTATTCAAAGATCTTTCTGAAAATTTTACTGCTGTATTTATTTAAGTTAAAATCATGGTATTATAGAAAAAAGTTCATTGGAGTGGATCATTATTTTATGTATTAACTAAATTACTTGAGGACAGGTAATAGTTAAGTTTGGGGATCTTGATCAACTGAAAACTTGATAGCTTTTTAATGTCTATTTCATACCTATTTTTGATGATATTGCACTATAAAGAAAGGTATTTTGTATATTTTTTGATTTAGGTACAAAAAAGGCTTTTGGAGAAAAGAAAAAAAAATGATGCAATTTGGAGCAAAAAAAACAAATTTTTGCCTGACACATTTTGATAAGTCTTTCTTTGCTTAATCTCCTTTACACTTCTTACATAATTTTGAATAATATTACACTTTAAAGAAAGGTAGTTTTTATGTTTATTTTGTAAGGATATCTATTAGGAACACAACACAACTGAAATGAGGCGAATCAGAGCTAAAACGGAGCCAAACGAAGCAAAACGATGGAGCTGCGCAGAGTAGGGCGCCGGACGGCGCCCTATCTATCCAGCGTCGGACCGCTCCATGGTCCAGAAAGCATTAAAATATCGTTGGAAATAGCGTCGGACAGCACCCAGACAGCGTCAGACCGCGCCAGAAGCTGTTATTGGCCATATACATCGAATCTGCATGCTTTTTGAAAGATTTCTTCAAGCACTTCTTGGGAAATTCGTCTCTACACTATTTTAAAGTGAATTTGAAGCCAAAAAATGGTGGTAGATGTTAGGAAAAAAGTGGAGAATGCTTAGAGATCTTAGAATATGAGTAGATTTCTTTTTTTTTGGAGAGATTGGTGAGGGGATTTTGAGAGAAATAGTAAGGGTTTGTACTAGCATTGCATGGATCAGCGGGATACTTTATGGGAGAGATCTTCTTCTTTCTTTCAAGGGGAAAAAAACTGTAAGTATTGTGTTCTTCATTATATTATGATTTTGTAAATATTTATTTTGTTGATTTGCTTTGAAATGAAGTTTTTTGTTGTTGTTTTTTCGTGCTTTGTGATGTCTTTCGTGTACCCTTTCTTTTTATTTAGAAATAGTGGCATGAGAATATTATGTCATTATTTTCCTTCTACTTTTCTTTTGTAATGAGTAGTATTCATGTTTAGGATATTGAGATGCATGCCAGAAGAAGTTTTAATTATAAATGTGATGATTTTTACTTGCATTTCATTTACATTAAGAGCTCGTTGTAGTGTTAAAATTTATTGTAATTACGATATGATCCGAAAGGGCGGTGTAATTCTCAACAAAGTGGAACCACATTCAAATTTCATGGATGGTGAAGTTCATGGGGTTGAGTGCAAATAAATAGGGAAATATACTTTGATGGGTATATAATTGGAGATTTTAGGGTGACAGACTAAAATCCCCGATTTGGTCATAATGTTTAAAAACTAAAGCGAGAGTTAGTGTTCAGGCGAAGGGAAGTGGAAGATGTGGAGTGAGATTCAGTATCCTCCCAGCCTAACCACATATTTGGGGATTAAACCTTGGATTAGTCAATGTTCTTTATGCATTCGGGAGAGGGTAAAAAATAGGATTGTTCCTATTTGGCACATACAATATTTAATGCATCTCATTCCTTTAAAATTTCCAATTCATTACTTGTGAATAGTAGTTTTTATTATCTTAAAATTCTCCAAACCAATTTATCCAGAAAGAGTTATCTTTAGTATTAATATTTTCATTTAGGAGTAGTTATTAGTTATTTTAAAATTATGATTTACCTTTAAGAGTAGTTATTAAAAAAACCACTTATATCGAACTTCCAAACTAAAGTCTAATAGTAGTAGACTAGAATTTGACTAAGTACCTCTTACCTCGCTTCCCTGTGAGATCGATAAAAGAAATCCACTAGAGCTTTGTATTACTTGAGCAATACGTATACTTGCGTTTGAAATTGTAACTTACAAAATCATTATAAATATATTATTATGGGTTCATAAATTCTTGCATATAAAAAAGTCGCATCACCTAGGCGCTGAGCAAGGGTCCATAAGTCTCAATTAGGTGCTTGTCGGCCGTTAAAAATTTAATTTAAGTATATATTTAGTTTTAAATAGTTTTGAAAGAATAATATTTGATTTTTGAAAATATGAGACCAAACCGATCTAATATCTTTAATATTTTAAATAATTAAACGCTACACCATAAGCTATGCATTTATCCCAAGGAATAGACGTATTGCTTAATGATGGGGCTCGATTAAATAAACCAGTAAATTTATGACATTCGTTTGGTCTGTGAACCATTTTTATGTTGACTGACAAATTCCCATATTTAATACAATGGAATTAAATAGGGTTTATATTACCTGGGTTCTGAAGTTCCCTATAAGGGCAAGCCCCTATAGTTAATTACATCTTAAATGATCACTCAAGAAAACTCTCAATAAAGGTCAGTGGTTCTGCTTTTAAGAATTACAAAGTTTAGGCTTTCACATATGGACATTAGAAATTCAAAAGTGAATAGATCAAATTAGGAACAATTCTTTTAAGAGTCCAAAGGAGTGAAAAGGTAGGGGATGTCTTGGATTCGAAGCGAACTTTGATGACTTCCCAACTATCTTATGATTTGGCTTCGATTTAGAGAGATGTTTATTTGATGTTTCAATCTTGACAATTTTAATTAATTAGGACTTATATTTGCATGACATAATCATACAAATAGCCCAAAAGTTAGGAGGGTTTATGTCATAACGAACAACGACCTCGGAGTCCTAAGACGAGTTTAGGGCTTAAATTGCATAGTATAATTATGCAAATGCCTAAAGGATGAAGTGAGGATTTATGTTGCGTTAGGCAAACTACCTTGAAATCCTATGGCTTAGTTGTTGATTTTTAAGGAAGGGAAAGCTGACGAAGACTACCGTGTTGTTCACGACGCTTGCTCCGAGCTCTTTGTTGTTGCAAAGGGTTTAATTTAAGAGGTGACAATCAAGAGATGAGAGAAGTGTCATGTTTTAGAGGTTAAGTTTTCATGTGTGTCAAATTTGATGTATTAAATTTTATTAGGGTAAATATTAAATTTGATTAAGCAGAATCAATTAAGATCTCACGGTTCCATCATCCCGATACCACTATTTTCATCAGATTCACTTAGTCCAAATGAATTCTTTAAACTCAACTGAATGAGTTACACTCTTTCATTTAGACCGTGGGAAATCTCGTTAGCAACACGTGGGTTACATCATTCGAGGTATTCCCGATCATTCAACGAGACAATTTAATTTAGTTATGATTGTAGTGTTATTTGTTTGTGATTAAGTTTTGAGTGGTCTTATATTTTGAATGTTGTGGCGATGAATTTTATCTTGTTTTGATTTTAATCTGAATTTTAGTTTCAGTTTTGCGGCTATCCTAAGGGTTTCAGTTTTCATGTAGGTTGACATTGTTGTTTAACATGCAAGCTTGCAAGAAAGGAAAGTAAAGTACAGCGCAAGTAAGTAAATTGCAATAAAATAAAAGCGTACCTGGCGGGTCTTCTCGTCATTTCCAACTGCACTTAAAACGCATGTTAGGACATTTAAATATTTGAAAGAAAACATCTAGGTAAAGCTAAGGGAAGGTTTTGGTTTTTTACCAAATCCTAGTCATGTCACTAGTCAATCCTTAAGGTGTGTTTGAGGATGATTTTATTCATCAAAAAATAATGAAGTTTAATTGTTCTTCTAAAACATCCCACTGGATTGTGAAAGTGCTCAGGACAAGTCCTGAACATCTTTCTAAAGCCTTTGGGATTATTTTGAGTCCAGATGAACTTCAATAGGCGAATGAATTGATCATCCGGGGTTCAGTTAAGTTGTGATTCTTGCTCAGTGAACTTGGATGGTTGATTATCATATGAGCAATGTGACATTTCATTTGACACCTCATATAAGAGTTATAAGGTGAAACCCTTTAGCGGCAAATTAGTTCATTAAAGAACTTAATCATTCTTAATTGAAGTTGAATTAGTGATTTAAGCTGATTCACTTTAGTTATAAAGTTTTATTTGATTTTGAAAGTGTTTAAATTATTTAAGTCCAATTAAATTTTAATGATTTAAATTGTTTTGATTTAATTATAATATTTCAGATTAATTTCGATTGGTTTAATTTAATTATAATATTTTAAATATAAATTGCTTTAAATTAATATTAATATTTCAAATTTGTTTTAAATTTAGTTTTAAATGATTTCAGATTAATTTTAATATTTTAAGTTTATTTTAATTTGATTTTAAATCATTTCAAGTTAATTTTTAATATCTTAAGCTTTAATTTGATTATGAGATTTCAAGATTATTCCTTTTTTTAATTATTAGTTTCAATCATCATTTTTATGATTTCATTAATGAAAGTTAAGTGATATTTGATCAATTCATTGGTTAGGGATTCAATTCAAAGAATTAGAATCTTCCTATATCAATCCCCTTAACCTTAATAATTCATGCCTTAATTAGCTTCCAAAGTTTAATGATTTAACTAATTGAAATTCCTTCTTTAATGTTAAAGGTGATTAATGAGTTTCTACCCTTTAACTCCCTAGGTTTCAATCATCCAAGTTGCAAATTAAGATCAAATGTTTACCCTTCCCTTTGGTTAAGCCTAAAGATTAATTAAGGTTAAAGTTAATTAATTACCTTTATGCCCTCTTAAGCTTGTTCATCTCATAACTCACTAAATTAAGCTCAAATAAATTTAAAATTTTTATTTCACCTCACTCACATGTCAATTAAGACATTAGAAGAGAAAATGTGATTTTTCTATTTTTAATTTAATTTATATAATTATTTTAATGAAAAATAAGGATTTTCAATGGAAATTTAACAACATGACCAAGGTAAGACTTCTGTTCTTAGAAAAATTATGGAAGGTGACTACTGACTAAATGACCACTTTGACCAATTCTGGTGATTTTTTGAATTTTAATTTATTTATTATAATTATTTTAAGTTTTGAAGTTTTAATTAATTATAAAATAAAATTAAGGAGGAAAATTAGGTTTTATATTTTTCTTAAATCTCTCTGAGGTCAGAGAACTCAAAGAAATAAATTATATATTTTTTCTGATTTTTCTTTGAATTTTTAGAATTATTTTAGTGAAAGGGTTGAAAAAATCTATTTTTAAATATTAAAAATTACCTTAAGCCTTTAAAATTTAATATCTTTACTTAGAGACTTAGGAAAAATATTTTGTTGGTTCCCAGATGATTAGGAGACCGAATATAACATTTTGGTGAATTTTAATATTTTTATGATTTTTATAATTTTTTAATTATTAAAATATTCAAAAATAGGTTAAAAATGAAAATTTTATGAAAATTACAATTTCATTTTTCCTGGACTCTTTTGACCTCAGAGAACTCTCAAATTTGATTTGGTGAATTTTTTAGTTATATTTTAGGTTTTATGAATTTTTAATTCCAAATATAGCCATGTAACTTGAATAATTCAATTAATAGGTTAAATTAACTCTAATTAACTTAAAATTTTTATGTAGGGTTCTCTTAATCCTGAAGGACACTGGAGAATTGATTTCATGTCATTTTGATCTGTGTCTATTCCAAATTAATTTAATTTCATGTTTGAGTGTTTGGCCAAATTAAGGTTATTTTTAGTGAATTAGATCAAACCATAATTTTCCTAGGGTCCTCTGGTCCAAAGATACTTCCCCTATTTTTTTTAGATTTTTATAAACAACATGCTAATTTTCATAATTAATTTTCAAGAAAATAGTTCTAAACTTAGAAAATAGATAACTCCTTATAGACATAGCCTCTGACCATGGAAAAATCAGAGGATGATCCCAAGATCAGGGGCTACAAAAGCCCTATAGTCTCATGCCCTGGTGAATTGCATATGCTAATGGAGGATGCTAATATATAGAACATGTGATACCATGTATTTGGACACAAGGAAACGATCTGGATCGCGAAGAGGTGCGACCTAAAGTGAAGAGGTGCGAAAGACCTAGTCACGGAGTCCGGCGCCTAGGCGTGACAATCACCTTCTAGAAGATGCATTGAATTTAGACGAATTTTGAAGAGGTGCCTTAAGCAACCCCTGGTCAAATTTGGAGCTCTATAAATAGGAGCCCATTTTACAGAGAAAATCGCACCAAAACCCCCCTCTTAGTACACATAACCATTTTAGTATCTTTTCTCTCATCTCTAGTTTTATTTAGACTTTTCCATACTTAGGGTGCCACTTTATTTTGTATCTAGTGAGTTTATTTTGAGTGTTTATTGTGTGTTATTGTTGTTGGAGTCTTTCATCATTGCTTTGGAGTCAGTAGAAGTCAGCAGATCACTTGAAGGAACACTTCAGATAAGTATTTGTACTTTGGTTCTATGTTTTATAAATATATTTTGTTGGGTTATTTCAATGTGTTCTGAGTAGTTACTTATCTTTCTCCTTTCAACTATGAAAAGATTATAAATTAATTAAATTTTGTAGGAGAATTAAATATAAAATATTTTAAAACATTGTGATGATATTAATACCTGATCTTAGTTTACTTTTTAAATTGGCCATTTAATTTGTTAAAACCTGTTGAAGAATTTTGAGACCTATCCGGAGATAAATTCTTAACTAGTAGATATCACATGAATCCTTAGGTAGTCGCAGGCTATACGCGGATTGTTTAAGGTGAAGTGAAAATAAATAGGAAGATAATATTTATTGGGCATAAAATTAATTAGTTTTTAGAGTGACAGACTAAATTCTAATAATTTGGTTTATAGAAAGGTAACAGGTCACTGATAGGGCCGACCATAGCCACCCTTGGACATCTAGTAGTATGAGCCTAGATTAACCCATTATACTAATAAAATATCATGAGCCTATCTATAGATTAGTCAATGTTCTTTTCACCTGGACCAAAGAGTAAAGAATAGGAATGCTTCTATTTGGCACAATACCATAATCTTAATTCCCTACAAAAGATAATTACTCTATAATTCTTGGATTAGTTGAAAAAGAAGAAAGTCGTTTTTTGTATTGAATTTTAATTACTGCTTACTTTACCTTACTGCTTATTGCTTACTTTCTTTTAGTAAAAATTTTTAGTCAATTAAATTTGAATATATATATAAAAAAAGTATAAATAAATTGTATTTGAAAATTTCAAAATATTACTTATATTTCTTACTTTTTATAAAATTCTCTATACCTGTAGGATTGATAACCAGGATTCCACTAGAGCCTTGTATTACTTGAATGATACGTATACTTGCATTTGAAAGTGTGACTTTTACAATAATAAAATCTAAATATAAAATTATAAAATTAAACCTCGCGCGTCAAGTTTTTGAAGTCATTTGCTGGAAATTAAATATTCTAAAAAGTGGTATCAAATTCTTGTATTTTAAAGCAAATATAAAGTCGCATCACAATCAAGTTTTTGGCGCCGTTGCCGGGGATAGATTAAAATTTATAAAAAGGAAAAAAAAACATAAAACATAAAACAAAAACAAAAAAAAAACAAAAATATATTTTTTTTAATTTTTATGCGTAGTTCTGGAACTGAAGGATTACTACCTTTCGATTCAGAATTAGAAAGAACAATTAAAAGAATTAAAAAAGGAAAACAAATTTCGAAACATAAAAAAATGGCTAACTTACATAATAATAATCAAAATCCAATCGAAATTAATGAACAAAATGTTTATAAACCATTAAGGGAATATGCAAACCCTACAACTGATGAACTTCATGTTAGTATTCAAATTCCAACTGTAGATGCTAATTCTTTTGAGCTTAAACCTTCTATTATTCAAATGGTTCAAAACAATCAATTTGGAGGAACACCTAATGAGGATCCAAATTTACATCTTGCTAGTTTTTTAGAACTTTGGGCTACCTTTAAATATAATAATGTTTCTGATGATGCTATTAGGCTTAGACTCTTTCCTTTTTCCTTAAAAGATAAAGCAAATATGTGGCTTAATTCATTAGAAACTTGTTATATTAAAACATGGGCAGATATGACACAAAAATTCCTTGCTAAATATTTTCCTCCTTCTAAAACTCCTAAATTAAGAAATGATATTACTTCATTTACGCAATTTGATGGAGAAACAATTTATGAAGCTTGAGAAATCTTTAAAGAACTATTAAGAAATGTCCTCATCATGTTTTACCATATTGGTTAATTATTCAAACATTTTATAATGGACTTATTGGATCACTTATATCTATTATTAATGTTGTTGCTGGTGGTTCTTTAATGGCTAAGATATTTGAAGAAACCTACACCTTAATTGAAGAAATTGCTAATAACAATTTTCAATGACCTTCTGAAAGGGTTAATCCCAAAAGAATAGCCAGTATTCATGATAATGAAGTCTTTTCTATTTAGCTTCACAAGTGGCTGCGATATCTAATAAATTAAATAATTTTGCTATTAATATATCGCATGTAAATAATGATAATTCTGCAAATTCTGATGATTCTCAAACAATGGAAACTTTGCAAGCTATTGCTAGTAAAACTAATAAATCTTATTCAAATTATTATAATCCTGGTTGAAAAAATCATACTAATTTTAATTGGAGTAACAGACATCAAGTTAATCCAAATTGGAACAATCAAGAAAATTCAAACTATATACCAACTTATCCTTCTAGTTATAACAATCAGCAGAATAAGTTGTCTGTAGAAGAATTAATCTTGCAACTAAGCAATCAGTTGCAAAGTCAAAACACTACTATTCGTAATATTGAGAATCAGATGGGTTAAATCGCTAATTTCATTAATTACAAACCTCAAGGAACACTGCATTGTCAAAATTAATCCTAAAGGATCTGGAAAAGAACATGAACAAGCAAAAGCTGTACAACTTAGAAGTGGAAAGGAATTAAAGGAAAACACATAATGTGATTGAAAAAGAGAAAGAAGTTGAAGAGATTAAAAAACCTAAAGATACCATTTCTCCAAGTAAAGATCAGACCGTTGTACCTATTGAAGTGAGAGTTGAAAGACCTCCACCACCTTTTCCTTAAAGACTTAAACAACAGAAGCTTGACCATCAATTTTCTAAGTTCTTTGAAATTTTTAAGAAACTTACCATCAACTTCCTTTTGCTGAAGCTTTAGAGCAAATGCCA
The DNA here is from genome assembly GCA_022702705.1 of Papilionanthe hookeriana x Papilionanthe teres. Classification (NCBI taxonomy): domain Eukaryota; kingdom Viridiplantae; phylum Streptophyta; class Magnoliopsida; order Asparagales; family Orchidaceae; genus Papilionanthe; species Papilionanthe hookeriana x Papilionanthe teres. The sequence goes on from CM040423.1 coordinate 20,847,287, forward strand.
AGCTATGCAAAATTTATGAAGGATATTTTAAGTAAGAAGAGAAAATTTGAAGCTTATGAAACTGTTGCATTAAGTGAAGAATGTAGTACAATAATTCAGAAGAAATTACCTCAGAAACTTAAAGATCCTGGAAGTTTCACTATACCATGTGATATTGGAGAAAAATTCTATGGAAAAGCCTTATGTGATTTAGGAGCTAGCATTAATCTCATGCCATTTTCAATCTTTCGAATGTTAGATTTAGGAGAGATTTCTCCTACTACCGTAACTCTTCAGTTAGCTGATCGATCGATCACTTATCCTAAAGGAGTTATAGAGGATGTTCTTGTTAAGGTAGATAAATTTATCTTCCCTGTGGATTTCATTGTTCTACATATGGAAGAAGATAAAGAAATACCTATCATTTTAGGGAGACCTTTTCTAGCTATCACTCAAGCTACGATTGATGTACAAAAAGGAGAATTAACGATGAGAGTTAATGATAAAGAGATAACATTCAATGTTCTGAAATCAATGAGGTATCCTGATAAAGAAAAATGCTATTGAATGAATATTTTTTATTATATAATTGAAAATCATTACCAAGAAAAATGTAAGGTCATTTCTGATGATAAAGATAAATAATCTATGTTATATAATGAGTCATTAAATGAAGAAAATTTATCTGAAGAAACTCATTATATTCATGAAAATTGGGAAATTTTAAACAACTAAAAATGATATACTTTTACCCTCAATTGAAAAAGCCCCTGAACTGGAATTAAAAATTTTATCTGCACATTTAAAGTAAGCATTTCTTGAAGATTCATTAACTTTTCCTGTGATTATATCTTCAGAATTAAGCAAAGATCAAGAAAAAAAATTAATACGAGTTCTGAAGAATTATAAGAAAGCTTTTGGTTGGACTATTGCAGATATAAAAGGAATAAGCCCTTTAATCTGTATGCATAGGATTTTAATGGAATAAAATTGTAAACCTACTATTGAACCCTAAAGAAGACTAAATCCAATTATGAAAGAGGTTGTTAAGAAATAGATTTTGAAATGGTTAGATGCTAGAATTATTTTTCCTATTTTGGATAGCCAATGGTAAGTCCTATTCATTGTGTTCCGAAGAAAGGAGGAGTAACTGTCATTGTTAATAAAAAAAATGAACTAATCCCAACAAGACAAGCTACTGAATGGTGAATTTGCATTGACTATCGAAAATTAAACAATGCCACTAGAAAGGATCATTTTCCTTTACCTTTCTTGGATCAAATGCTGGATAAACTAGCTGGATACTCATATTTCTATTTTCTGGATGGATATTCTGGTTATCATCAATTACCCGTTGCTCCTGAGGATCAAGAAAAAATAACATTTACAATTCCTTATGGAACATTTGACTTTAGAAGAATGTCTTTCAGTTTATGCAATGCACGTGCAACTTTTCAAAGATGTATGATGTCAATATTCTGTTATTTGATTGATAAAGGAATTGAAATATTTATGGATGATTTTTCAGTTTTTAGAACTTCTTTTGAATCTTGCTTGGAAAATATAACGAAAATTTTGAAGAGATGTGAAGAAACAAATTTAGTTCTAAACTGGGAAAAATGTCAATTTATGGTCACAGAAGGCATTGTACTTGGACATAAAGTTTCACAAATAGGGATGGAAGTTGATCAAGCAAAAGTAAAAATTATTGTTGAACTGCAACCACCTACTACTGTTACAGATGTAAGAAGTTTTCTGGGTCATGCTGGATTTTATAGGAGATATATAAAGAATTTTTCTAAAATTGCTAATCCTCTTTGCCATTTATTGGAAAAAGAAGCTAAATTTGAATTTAATGAAGATTGTCTGAATGCGTACAATATTTTGAAAGAAAAATTAATCACTGCACTTGTCATTACTGCACCTGATTGGAATAAACCTTTTGAATTAATGTGTGATGCAAGTGATTATGCAATCGGAGCGGTATTAGGACAAAAATATGAGAAGATTTTAAAGTTATATACTATGCTAGCAAAACTCTTAATGAAACTCAAATAAATTACACTACTACTGAAAAAGAGCTTTTTGCAATAGTATATGTCTTTTGATAAATTTAGACCATATCTTCTTGGAACAAAATGTATCGTGCTCACTGATCATTCTGCTATTAAGTATTTAATATCTAAAAAGGATGCTAAGCCTAGATTGATCAGATGAGTTTTACTTTTACAAGAATTTGATTTTGAAATTGTAAACAGAAAAGGAACTGACAACCAAATTGCTAATTATTTATCAAGAATCAAAAATAATAATGAGAAGATTTATGAAGAAAATATAAATGAGAAATTCCCGGATGAGCAATTATGTCATTCAAGGATTACAAATGCCCTGGTATGCAGATATAGTTAACTACTTGGTTAGCAATAATTTACCTTATGGGATGAATAGTGAATACATTAAGAAATTAAAGAATGATTGTAAATCATATATTTGGGAAGATCCTCATTTATTTAAATTAGGAAGAGATTATGTGATTCGAAGATGTGTACCTTATGAAGAAACTTTTATAATTATTCAAAAATATCACGATTCTGAATTTGGAGGACACTTTGGAGTGGATAAAACTGCATTTAAAATTTTAAATTTTGGATTTTATTGGTCTACTTTATTTAAAGATGTTGGACATTATGTGAAAACTTGTGATTAATGTCAAAGCATGAGAAATATATCCAGAAAAGATGAAATACCTCTAAACTTTATATTAGAAATCAAAATTTTTGATGTATGGGGTTTAGACTTTATGAGACCTTTTGTACCATCATCTAGAAAGATTTATATTTTATTAGCCATTGGTTATGTTTCAAAGTGGATCGAAGTTGTAGCTTTACCTAACTGTGATTCCAAAAGTGTTTCTAAATTTTTAAAGAAAATAATTTTTACAAGATTTGGAATGCCTAGGATAATTATCACAGATGGAGGAAGTCATTTCATAAATATAAGAATTCAATCATTGCTGGAAAAATTCAGAATTAAGTATAGAATTGCAACTGCTTATCATCCTCAAACAAGTGGAATGGCTGAAGTGTCAAACAAAAAAATTAAAAGAATATTGGAAAAGACTGTTAATCCCAAAAGAACTGACTGGGTTGATAGACTTGATTCTGCATTATGGGCTTATAGAATAGCTTATAAGACACCTATCGGAATGTCACCTTATCGGTTAATTTATGGTAAACATTTTCACTTACCTGTTGAACTAGAGCATGAAGCTTATTGGGCGATAAAGGAGTTCAATTATAATTTGAATACTGCAAGAGAAAAACAATTATTACAACTAAATGAAATGGAAGAGATAAGAAATGAGTCTTATGAAAATGCAATAATTTATAAGGAAAGAATGAAGAAATTGCATGACAAAATGATTTCAAGGAAAATATTCGAGCCTGAACAAGAAGTATTATTATTTAATGCTCGTTTAAAACTTTTCCCTAGAAAATTAAAATCTAAATGGATGAGACCACTTATAATTGAGAAATTATACTCTTGTGGAGCTGTGGATATTAAAGATCCCAAAACTGGAAAAGTATTTAAAGTTAACGGATTAAGACTGAAGCCTTATATGGGAGAAATGAAATTAAATTACAAAGAGGCTTATGAGCTGAGTCTACCTGATTAATTCAGTTAATTAGGCCGGGCTGACGACGTTAAACCAAGCTCTTTGAGAGAGGCAACCCATATTTATTAATTTAAGTTTAATTATTGTTGTAAGGTATGCCTTGGTCTTGACTAAATTTGTATATAACTTCTGAAAATAGAAGGCTAACAAGTCTATATTGGCTTAAGCTAAACATTTTCTTGAAGTATGTAGAATTTGGACTTGGACCACTCCATGTCAAATGTGAGTAAAAAGGAGATCAAGTTAACCTTCGTTTATGATTGTTTGTGATTTAAATTTTTCGTAATTGTGTTTGTGTGTTAATCATATTCGTTTGTTAGACCTATTTTTATGACCGAAACTTTGCAAAACTTGACGATAGGCGAATCGGAGTAGATCGAGGTTCCGGCGCCTAAGCGCCAAAAGTTGGCTCTTAAGCACCAGAATAACTTGTGTATTGATGATCCGACGCCTAGGCGCCAGATTCCGGCGCTTAAGCGCCGCGGTTACAGATCGTGGAAAAACTGAAATTCATCAGTTATTCACACAAAATCTCTTTATATATAGCCTATTTTTCGTCCCCAATCCCATAGAAACACTAATTTCGACAAGAACAAGCCATTTTGGAGGAGTTAGAAAGGATTTGGAGGCAATGGATAGAAGAAATCATGGAAATGAGGTAAGAGACAAATCTCCTAAAGATCCTCAGCCTTATTTTAATGGTTTTATTGCTGTTAGTCAGGAGAAAATGTTTAGTCGAATGGATAAGATTGAAGCGGAACTTCAAAGTATTGGTAATCGTCTCCATGAGATGTACCACCAATACGAACACTTGGAATGACAAACCAAACTTCAATCTGATCATATGGCTGCCTATCATGACGCTCAAGTAGAAATGTACGCAAAGAACAAGTGGATTGATGAAAAGACGACTTTGGAATTTACAAGGGTGTTGGTGTTCTATCCCTTCGGTCCCATCGAACTTCATTGCGAAAGAGATGGAAAATGAAGATCGGTGTTAATAGATCTTATATGTGTTTTAGGTGTGATCGAGTCTTGTTTTAGTGTGTTGAATACCTCATTTGTGTGTTTGTTTAATTGTTCAATGTGTGTTGTTGGATTTGAATATTTGCTTTGAATATGTTGTTGTTTGTATTATGTATAAAACGATGAACCTTGATACAATCTTGTACTGAAAGTTATTGAATTTGGAATGGATGTTAGGATTTAGAATTAAAGAATTTGGATACATTTTTGTGGATCTATACTACCATTTAAAATTGATTGGGAAAATATTTAGAGGTTATAAAATGGATTAATACTCTCATAAGAGTAACTAGGAGTCAAATTTGATAAGATTTGGTGGAAAATATTTAATTTAAATCGAATTTTTGGAAGGGCGAGTCTGGCGCCTAGGCGCCGGTTCGGCCTGAACCCGAAAACTCATCTTGTTAAACCCCCCACGTCATTTTTGACGCCTAAGCTTCCTTCTCCATTGTTTTTCGTGAAAATACCACCTAGATATCCCATTTAGAGCCGGATTTTCAAGTTTTTGAGCTTGAAATCACCCGATTTCTTCATCTCGAGGTCAGATCTACATTCTAAACTCATTATTTTTTATTTTCACCATGGATTTTGCTCTCATTTAGAAAAACAAAAATTTTGAGAAAAATTTTGATTTTTTTTATGGTTAAATCCATGAATTTTTAAGCTTTTTCAAGTTTGAAAAGCTTAAATTAGTTTATTTTCCTAGATCCATTGAATTTATTTTGCATTTTTATTTTCACGTTTAGATGACACCCAAATCTAAGCGAGGAAAGGAACGAGAAAATTTTGATCGTAACAAGTTCGTCACTGCTGCTGCACACTTCCGATACAATGATTTTGCTACGACTCAGAAATTTATCTCGGAGCAAAGTTTTTATAATCCTGGAGGAAGAATTGAGGAAACAATCGTTGCGCTCAACTGACAACGATTCTGCTATTTCATTACTGTTGTCGTTATCCCGGTTGTTTGAGAATTTTATGCTAATTTCGTAGATGCGAAGGAATAGGAGAATTTTGTTTGAGGAGTTGGAGTAGGATTCACTCCTGAACGCATCAACATTTTCTATGGCCTGCCGCCAAACATAGAGTGATACTACTCATGATATCTCCATCTGAGGGAGATTTAGATATGATCATTGCCTACCTGACTGATAGTACTGGAGCCTGGAAGACTTGAAACGGAAAAAGGGTAAATTTTTCATCTTCTAAGCTTAATGGTGTTTCCAAGGCATGGCACTACTTTATTTCTGCTTGTCTCCTTCCATCCAATCATCTAAGCGAAGTTACCAAAGATAGATCTATTCTTAACTACTGCATTCAAGAGAGGAAGTCTATTGATGTAGGGAGCATTATTTATGATTCTGTGGAGGCTACTACTCATTCTAGCACTTCTATTGGACTTGGTTTTCCATGTCTGATCTATTCTCTATGTCAAAGTGCTGGAGTAACTACTGAGCTTTCTGAGGAAAAGCTCAAGTCGACAAAGCCTATAGGAAGAGAAAGCGTCAGCATTTATGATCGACTGCGAGGTAAGAGTTCTATTGCACTTGCTGGTTCATTACCTACTTCAGGTAGAGCTTCTACTTCTAGACCATCTACATCTGTCGAGCCATCATCTACTTTTTGGGAAACCATGCATGATCAGTTTATAGAGCAGCAGCATGAGTTATTCTTAACTCACTGCAGAGTAGATACGATAGACAAGAAGATTTATCATCTTTCTGAGTATACACAAAGAAAGAGTGATTACGATGTTGAGTATTCAGAGTCTTTAGTGAGATTTCTGAAGGATGAGCACGATGTTCAGTCCCCTACTTGTCCCAAATTTTTACCATATGTTGATCCAAAAGATATGAAGTTTTCTTTTGGTGATGACGATGATGAAGCTACAGACAGTGATTAGTAGCTTGACTTATCTCTAGAGATTGTTGATTCTGTTTTTAATGTGTTTCTTGTTTCTTGTGATGTTTATTGTAATGTTATTTGTTAGTGTTATTGTGAACTTTTTATGTTAAACCTGTTTTTAGATTATGTGATGTGTGCTTAAGACTGAAATGTGAATGAATTTCTATAAAAGTTTATTTCTGTTTCAGCCTACTGTTTAGTGTTCATGAATAGTTAGTAAATTTGCATGTTCAAAAATATAAAAAAAAATATATAAAAAAGGAAGATTTATTTTTAGAAATTAACTTCTGCTCAGTAAAACTTTTTCTATATATGCTTAATCATTTATGTTATATTCATATTAAAGCAAGTGTAGAACTAGAAGTTAGTTTTTCCTTACTACATCATTATTGTACTTAGATTAATTCCTGTTTATTTCTTTCTCTCATGCTTTAGAAAATTTCATAATTCATATTTAGACTAAAGCTGAAGTTTGGGGGAAGGGAAAACATTTATCAAATTTAAATATTATTTGTCCTTTAAGAACTAATATTTTCTTTAAAAATATATTAACATAACATAATGAATGAAAAATCTGTTTAAGATTACCTAAATTTTTGAATTTATAAATAATTTAGTAAACTTAACTAAAATTTCAAAAATTTTGATTGATTTTAAGAATAGAATTATTTAACTTAAAGAATAATAAGATCAAAATTTTTCTATTTACAGTAAAGAGAATTGTATTTTTGAAATACTAAGGAATCAATATTATTTCTTGAAAAAGAAAAGATTGAAATAAGTTTTGAAAAATAATTAATTATTAAAAATGTCATATCATTAAGTAAGAATGTATAAGTTTTTGAAAATAAATTAAGGATAGTGAAGTTCAAAATCATTAACAGGCTATCCAAAAATAGTTATCCTCAATTAAAAAAAAGGGATTGAAAAATAATCCAGAAAAAAAGGAAAGAAAAAAAGAAAAAAAGAAGAATGTGAGGAGAAGCTTGAGGAAATGCCTAATCAAAACTTGGCTTCACTTGAATTATCTTATATGAAGAAAACTGATTACATTTTTAACTTAATTTCTATGTACATATATTTTTACTAGAAAAGTATTTCAAGAAAATCTTTTTCTTGTAAATATTCTATGTGACCTTGATATGTAAACTACAATTTTTCCTGAAATAAATGAAAAATTGGAAGTCTTATGATTTGGTAGTTAAATATTCTTAAATTCTTAAAATTAAACTTAATTAGTGAAATTTAGTTAATGATTTGCTAAAGTATTTATAAAACAAAAAATTATAAAGAATCTTAAATATTTTAACTTCATTCCAAATGTTATTTGTCTTATGTAATTAAAAAGGTTACTTGAGGACAAGTAACATTTAAGTTTGGGGGAATTTGATTTACCTAAAAAATACCCATTTTTATGCCTTATTTATTATTCAATTCTTAAGGATATTATGCCTTAATAAAAGATACTTTCATGTTTTTGGATGTAGATGATTTAAAAAGAGTCCAAGAAGGAAAAAGAAGGAAAAAGAAGCAAAAAGGAGAAAAAAATGGAGCTTATGGAGCCAAATTTTGGAATTATTGGCCTCGCACCTAGGCGCCATAATCCAGTGCCTAAGCGCTAGTTCGATACAAACGCTGCCAAGTTTTTTTGATGACTTTAGGCAGTTATTTTGACGGTGTAAAGCGGTTATTGGAGCTTTTAGAAGACTGGAATTTACTCCTAATATATAGGACATGTGAAACAATGTATTTGGAAACAAGGAAATGGTCTGGATCGCGAAAAGGTGCGACCCAAAGTGAAGAGGTGCAAAAGACCTGGTCACGGAGTCCGGCGCCCAGGCGCCAGATCCCGGCGTCTTGGCGCGACGGTTACCTTCTAGAAGATGCATTGAATTTGGACGAATTTTGAAGAGGTGCCTTGAGCAACCCCTGGTCAAATTCAGAGCTCTATAAATAGGAGCCCATCCTACAAAGAAAATCGCACCAAAACCCCCCCCCTCTTAGTACATATACCCATTTTAGTATCTTCTCTCTCATCTTTAGTTTTATTTAGTCTCTTCCTTACTTAGGGTGCCACTTTATTTTGTATCTAGTGAGCTTATTTTGAGTGTTTATTGTGTGTTATTGCTTGTTGGAGTCTTTCATCATTGCTTTGGAGTCGGTAGAAGTCAGCGGATCACTGAAGGAACACTTCGGATAAGTATTTGTACTTTGATTCTAAGTTTTATAAATATGTTTTTTTGTGTTATTTAAATGTGTTCTGAGTAGTTAGTTATCTTTCTCCTTTCAAATATGAGAAGATTATAAATTAATTAAATTTAATAGGAGAATTAAATATAAAATATTTTAAAACATTGTAATGATATTAATACCTGATCTTAGTTTACTTTTTAAGTTGGTCATTTAATTTGTTAAAACCTGTTGAAGAATTTTGAGACCTACCCGGAGATAAATTCTTAACTAGTAGATATCACATGAATCCTTAGGTAATCACAAGCTATACGCGGATTGTTTAAGGTGAAATGCAAAGAAATAGAAAGCTAATATTTATTGGGCGTAAAATTAATTAGTTTTTAGAGTGAGAGACTAAATTCTAATAATTTGGTTTATAGAAAGGTAACGGGTCACTGGTAGGGCCGACCATAGCCACCCTTTAACATCTAGTAGTGTGAGCCTAGATTAACCCATTCTACTAAAACATCCTGAGCCTATCCATAGATTAATCAATCTTCTTTGCACTTGGACCAAAGGGTAAAGAATATGAATGCTTCTATTTGGCATAATATCATAATCTTAATTCCCTACAAAAGATAATTACTCTATAATTCTTGGATTAGTTGAAAAAGGAGAAAGTCATTTTTTGCATTGAATTTTAATTACTGCTTACTTTACTTTACTTCTTATTGCTTACTTTCTTTTAGTAAAAATTTTTAGTTAATTAAATTTGAATATATATATATATATATATATATATATATATATATATAAAGTATATATAAATTGCATTTGAAAATTTCAAAATATTACTTATATTTCTTACTTTTTATAAAATTCTCTATCCCTGTGGGATCGATAACCAGGACTCTACTAGAGTCATGTATTACTTGAAAGATATGTATACTTGCGTTTAAAAGTGTGACTTTTACAATAATAAAATCTAAATATAAAATTATAAAAGTAAACCTCGTGTGTCAAGTCGTTGAAGCCATTTGCTGGAAATTAAATATTCTAAAAAGTGGTATCAAATTCTTGTATTTCAAAGCATATATAAAGTCGCATCGCAATCACTGCCCATACTAAAACCTTAAGATCTCGAGCTATACTTCACCAAATCGAGTGCGGTTTGTTTCTAAATGCTCGTCTAGCCTAGACGACGCTATCCATACGACTAACTTGCATTGGCATTGAGTAAAATGAAATGGAGAATTCATGGAAGCTCGGGATGAAGAGGAGTTCAATACCTTTGCTCTGAGAGGTGAGGCCTCGATCAGAGATGCTTGGCATGTTCGTTGGAGTCCCAAGAGCCTACGGATTATGCCTCTGGTCGTGGTGAATTGCCTAGACCCAAGTTCGTCCAAGTTTGATTTGGAGCTCTGGCTGATAGCACAGATGGGTAGCCTGGTATGGGGCTTTCACTAAGGAGTGTCTTCTCTTAGTGTGGGGATGGTGTGGGTGCAATTAATTTGAGTTTGGTGGAGGTTTCAGGAGTGTCCTATTTTTGGCTCAAATTTGGCGTGAGAAATTGGGCTCGGACAAGGGGTTTGAAGGCTGGAGAATGGTGGGGATCTCTTTCTCCTGGCTGGGACTAAGTCTGGGAGCAATTTGGGAGGGATTCGTGAAGAAATTTTCGGCACCTGAAACTCGGCCGTGAGGGAGGAAATTTATAGGGCTCGCCGGAGAGGGGAGCTCAGGGCAAGGCAATTAGTACCCTGGGCCGCTTAGGGTGAGGGCTGAGCAGGGCAGGTGGGCAGTGATGGGATAGCTCACTGGCATTGCTCAATTTTGAGTTTTAAGCCCATGGGGGCACTCGAGCATGCCTGTTCCGACGGCTGGCAAGGACTGAGCAGGTGGCTGGCAGGTTGAGGAGGAGTTCAGTGCAATTAAACCTAGCAGGGAGGTTGCTTAAGGAGGATTTGGGGATGGGACTTAGTCTTAGCCAAGTGGCTAGACCTAATGGTCCAAAGTGGTGGACCTTTGGTCCATGGCTCATGGAGCTTGGGTTGGGTCAGATCAGACCAATCTTAGGGGGTCTAAGGTTGGCTTCCATGGAGTTAGTTTGACCAAATTTGGCTTGGTTTGGTTCAATTGGAGCCATATGTTTAAATGTGTTGATTTGGGTTTAGATTGGGCTAGCTTGAGTTTGGATTTGATTTGAGTCAAATTGATTGATCAAAATATTTTAAGTGATTGTCACAAAGCTTATGGAAGAGGTTTGAAGTGAATTGGAATTGATTTGGGAAGTGAGTTTGATGGATTTTGGTAATTTGATCAATTTGGGTCATCATGGGTTAAGCTGGATTTAGGCTTGGTTAAAACTTGGCTAGAGCCCAATTTATGGTTCAAATGAATGTAGGTGGTTGTCATGAAAGGTTTTGGATAGAAATTGGGTGGAAATTTTGGGTCTAGGGGATTCAATTTGGAGATTTTAGGCAATGTGGCAATTTTATGGAAAAGTTGGGTATTTTGGTAAATTTTGGGTTTGGATGAAATTTGAGTTTAAATTGGGGGTAAATTGATGTTGTATTTTCTTTATGGAGATGTTAGGGAGAGTTTAGGATTTGGTTTGGGGAAAATTAAGTGGTTTTGGGTTTAACTGGGGTGAATTGGGTCATAAGGCTAAACTTGGAGTTTTGGATTAAAGTTGAAATTGAATTCAAATGTGGGTCAATTTGGACTTGGATTTGATTTAGATTGGTATTGGAGGTGTTGATTTAGAGTTTATAATTGAAATTGGGCAATATTGGGGTCAATTCGGTAGACATTGGGTTTAATTTGGGCACTTTTGGGTTGAAATAGGTCAAATTGGGGCTTTTGGCTAAATTGGGTTACATTGATAAAATTGTGGCATATGCTAGTTGAAGAAAATGAAATTGGGAATATTTGGGAGATTCTGGAATTTTTTGGAAATTTTTGGAATTTTCAGAATTTTGAGCCAAGAGGGGTATTTAGGGTATATGGAGGTTATTTGGAGTGTATTGGGGTGTTTTGGTGGATTTAAGAGGTGGGAATTGTTTTGAAATGATTTTGAGGAATTTTGGGAATTCTAGGAAATTTTTTGGGAATTTTGGATGATTTGGTAGTTATAGGGGCAATTTGGGTAATTTTGGGTAAGTTTAGGGGCATGAGCCATGGACCTTAGCCAAGTCCAACCACTTTGGGACTAAGTCTATCCAAATGGTAATCACTTTATGATCCTTCACATACCATCTTAATCAAAGACTAGTGGCTTTGATTTCAATCAAGTGAGTTTCTTAAAGGGTAGAAAGAGAACGGGTTTGAGGTTTGGGCTAAATGGCTTAGGGGTGTGTGCGTGTGCAAGAGAAGCTCAAGTCACTCAAGGTTACCCTATATCCAAACATTCCCTATAGGAACTCACTATTGGTTTTCCACATGGTGGTTTTAATCTTCCAAGGTGATTTAGAGGTTTGTAACCATCCAAGTGGGGGTCCCAAGAGGAGTTAAGAAGTGGTTGAAAATTTCTAAATTGTGGGTCCCAACTCTAGTCTTCTAGGATAGTTCAGGAGAATTCATATGGCTAGATCCTAAGCACTAAGAGAAATGTTAGACCTCACCAAAAAATGAAGTCAACAGTGCTAAACCTTCGGTGACTCATACTTGACAGTTAGGAAAGATATTTTGGGTGGGCAGGCCCCCGGGGTCGGTGTTAGGGCGCCGATGTAGCCTGAAACTCTGATTTTTACTAGGAACGCCAAACGGAGGCTTTTCTCGATCTGAAAGCTATGGTAGAGTTCGATTAAGTGAAATGTCATTCCATAGCTCTATAATGGAGTATTTTGGTTGTCCATATGCAGGGGAAATTGCCTCCAGCGGTCCTCCTAAGCCGTGGCGCAAGTAGGGTGCCTCGAACCCTAATTTTTCCATAACGCACGTAGATGGACTCCGTGACTAACTATGGCTATGGAGGCTCTGGATGGACATGTGGTGACCTCTAATTATTAGATTAGTTACCAAGCACGTCTCACATCCAATATGGGTCTGTTAGAGGGAATTTTCCCGGGTAGGACTGAATCGCCACCATACCTAGCTACTTGTTTTGAACAAGTGCCAGAAGGCCCCGGCTGGGTGTTTTAGCTACTAGACGCTAAGGATGGGTCGTAAAACATTCTTAGATGTGCAAGTAGATACCCTATACTGGTGACATAAAAAATGATGCCAACATTTAACCAACTGTAATAAACATTAACAAATCTTAAACTTTATTCAAACACAAACAACATTCAAAACAAACTTAAAACGAACCCTATAATCCTTAAATGAAATTTAATAACCTTTAAATAATTTTAAGTAACCCTAGACCCAATGACCTTAACTAATATTAAAAAAATAATTTCAAAGAACCTGAATGAACATCAAATAAGTGAACAAATAAAACATAAAATGAACAAATTAAAACATACCTAAATAAAATCAATCTCAAACATACTTAAAAAAATTAAAATAAATATTAATAAATAAACCTCAAATAGATATCACGTATTTTCAAAATAACTTTAAAAAATGGTTTTAGCACACTCCAACAAAATTTCATAACAATAAACCCAAATCAATTAAGAATAAATCATTTTAAACACGCCTTCAATTAACATTAAACCTAACCAACTCAAGTTTTTAGCTACGGAAATCAATCAAAATCAAACTTATCCAAATCTTCCAGTTCAACTAAAATCCTTTCAAACTCTAGTTCTATTAATCTGATTTCTAATATTAGTCATCTCATAAACACTTATTGAATGATAATGCAAGATGTAAGCCAAATATTTAATTGAGAGTATTACCGAGAGCCATAACTCTTATGGTATAATTAACTATGAGGGCTTCCCCTCATAAGGATTCTAGACCCCAAAATAAAATAAGATTATTTTACATCTGTAAGCTAAGGGAAAAACACCTGGTTCTGTTTACTCATAAATCTTATAGATTTTTATCATTCAGGTGATTTGATTCATTCTAAGTTAATATTTATATCATTAGAGGTAGTATATTATTCTTTGAATGATGCATTAAATCTCTTAGATAGACATTTTTTGAGATATATAGTGAATATACAATAAAAAAACCTACCAGTGATTTTCTTAGCAACTCTGCTGGGGATGATTCTCTCTCCATCTCTAGTTTTGGCGTATATTTTTCATTTCATTGGTAATATGCCTGTAACCCTTTAAAAACTTAGATTACCCATCTTTTTTTTGTGTTGGACTTCCCTTCACCCCCATCATGGAATGGGTTCATCAAACATATTCAAACTTCAAGTCCTTAAACTTCTCATTTAAATCCTATTTAATGAGTAAGATTTAAGATATTGACATCATAGACACCATATTAACATCTTTTCTTGTATTCCCATTATAGGAAGCTATTGTCCCCTAAAGTGATTTTCTCCTTTGGAAATAGAAGAAACCTAGTGCTCAATCTGATACATCTTGATGGTGAGTCCATTATCAAGTTTTCAATGGATTTTAATTACTTTAGGATGAGTTGCAGTGATCTCACTTTTTACATGGTAGACCCTAAGTTGCTCATGAGAAAGAATCCCATATGGAAATTAATCTTAAGTCTGAAGAACATTTCCCACTCTTGAAGAATAAAATTTTTAGAAATACCCCTTTTATTATTGTTGTTGCCACTATAGTTCTTGTGAATCAAAATTTTTTTTGAGAAAAATAAAAATTCCTCAAGTATTTGAACTCCTTGAAATTTCTAACCCTATTGAAATGAGGGATGAGAAATCAATCGAAGTATTGGGCGAAGTCTGTAATATTCATTATTACTCAAAGTTGGCTCATCTTCCAAGAGATCTTTGTGTTAGATAAAACCAAAAAATGGAATAAGAATAGCTGGATACACTAGAAGCACATATGGAGTGACAAGAAAAAAAGAGTTAGCTGCGATGGATGCCCATGAAATGGATCTGACCAATATGAAACTTATCCTCTCCTGAGTGGAAGTAGGTTTCATTCACTTTCATCTACAGAAGAAAAAAAAAGGATGTGTGCATAATAGCTGACTCGTTTCCTCCTCCTGGTAAATAGAAGTCTCATAGTGAGGAAAATAAAAAGCTCCATCGTCCTAATTTATACAAAATACTAAAAAAAATGACACAAAGGAAAAACTATACCATAAAAGTTATCAGATCAGTAGAATGTATAGTTACCAAAAAGAAGAAGAAGAAAATCTTTGAGTATCACATATCCTTATGAAGAAAGAATGAGCACGAAAAGAATTCATTTGCAAAAGTTCTTAGAAATGAGCATTATCATGGATGCTCTAAGTTTAGAACTGCAGAAATTGTTATATTAATTGGGTCCAAAAGATTAATGAAGGTCTCTACCCAATCCTCATTGAAGTATCCAGTACACCCTTTATCAACAAAAGATACTCTTTTTATTCTTAGGTCTCTTCAAAAATACAAAAAATACACTGTCTGTCACACAAGGTTCATTCTATTATGCCAAGATCTCACCATGAAATCTTAAGTATTGAGGGTGAAAAGAAGATGTCCACATTAGTAATAAGGTTAAGTTCAAAATTTAAAGTTTGACCTCCTCCGATAGATGACATTAGGTTAGAAACTCCTCAACCTGCTTCACCCGTTCAAGGAAGGATCCACAACCACCAAACATAGGAAAACCTGAAACCTGAAGTTTCCATGAAGGAAGTTGATGAGATGGATATCGATACAGAGTTTAAGTACATCCTAATTGATCTGAAGAATGTCAAGGGCCGATCTATTGATGATATCCTTAGTAAATTGGAAGCTAACATTAAACAACTTAGGGAAGAAGATGATAGTTTTGAAAATTCAGACTAAACTACCACCATTAAGATGGTTGAAACTAGAGCTTCACTAAGGGTAAGATAAGACAAGGTTGATTTGTAAGATATTGTAGTTAAGGAAGGTGTTACATCAGATGTAGTCCAACAACATTTGAATCAATTAAGATAGAGAGGATGAACTAATGGAAACACTCGTGAAAGATTGGAGGAGATTATGCATGTTGTCTTAGGTAATCAAAACTAAATCCTGATACCACAACTTGTACATCACCAATATGTGGAATTTGACAAGGGTTGAGAGAAATCGATGAGCACATAGAAATGTTATAAAAGAGGATGGAAGAGTTATTGACTTCAACACCTCTAATTCACAAGAGAACTCCAAAACCAATGCATGTATATAAAAAATTGAGAAACCTGAGATTGTTCATGTAATTGACAACTCAAAGACAAAATTAACATAAAAGAATTCTCCAAGGAACAGTTAGAAGCACCCTCTATTATTGAGAAAAACTTAAAATATCTTATTGAGTAGTAGGAAAAGAATGTTATGGCTTAAGCTCATGCCTAAAAGATGACCATATTTGGAAGAGTTCAATGATGTACAGTGCCTTAAAGGATTAGTACCACCTACTTTATAAGTGTTTGATAGAACTAAAAATCTTAGAAACACTTATCACACTTTTATGTTAGTTATTACAATGTTGGAGGGAGAGATATTGTCCTTTTTTGCCAATTTGTCAATAATTTATTTGGAAAAAAATTTGACTGGTATGTTGAACTGTCCAATGACTAATTCATGACATTTGCTAAGTTAGAAGAGTAAAGAGGTATGATGGAGCTCAACACCATATCATCATCAGAGACCTAATTGTTAAGAAACAGAAACCTAATAAAACTGTATTAAACTACATTATGAGATGGATAAACTTGAGTTTGAAGTGTGAATCCCAGTTACGAGTAAACAAGCTATAGAAATTCTACTTTAGAACATTAATAGAGTAGGGCCTTTATGTTGAGGATTCACCATTAAGAATTTTGAGAGGTTGTTAAGCAAGGCAACTAATCTAAAAGAGGAAGCTAAGCAACTACTCTTTTTGATTTTGGATACCAAACAGAAAATATAGAAAGCCTTCGAAAAGTGAAATGAGAATTTGTCCATTATTGATAAAGAGAAACAAACAATAAGGAAGAGGCTAAAAACCTTAGGAAACATTAGTAGCAGCAACCATAATAGCAGTATCAACCATAAAAGTAATATTAACCATAACATCAGTATCAACCATAATAGTAGTACCAATCATAATAACATCAACCAAAATAACATCCCTAACAACAATGGTTGCATCAACCCTATAGACTTATAAAAAGAAGGTTGTCTAGGCAAGAGTTTGAAGAATTAAAACTTATAAGGATGAAGTTGTCAAGAAAATGTTCAAGAATCTATATAAGAATCCAACTTTAAACTTTTTGAGCCCATCAAACCCAAAGAAGTAGGGGAGAGATAAGGAAACCAATTCTTGTCTTTTATATAAGATGCTTGACCATAACATTAAAGAATGTTTCTCCTTCTAAGGTTAGTTGGAGAGAAACTATAAGAATCAAATCCTATTAATCCCTAGAGAATACTGATACGCCTAAAAAATTACTACCTTTTTATTACTTTTTCCTATATATTTTATGCTCATTTTTAATGATATTTCACTTTAAAGGAATGCATTTTTCATATTTTTGTCTTCGGGTATAAGAAATAGACTTTTGGTGAAAATAAAGCAAAAGCGGTGCAATTTGGAATAAAAATGAACAAGAAAGAAAATTATGACCTGACACATTTCAATATGTTTTTCTATGCTTAATCTTATTTACATTTCTTGCATGTTTTTGAATGAAATTTTACTTTAAAGAAATGTTGTTTTCATGCTTACCTTATAGGTATATCTGTTAGGAGCAAAATGAAACTGAAACGGAGCGAAGCTGTGCAAAATAGTGGAGCTCCGTAGTGTGACGCCAAACGCACTAAAACCAGCACCCAGATCCAGAAATGTCGCAAGACGGTGCCAAACGACATCCGAAACGGTTATGGATGCCTAGGGATGCATCTTTTCATAATTTTTACAGTTTTAAACATCCTTTGGCCCTAAGAACAAAAAAAGAGAGGGGAAAAATGTGGAGAATATTTAGAGATCTTAGAATAGGAGTAGAAATGTAGTTTTCTACCTTTCTAGAGAGATTGGAGAGGAGATTTTAAGAGAATCTGTAAGGAAATGTGCTAGCATTGCATGGAACAACTGAAGACTTTGTGGGAGAAATCTTCATCTTCCTTTCAAGGGGAAAAAAGCTAAGTATTGTGTTATTCATTATCTTTTCATTTTGTAAACACTTATCTAATAGATTTTCTTTGACGTAATGAAGTTTTTCATTATATTTTCTTTGTGCTTTGGATGTGTTTTTCTTGATCTTTTTTCTTGTTAGAAAATAGTGGCATGAGAAGATTATGTCATTGTTTTCCTTTCACTTTTCTTTTGCAATGAGTAGGATTCATGTTTAGGATTTTGGAATGCATGTTAGAATAGGTTTTGATCATAAATTTGATGGTTTTTATATGAAATTCATTTACATTACAATTTAGGTCTATTGTAATGTTAAAACTTGTTGGAAAACATATGAGCCCGTAGGGCTATGCTTTCTATAACTAAGTAAGAATCACATTGCACTTGTGGGTGAAGAAGTAGTTATAGGGGAAGTGCAAATAAATAGGTAAATATTGTTTGATGGGTGGAGAATTGGTGATTTTAGGGTGACATACTAAAATCAATAATTCAGTTTAGATGTCTAGAAACTAATGCGAGACTTTTAGCCCTCAAGCGAGGGGAAGTGGGAACTCAAGAGTAACAGCTTGTATCTTCTCAGCCTAACCACAGATTTAGATTCAAAACATCTGAATTTGCCAATGTTTTTATTGCTTGTGCAAAGGATTAAAAAATATTATTGCTCCTATTTGACACATACGATAATTAATGTAGTTGAATGAACTTTTAGAGAATATTTGTTAATGGGTGTAAATTGGTTGTTTCTAGGGTGACAGGCTAGATTTATATCAATTTAACTTAAGGCTTTGTAACTTAAAACCGAGATTTGGCACATCTGTGGCATACTGTTGACCTCACTTTTTATTGAGGTCTAGTTTTTCTTTAAATATCCTAGGGTCTAGCCATAGGAATCTCTTGGTGAATTTCTTAGAAGACTAGTGATGGGATTATTACCCCATATAAATTCAAAACACTTCTTTGTTTCACTTAGAATTTCAAATGCTTAAAGTCTAACCTCTAAATACTTAGGAGGATGTGATCAAGCATCATGCAACTCAAGAGGAGTTCCCTATATGAAGGTCAAGCCTTAGGACTCACCCTGGGAAGTCCGGTCTGGGTCAGGCTCACACACACACTCACACCCACTCTACACTTACACTCACTACCTTATAACTCTAAACCAGACATGCCTATACTTGATCCCCTACTATTTTGGAAACTCATGTGGGTGGTTCCCTAAGCTCTTGGCCCCAGGCTAAGGTTGGCCTAGAACCAACACATGGAGGATCCAAAGTGGGATTTCCCTTGGTCTATGGCTCAAATAGGTTGGAATTCTCATTGATACCCAATTCTACTAAAATTCCCAAACTTTGACATTTACCCTTAAACTCCACAAAATTACCAAGTTGCCTCTAAATCCTAATTTTGACCAAAATTCCAAAAATGCCCAAATTAGCCAATTTTCTCCAAAAATCATCCCAAAGCATTCCTCACCACTAAAAATACCCAAAATACCTCAAATTTGCCAAAATTACCAAAATACCCAAAATGACCAAAATGCCCCTCAGAATTCAAAAAACTCCAAAAATTCAAAAAAATTCAAAAATCATCCCAAATGTCCCCAAAATTAATTTGAACTACTTCTCTAGACCCAATTTGACTAAATTGACCCATTTTGACCAAAAGCCCCAAATTGCCCCTTTAAGCCTAAAATACCCAAACCACCTTCAATGTCCACCCAATTGACCTCAATTTCTCCCAATTTTAATTCTCAACTCAAACTCACCATGCCTAAACTCAATTCAAATCAAATCCAAGTCCAATTGAACCAATTTTCAAACCTAATTTCAATCCAAATAAAAAGCCCCAATTTTGACCATATGACCTAAATCCCCCAAATTGAACCCCTTAGCTAAATTGATTTCCTCAAATTTTAATTCTAAACTCTTCATAACATTCATACACACCAAGGTGATCCATCAATTGACTCACATTTGAGCCCAATCCTCACTCAAATCCAACCCAAGTCAAAATCCTTAAATTTGCCCCAAATGTGTCACATGCCCAAATTCCACCAATGAATGCCCTAACCCTAAAATTTTCACCAAATTTATATCCAAAACCCTTCATTACAATCACATACATCAATATGAACCACCAATTAAATTATATACAAGCTTTGGCCTAACCTATACCTAAGCCTAATCCACGTTAACCCAAATTGACCAAGTGCCCAAATCCCACCACATCTACCTCCCAAACCAACTCAAAATTACTCTAATTCTCCTCTAAAACATATGTGATAATAATGCACATCTTTTTAAACAATCAATTAGACCTAAACCAAGCTTGAACCCAACCTACCCAAATTGAACCCAAGTGACCCAAATTGTACGTATGACCCAATGTGTCAAATCAAGACAAATGTGACCAACCCAAGTCCACCACGACCATCAAATGAACCCTAAGGACTGGTCTAGGTCCACCAAGCCCAACCTAGTTGAGCCATGGACCAAAGGCCCCATAAATTAGGGGATTGCACCCCATTTATGGCTAAACCAAAGGGAGATTTGCCATCAGCCATCAACAACTTAAGCTAACCACCATTAAAACTCCCCCACATGCTCATCTGACCTCCGACCTCCTCCTCCTAGCCTAGCCGGCCGACCTAGTTGCTAGAGGAACGAAAACTGAGAGCCAAATCCCAGGGAAAAAATTCAAATTCACCCATCTAAGCGGCCCTACCCTAATTGGTCACTGGTGCCTTGCTGCCTTCCACCTAAGCAATTGATTCCACCCACCAGCAAGCCTTGAGCTTCACCGTAGCCATGGCTATTTAAGCCACCTCTCACAGCCAAAAGAAGGATATACATAAAACCTATGGGAAGCTCTGTCCAACTGCTTCCAGAGCCTCTCCCAGCCTTCCTAAGCTCAAGTCAAACAATTCCCAGCCATCCCCCTTCATTGCCTGAGCCCAATTTTTAAGCTCAAAATCAGCCAAAACCAGGACATTCTATGTCCCTCCACCAAAGTGTAGCAATCTCCAAATTGGTTTGCTCCTCACCATCCCCTCACTAAATGAAGAAGATTCCCCACAGAAGCCCCATCCTAGAGCCTCTCCATCATAGACTTCCCTCCGACTCAAATTTCCCCTCTAATCAAACTTTGGTATAGGCCCAACAAGAGCTCAAATTGCTGCTGCCAGGAGCTTCACGAGGGCACTACAAAGGTGTAGAACTATTCTGATTGAGGCCTCCCCTCTCATACCAAGGTGTAGAGCTCTCACCTTAACCCGAGCCTATTTTTATTCTCCATGCATGAATATTGTATTTCATACCGTATGAACTATATGGATATGTTTTTCTTGACTAGATGAGTCTATAGGATCAAACCTGAAGTTATTTGTTGAGTCTAGGCCAAGATCTTAGGGTTAGAAGGTGGATAGTTTACAGGTTAGGTCAGTTGGGGACGATAAAGGAGGATTGTTCGATTGCGCGTGTATTGGATGGATGTCATTGATGTTGTTGGATGAGGAGATGGTGTATAAAGTGTTGGCTGACAAGGAAGTTATGTGGACGGCGACATCGAACCAAAGCATGATACGTGGAGCTTAGGAGCGATGTAGGATGAGGTGGTGTCGCGCTAAATAAGTGAGAAAATATGGATTTATTTGATTTATTTAATTCAGAAACCTTTAAAAATTCATAAAGCGCGGGCTGACAAGGAAGTTATGTGGACGGCGACATCGAACCAAAGCATGACACGTGGAGCTTAGGAGCGACGTAGGATGAGGTGGTGTCGCGCTAAATAAGTGAGAAAATATGGATTTATTTGATTTATTGAATTCAGAAACCTTTAAAAATTCATAACTTGGTGTAGAAAAATACTAAAAAAAATAAAAGAAAAATATCCTCTTGCTTGGTGAGTAGAGGAAAACAATGTGGAAATGGTTTGGTTTTTATTTGATGTATATTATATTTTTAATTAATTAAATACATTATTGTAGGTTTTAAATATATTTTGGCATAGACATTTCACCATGACTTGAGCTTTAGGGCTTTTGTTCTCTCTGTCATGAGGGATCTTCCCTGATTTTTTTCAAGGTCAGGGAGATCTCTATGAAGAGATCTCTAATTTTTAAAATAATCACTGTTGTTTTCATAAATAATTATAATAATTAGTATATTAATGAGAGAAATGCAAAGTAAATTTTGGTAGGTTCTCTGTGACCAGAGGACCAGAGAAAAAAAATAAACTTGGTTCAACTCATTAAATATCTCACTAATGGTAATTAAACCTCTGAAATGAAAGAAAAATAAAATTAGTTAAATATAAATGTAAATAACGTAATGTTAATTCTCCATTGTGGATTAGGATCAGAGGAGCTTCTATAAAAAATTTCAAGTCATTTGAAGTTAATTTGACCACCTAATTTGATTTTCTAAGTTAAACAACATTTTCGACATCAAAATAATTATAATTAATATAATATAAGTTAGAAAATTATGAAATTGGTTTTGGGGGAGTTCCTTATGACTAGGAGAATTTAATAAAAATAAAATGGTAATTAAAATGAACACATCATTTTTAGGCTTATTTTGAATTTTAAAAATTATTAAAACTAATTAAAAATAAAAAAATTACTAAAATACACATATGGTCTCCTAATTATTTGGGAACAATTAAAATAATTTTTCTAATTTTCTAAGTGAAGATATTAATTTTAAAAGGCTCAAAATATTTTCTAAGCTTAAAAATGATTTTTTTAAAATTTCTCACTAAAATAATTATAATAATTAAAATATAAATAAAAAAATATAAAATTTATTTCTCTAGGTCCCCTGACCTCAGAGAGATTCATGAAAAATATTAAATTAATTTTTAACCTAAATAATATTTTATATGTAATTAATACTCCAAAATTTAAAATAATTATAATAATTAAATTAAAATTCAAAAAAATCATGAAAATTGGTTCAAGTGGTCCACTGGTCTAGGTGAACCTCCAATAATTTTCTAAAGAATAAATATTGTGTTTTGATTAAGTTATTGAATTATCTTTGAAAATCCTCATTTTTGTATATAAATAATTATATAAATTAAATTTAGAAAAAAACACATTTTCTCCTATGATGTTTTAATTGACCCATTAGTGGGGTAACATAAAAATTTCACATTTATGAGTACTTGTTAGAAAAATTACTTAAATCGACCTTTCAAACTAAGATATGATAGTAGCAGACTAGAATTAACTTAAGGGATTTCTTACCTCGCTTCTCTGTAGGATCGATACTGGGGTTTTTAAGGAAAGTCCTATATTACTTGAAACGATACTTGCACTTGCGTAGAACCTATAGTGTGTGAACTATTCTCTATGTTTTATAACATTTCGATTTTGCACATTATTGATCGCGACTGTCTTAAATAAGTTTTTAATAAGTATTTTCAGTTCAGTCACACAGCATAATCAGCTTAATTAGAAAATAACCAATTTATATGCAATTATACACATCAATCAAGTAATACAGGGCTCCAGTGGAGTCTTGGCTATCGATCAAACAGGGAGAAAGCAAATCTTTAAAGTGTAGCACAAAAATCCAATAATCAAATTACAGTTCACGTAAAGTAAATACTAAATTTGTTAAAGTTTAATGATGCTAAAGATTCTAAGATCACTAAAGTTCTTTCTAAACTTCAAATAAAGTTAACTACCACTACACTAAGTTTTGTATTGAAAGGTTCAAATTTGGAGTAAGTATCCTCCCCTTACAAAGATGTTATGATGAGTGAATGAGAAAGATTAGTGGAAATTTCGTATTGTGCCAAATAGGAGCATATATATTCTTTACTCTCTTCCGAGTGCTATAAAGAACATTTGCTAATCCTAGGTTTAGTCCCTAAATTCGTGGTTAGGCTGGAAGGATACTGGCTCTCACTCCAGAGCTCCCACTTCCCTTCGCCTGAAGGCTAATTCTCGCTTTAGTTTCCAAACACTAGGAGCAAATTAGGGGTTTTAGGCTATCTCCCTAAAATATTCAATTCTACGCCCAATAAATCATATTTCCCTATTTATTTGCACCCAATCCCCATGAACTACATCACTCATTCATGGACATTGAATGTAATCTTCATTTTTGTTGTAAAACGCGTAGTCCTTTCGAATCGTATTTTTCACAACATATTTTAACAATTCAATTGATAATATCAAAAAGTAAACGAAGTACGGAGTGAAAATATCATCACAATTTATTAACATTCACATGACACATCTAATCTAAATCATCAGTTCACCATTTATCATTGTAAGGAGAAAGACGAAGAAATCTACTCAAAATTCATGAGAAAGATATGACAAACAAAGGATTATATATATAAAAGCAAATTCATACAAACAATAAGAAGAAAATATAACTTATCTCAATTTCTTCCCCAAGTAAATCCTTCAAATTCCTTTGAATATCTTTCCCTCTTCACAACGACACACAAATCCCTCTTAGAACAGTAAGGAAGAAGCAATCTCTCAATTTCCCTCTCCTTCTACATCTCTTAGAGAAGAATCCCTCACAAAACAAAAACACATTTCACACCAAACCATAGACTCTAAACTCTCTACTAACTTCCTCTCTACTTCTCTATACTCTCACAATACTCAAGCAAAACTCACGCACCACACACACTGCACTCACACCACTTTTTCTGGCTTTAAATTTTCTTTTAAATAGCATATGGACGAATTTCCCAAGAGATGCCTCAAGAATCCCTCCAAAAGTCACCCGAATACATTGAATCTGGCCTTCACCAACATTGGGCGCCGTCGGCGCTGTTTCTGGGTGGCATCAACACACATACAGTTTTTTATCTGGCGCTCTCTGGATTTGGGTGCCGTCGGCGCCATAATACAGATTTCTGGATTTTTCCTTTTTTCACTCGAAATTCATTCATTTTCGCTCTTTTTTCTCTAATTGTCTAAAATCATCATACCTCAAACAAAACATGAAAAATACCTTCTTTTAAAGTGCAATATCACAAAAAATGAGTACAAAATTTATATGAAAAATCTAATATATTTTTGGTGCATCAAAAAGCTCCCAAACTTAACTATTACTTGTCATCAAGTAATCCTTTTACTATATAAAAATATGACTCATAGTAGTGAACTTTACTTAAAGATCACCGTGATTTTTTATTTAGATAAATATAATAGCAAGAACTGTGGAAAGATTTTCAGTAACTTAGGTCAAAACTATATGTGTAAGGGCATTTAGTCATCAAGTCTAAGAGTTCTAGTCTCCTTTTCATTTCAAGAATAACCATAATTTTTCAAATTAAGGGTGCTTCGAAGGATCATATGAAAGAGAAGCTCTTGAGAACTCTATTAGTAACGATGCTAATACTTAAATATAAATTCAGAAATGCAATTAAGCTCTTCCTTTAAGTTGATTCAAGTGAAGCTAGTTTTTGATTAGGTAGTAGTAATCTTACAGAAATAAAATAATGTCAGGCTTTAGATGCGACATTTAACATAGAAGCAGGAAAATTTACCTTTTGCCTTTGTTTCATTTTCTGTTCCACTTTTTCATCTGTAAGAAAAGTAATTACCTCATATAAATCACTGTCCATATTTCCAAAGGATTTATACTCGCAGAATGAAACATCCCTCAATTGGTAGAAAGCATTGATTCGATTAGGATTAAGTTCTACCATTTTTCTTTGAATAAGCAAGTGCTCAACTTCAGTCTATCACAAATTAGCATAAAATTCATGAACTACATCCACAATTGCAACTGCATAAAAATAATAGAATATATCCCAGTGCTGAGCAGCAATTAGGTGTTCCACAACTCCGCTTGGATTTTCAAATGCTAGATCTTGTATACACTTTTACTTCGGAGGTTGGAGTTGAAATGGTATTGTGCTTTAATATTTATAAACTTCTTTTCATCAAAATTTAACTTCCTCTTCCCTTTACTCATCCTTGGAGCCATTTCAAAATTTATAGAAATCTGAAAATAAATCCAATTAAATTCTAAAATTGCAATGTAGTAAACTCCAAAGATAAATCTAATAGGTAAAAATTTTACGCCATGAATTATCTCAAAGTTTTCTTTAAAAACTCCAAATTTTTTTATTTCCCCAATGTAAGAGATTTCCGTGGTGAAAATAAAAAAAATTTAGTTCAAAGTAAGGATCTTACCATAAGAAGATGAGATCCAACCTCTAAAAGCCTCGAAATTGCCTCTAATCAAAATTCAAGCAAGCCCTAGGTGCAGGTTTCAGCATTGACAAGTGGTTCAAGATGGTCAAAATGAAGTCAACTGCTACATTTCACAATTTTAAGAGAATCTGGGAAGTTTCGGGTTTTGGGCGCCATCGGCGCCAGACCGATTTTCCGATTCCAAATTTTTTTATGATTTCAATTTTTTATAAGTTACGTCGACATCTAATTAGCCTTTTTAAGCATCTATTTTTATAATTAAATGATCAAATAATAAAAATTTACACAAACAACACAAAACATCACTTTAAAATCCACTATTATAAAGATTCACATATAAATCATTCTACCACTTAAAAATTTAGTGCCACAATCAAACCATAACACTCTAACACATAAAACTAAACATACTCAAATTCTAAGCATAATAAGTCTGAAATCACACAATAAAGCAAGCCAAATACTAAGCACATCTAAGCATAATAAAGTTCAAACACCAAATACTATATAATGTATAGAGAATCACTACTCCTCATCGTTGTCTGTGCTATCACCCCTGATATCTCCCATGAATTAGTGGTGCACGAATAAATTATAGAAGGGTCGATACGGGGATTCGTCAGTCGAATCCTCTTCAATCGAAGCCTTTTTCTTCATTAAACGTATCAAGCCTTCTTTGATACGCCCAGTATGTTCAAATTATTCCTTCATCTTCCAATCTAGATGATCAAATAATTCTAAAAAATTATTAATTGCTTTCGTAAGATTTTATACATATTTTTCCAATTTCTTGACCTTCTTCAGAATCAACTGCAAACTTTGACGAAAACAAGGTTGAATAGGTAGTGAACTCTAAGATGGTTGGTCCCCAATTCTGCTTGGATCATTTTCATCCCCAGTTGCTTGGCAGTCATAAAAGTTAGTTGGGTCCATGAGCTTCTAAGGGAGAAGCACTTTTTCCTAGCTTTTACATGGCACTTGTAACTGGCTGCTGAGAAGAAATATAGTGGAAGGATGTCTCAACCCATAATTTGATCCATGCACAATTAAGCCCAAAAAATATGTCACAATTATGGTACTAATATCAACAGACCTTCCCGTTTGAATACAATATTTCAGTATTGCACTTTCTTTTGTCACTTTACTAATTTTCATAGTTGGGAGTAACTTCGAAGATATAAAAAAATGCCATTACTTCGACACAGGATTCAAAAATTTAGTAGATAAATTTCCATACCCGTTGTCTCTTATCTCCCAAACTTCACCTTCATCCGTCAAATATCGTTAAATTTCATTCATGTTTTCTCTCGTAGGGGCAAAATTTGTGTAATAACTGATTGACACATTTTCTATCATGAAAAGTTCATTAATCTTTGTAGGAGTGAATGATACCCACCTACCTCGCACATAGACGACTATGCTTGATTCCGTGAAGATTGTATAAAATTCCTTCACCACAAGAATGACTATTGCGGTATTAGCGTAGCAAAACACCTCCCATTACCTCTGCACAATAATTTATTCTACTCAAATACTTGGAGCATTCAAAACATGATTGGAAAAGCCTTGTTCCTTGATTAGCCTCCCCTTTATAAGAACTTTGTCACAAAGTCATTGCATCTCAAAATTGATGAACTTTCTCCTGTTGAAAACTCTAAATCTTGGATATCCTAAGGAGTTTGAAGTCATGGGGTGAAAATTTTGGAACTAATTTTTCATTTTTCTAGAGTTCAAGGGTTTTAAACCGAGTTTGGGGAGTTATAGGGGTGAAACTCCTGCTTAAAATCTCAAAAACCCGCCATTTGAAACTCCAAAAATCGTAACTCATTTCGTTAGTGTCATCGGCACTCCGCGCTCTGAAAATTGATAATGTTCTTTGTAAAAGGGCACTGTCGGCGCCCATCTAGTACCATCAACGCCATAACACATCTTTGCTCCAAACTTTGTTTTGGTCTAAATAAATTCTGAATATTTATTCAAACCAATAATTATCATCATTTATGATATTAATGAGTTAGTACGACTCAAATATAAAATTAAATAATAATAATATCAAGTATAAACAATTCAAGCAAGCTATACAACAAAGATAATTATTAGTTGCCTCCCATAAAGTGCTTGATTTAACATCATCAGCCCTACAAAAATTTATTTTATTCAGAATGACTTAACAATAAAACCTCTTTAAAATTTGGTCGAGACCCCTCAAAATATGGTTTTAATCGATGTCCATTAACTTTAAATATTCTTCCAGTTTTAAGATCTTCAATATTAACAGCTCCAAATTGATAAGCTTTAGTAATAGTGAACTTTCCTATCCACCTAGACTTTAGTTTTTCAGAAAATAATCTTAATCTTGTATTACATAACAAAATTTCCTATTTAAGTTCAAATTTCTTTCTTATAATCTTGTGATCATGTCAAATCTTCATTTTCTTTTTATAAATTCTATCATTATCATAAGATTCATTTCTAATTTCTTCCAATTCATTAAGTTGTAATAATATTTTCTCACCAGCATCCTTTAAATTGAAATTAAACTCTTTTATCGCCTAATATGCTTTATGTTTCAATTCTACTGATAAATGTCAAGTCTTTCTAAAAAATCAGTCTATAAGAATACATTCCTATAAAAGTATTATAAGTAGTTCTATATGCCCATAATATAGTATCCACTCTAGCAAACAAATCTAATTTTGGGTATTTAAAAATTTCTCCAAAATTCATTTAATTTCACGATTAGATACTTCAGCTAAACCATTAGTCTGAGGATGATAAGCAGTTAAGATTCTATGCAGAATATAATATTATTCAGCCAATCTTTGAATTAGATTATTCCTAAAATGAGATCCACCATCAGTAATGATAACTCTAGGCATTCCATATCTTGTAAAAATATTTTTTAAAAGAATTTATGAAACACTTCGAATGTCACATATGCGTAAAGCTATTTCTTAAATCCATTTTGATAAATAGTCCATCACATATATATATATATATATATATATATATATATATATATATATATATATATATATATATATATATATATATATTCCTCCTAAATGAAGGAATAAATGGTCCCATAAAATCTAATCCTCAAACAGCAAAAATCTCAACTTTCAATGTAAAATTTATGTGCATATCATTTCTTCTAGAAATATTACTTACTCGCTGACATCGATCACATGTTTTAATATATCTATTAAGATCCCTGAAAAGAGTAGGACAATAGAATCCATATTGCAAAATCTTATGTGCAGTTTTGTCCGTTCCAAAATGTCCCCCAAATTCAGAATCATGACATCTCTGAATAATTGGTTCAATTTCTTCATAAGACACACATCTCCTAATATCTAGATCCTTACATTGCTTATATAAATATGGGTCATCCTAGAAATAAAATTTGGCATCACACATAAATTTCTTTTGTTGTTGCTTTGTTAATTCAAGTGGTAAAATATCACTCATAATATAATTCACAATATCAACATACCTTAGTAAATTCCACTCTTTAATATTATAATGTTGTTCATCAGAAAAATTTTCTGTAATTTCATCTTCAAAATCAGATAATTCATGTTGTTCTAACCTAGATAATTGATCAATCATTTGATTATCAGTTCATTTTATATCCACTATCATGAAGTCAAATTCTTGCATTTGAAGTACCCATCTGATTAATCTTAGTTTAGCATCCTTCTTTTGCATTAAATATTTTATAGCAGAGTGGTCTGTATGCACTATACATTTCCAATTAAATACAACCTAAATTTTTCAAAAGCATATAAAATCGCTAATAACTCTCTTTTAGTACTGGTATATTTAATTTGAGCATCATTAAGAGTCTTACTAGCATAGTATATAACTTTAAAAATTTTATCATACCTTTGCCCTAAAATAGCTTCAATTGCATAATCACTAACATCACATATTAATTCAAATTGTTTCTCCCAATCATGTGAAATTATTTTATTGGTAGTGATTAATGTTTCTTTCAATAATTTAAAGACATTTAAACATTCTTGATTAAAATCAAATTTCTTTTCTTTTTCTAGAAGTTTGCACAGAGGCTTAGTAATTTTTTAAAATTTTTAATATATCGCCTGTAGTAACCAGCTTGTCCTAAAAAATTTCTAACCCCTCTCACAGTAGTAGGAGGTGGTAGTTTCACAATGATTTGAATTTTTGCAGGATCTACTTCGATGTCATGTTCATAAATTTTACCCAAGTACAATTCCTCCTGCGACCATGTTTAGATTTTTTATATTAAAGAATAAATTATTTTTCATCACTTTATTACAATATATTTTTCATGTCTAAGAAGTGATATTTTGAATATTATTTTGCCTTTCATTTGAAAATTGCTCATTCATAAGGGCAGAGTTTACTATCAAACCCACATACAATATAAAGTTCTTTAATCTATATTCATTATTATCAAAATGTGTTTTCTAGATGAGTATATGATGTTTTCTAGATTTTGATAATCATAAATTGCACTAAAAATCAGGACTAAAGATTTTTCTAATTAAGTGTTTGTAGGAAACAGTTACACCATTAAAAATAAAAAATAAAAATAAAAATAAAAATAAAAATAAAACTCACACATGAATACTATATTCTGGAATAGAAATTGTAATATTTATCAAGTATAAGAACTATACAATATAAGATATTTAAAGAGTATAAAAGAAAGGAGCGAGGAAAACTTCACTCAGTTTGAAAATTTTATGTATTGCCCTAGACATGTTACAAAATTCTATATTTCTTAAGATAAAATTTTTAAATGATATTTAGGTTCTTAATTAATGTTTAACTAAATAGAGACTATATTAATTATGCTCTTAATAATTTGTAGGAAAATAATAAAGGGGAATTTACCTATTTCACACCCAAACTCTTATTTTTACAAATCAAGCACCCAACTTAGCTTTTTCACCACTCTCCAACAGTGAAATCCACGTTTTTTCATCTATAGGCATGTTGTTTATTTTATAAAAGAGTGTTGGGGTGTGAGTTAGGTAAATGAATAAGAATTGGGTTAAATTTCCGAATAATAAAATTGAATTGGGTTAACATGGGCTTCCACAAGGTTTTGTGGGTGCCCACAAATTTAATTGCGCCAGTTCGAAGTGTTGGGATGTTCCATAAGCATATGGAAGCTTTGGTCCCTAAAAATAATTATAATGGGTCTCCACAACATGTTTATAGGTTTTTGTAAGGTATTTTGCAGGCCTCTACAAAAGTTTATAAGCTTCTACAAATGTCAAAATCTAAAAATATTTAGGCCATGTTTGGTTCAGATTATTTGGTGCAGCGCGGCACTTCGCAGCGCATTTGCGTCGCCACGGTAACTGCTTCGCTCCGAATTCGTGGCACCACAGCGAGCCGAGGGATAAACCACGCGGCCCCAGATTTTGCTCCGCTGCCGCAACCTTTTTCCTATTGTTGCCCTTGCCCTTCGCACGAACTCGAGCGACTCTCC
Source organism: Papilionanthe hookeriana x Papilionanthe teres (assembly GCA_022702705.1). Taxonomy (NCBI): domain Eukaryota; kingdom Viridiplantae; phylum Streptophyta; class Magnoliopsida; order Asparagales; family Orchidaceae; genus Papilionanthe; species Papilionanthe hookeriana x Papilionanthe teres. The sequence goes on from CM040423.1 coordinate 20,878,900, forward strand.
TCTTACGCCCTAGAAGTTCTCGCGAGCCTCCTTTGCCTCCTATTTCTCGATCGATCTCGTTACTTCGAAGGTAACCGTAATGCCCCTCTTCTTCCTAGCTTGTATTGATGAATCTCTCTTCTGCCACTTCTTCCTCTCCTCAGAATCGGGATAAATCTTTACAATGGGGTATCTCTTCTCCCCTGCACGATGTCTTCTCCCCTGCAGCATACATCTCTTTTACCCTGCATATCTCTTTTCTCCCATTCGGATCTGTGAAATCTACTCATTCGGTTTACTTCAATGTGGGTAATGTGCTTGGTTTTTGGTTTAGGAGCTGTTTGAGAAACGAGTTCATATCATTCTGCCACTTCTTCCCCTATGGCAGTTTTATTTCTGTTTCTATAGGAGTTAAGGAGTTCTATTGTTTTGCTTTAGGTGTTTATTTACATATACATATGGATTATTACAGAAATGCATATGGATTACTTACATTAGAAAATAAAAAATGGATTTTTACATATTACAGTTGTCTCTCAGAAAGATGGGGGAATTGATGTTCAGGTCCAGGCATGCGTTTTTATATATTATAGTTGGAGAAACTCCCCCAAGTGCCACAAAAATCTTATGATCTCTTCTCCCCTACATTTTTAGCTATTACAGTTGTCTTTTCACGTTTATACATAGAACTTCATTTAGGACATGTAAGAGCTATCTTGCCTTAACACTTTTTGATTTTGGAGACGTTTAAGAGCTAATTTTGCTATATATATACTTGCTGAATTAGAAGTATTGCTTGAGGTCATTACAAATGACTTTTTTTCATATATACCTGCTACATATAAATGGTGTATTTGAGGTCATTTAAACGTCGATTTTGGAGCCGGTTAAATGTTGTTTTCTGAACTGTTTTGTTCACCATTTTGGAAGTTTTGAAACGCTCTCTTTGGGGGTTACTTTAAATCCTGAATTGGAGGACTCTTGGACTACATTTTGTTGGGTCCAATCCATGGCTTTTGAGTTGCATTTGTTGGGTTTGTTCGGTGACTTTCAAGCAGCAGTTTTTGTCTTTATTTGGAGGACTCTTGGGTTGTAGTTTATAGGGGCTTCTGTGGCTTTATTAGATTACTTGCAAGAAAGTGTGTTCTTTCTTTAAAAAAAAAATCTGAAACGAATTGTCCTTTCCTCTTAAAAAAATAAAAGCATGACGGTGGGGAGATTTTCTTTTGTGATATTTGGAGAGGTGTACTCCCTCTTCGATTCATGTTATCGGCTTTATTTTGCTTCGTTGTGTAGGGAGATTTTCTTTTGCGATATGCAACATCAAGGCTTTACTTTTATCACGTTTTTGCTACTTTGATCACAAGAGCTGGATTTGAGTAGCTAATTTAGGATTTTCACCCTTTGCCTTCAGCTAGAAATATATGTTGATCATTTCTAATTTGAAAATTAGGATATCATATCATAAATGATTAAGAGCTTTAGTAAAGATATCACTGCTCTGGTGTTTCCTTATAGTGTGGTTAACTTGGATAAATTTTTGCTCTGTTTTTTTTTCATCTATAAGATATTTATTAATCTCAATATATTTAGTCATATCATGATGGACAATTTGCTTAGCAATGTTAATAGTAAATTTACTTGCATCTTATTATTGTAGATTATGTAGTGAAAGTTTTTAAATGTCCTTGAGGACATTCGAGCCACATACATTCATAATTTTTTATGGGTCATGAGCTTAAATTCTACTTCAACTTTGCTTTGACCTACAATAGAATACAATAGAATAGTTTTTAAATGTTAACTTTGCTTTGTCATTTACGATAAATTCTATATCTATATGAGCAAAAGCCATTTCATGCCCTACAATGGCCTCGGCTATTCAAATGCAAGGCTTATTGAAGATGAATATAACTCAGTTGATTGAATCTATTATCAATACTCAAGTTGATTGGCTAGCAGACTCCAAAATGTTTTCTCTTGGAAGTATCGAGCAGGTTACATCTGCTAGCCAATTGTCCATCATGATGCATGAATATCTTCTTGCACCTTTTGTTTCTGTTGTAGTTCTGTTTTACAGTAGCTTGTTCTGTCTTTACAGTAGCTGCTGCAGTATTTCACCTGAACTATATAAAATTTAGGTGTTAGGTGTGTAAATACATTGGAATTGGGTGACCTGCAGTATTTCACCTACATTGGAATTGGGTGATCTATATTGGAATTAGGTGTTACACATTTTCATTAAGGCTTTACTACAATTTTTGGGATGCATGTATATCTTTGGGTTTATCATTAAGGCTTTACTACAATTTTTTGGTTTATCATTTTCATGAAGGAGAGAATTTTGTTTACCCGTTTTGTCTTTGCTTGTTTGACCTGCAGTATTTGACCTGCAGTATTTCACCTGTAGTATACAAAATTTATGATTAATTGGGTTGGTTGTGCACTGCTTATGCTAATGCCACTGACAGTAATTCATTTCTTTGGAACAGTTATGTATAGCTATTGTGCAAGGAATATTTGTCCCAAACATCAAATGCATGGAGTTTTTACTTAAGGAATTGTTACGAAGTTAATATAGTTTGCTCATTAGAGCAGATTTGAAACCTTGCTTATTTTCTGTCATGAATGACATATGAACAGCAAACACATGTTATAGGAAGTTATGTATATGGAGTTCTTGTCGGTTGAAAATGCTATCTCCTTATATGCTGTAACATCTGATGTAATTGGTGTGTAACCTAAGGTAAATTGGGATTGGGTGTTTCTGTTACTTTGAAATGTTTTGTACATGTTATCTATTTCTCAGCAATAAAGAAATATCATTTCTTTCCCGTGGATGTAAGTCAGTTTGACCGAACCACGTAAATTGTTGTTTCCTTCTGTGCTTAACTGTATTATTTGGTTAATTGCAATGTATATCTCTCCATGCTAATTTAAGTAAAGATATCACTAATATTTCTCCTATTTATAGTATGGCTAATAAAAACAAAGAAGTTGCTACTCCTGCACTTTGGGAGAAGGATATTAAAATGATATTCTGCGATCTATGCATAACTGAAGTCGAAAAGTGGAATAGGCCAAATTCTTTTTTCAACAAAGAAGGTTGGCAAAACATTGCTACAAAGTTTAGGGAGGTCACAGGCAGGGAGTATGAGAGGCTCCAGCTAAAAAATAAATGGGACCAACTCAAGAAAGAGTTGAAACTTTGGAATGATTTAAAAAAATGATCGACTGACTTGAGATGGGATCCGGTGAAGCGAACTATTGCTGCTTCAGAAGCATGGTGGACTGAAAGGCTTGCGGTAAGATAGTATTGAATTAATTTTTGTAATGTTAAGCAGTTTTATTTCTTATTTTCTAATAACATTTCATTATCTTTTACAGATTTTTCCTGCGACAAAGAAGTTCAGATTGGCTGGGATAGAACCGGAATTGGAGGATAAGCTCGAAAGGATATTTGGTGGGGTGGTAGCTACAGGGAAATATTCAGCTGCCCTAGCCAAACAATTTTTGAAACAACCCCAAAATATGTGGCCGTAGAATTATCAAACGATTCAGCAGAATTCCGCATGTACAAGCAACCTGAAATTTGTCAACAAATCGTACGAAGAGCCCCCGGAACGAAAGAAAGAGAAAGAATGGTGCTGCATCTATGAGAGATCAGCTCTCATACCTAGTGGACTCATCTAATGATGCTTCGCACAGAGTTCAAAAAACCGACGTCCATGAGGTCATTAGACTTCTTGAAGACGACCCAGACTTTACAGGGGATCGTGATCTTTTCTACTTTGCTGTCGACCTCTTCCGTGATTCCCTCCATCGAGACTTCTTTACTGCACTAAGCAAAGAGCGACGACTAGAATACATACGCTATTATTATAACCGTCGCACCATGTGATTTTATCTGGAACTGTTTAAATTTATTCCATCTATGAGTACTACTGTCAGTCATGTAGTTGTTTGGACAAGTTATATTTGATTAAACTAATGTTTAAGTTATTTCTTTTCCAAATATAGTTCATTCATGTGCTTGTTTTAGTCCATTTATGATTTCTATAGACCTTAACTTGGTTTAATTAAAATGTACAGTTTATATCGTCATGGACCCGGAAGAAGTACGATGCCGAAGGCGAAATGCAGCGGTAAATATACTAGTGCAATACTATAATACGTACGTCGATCGTGAGCCCTGTTACACATCATCTCAGATTGGGGACAAATGGATGGGAGAAATGATTTTAGGACACCCAACGAGATTTCGAAACATCTTTCGCATGTCTCATGATGTTTTCAGTGATCTTTTATTAGATCTAACAACATTTCATGGACTTCACGGGTCTTCTAGGACAACAGACCGTGAAGTATTGGGCATAATACATTACATACTATCACAAAACGAGTCAATGCGGGGAGCCATGAAACTCTTCCAACACTCGTCTGAAACAATAAACAGATATTTCTTAGTTGGTTTGAGTTCTCTTGTCAGTCTAGCACAAGCCATAATAAAACCAACCGATCCAACTTTTGTAAGGATGCCAGTAGAAATTCGCAACGATGACCGAAATGTCATATTTCAAGGTACACCTCTATACTACAACTACATATTAATGGATTGCATATTGAAATGATTTTTGTTGTTTCTAAAGGGTTGCATCGGCGCAATCGATGGAACGCACGCGCATGCTATAATGTCGAATAACGAGAAAGTTGCATTTATCGGCCGTTCTGGGAGAACAACTCAAAATATCATGGCAGTTTGTGATTTCAACATGTGTTTTACATTTGCATTGGCTAGATGGGAGGGCAGCGCACATGATAATAGAGTTTTTAAAATTGCAACGAGAAATCCAGAGTACAATTTTCCTCACCCAACGCATGGTAAGTTCCTATATAATATAAAAAGTAGATATTTTCTTTATATGCTTAGCTAAATTTCCTAATATTACAGGAAAATATTATTTGGTGGATGCTGGCTACCCAATGCAGATGATGTACCTTAAACCCTATTCTGACACAAGGTATCATATTCCAGATTTTGAGAGAGTCAGTAATCGTACAAAAACTATAAAAGAGGTGTTTAATAAAACATTCATCCTTGCGATGCGTAATTGAGAGGACATTTGGAGTTTGGAAGAAGAAATATGTCATACTTCGAGATATGCCACCTTATCCGTTTCCGAAACAGGTGAATATAGTGTTAGCCACTATGGCCCTACATAACTATATTAGGCGGCATCCAACTCGAGCTGATGTTGATTTCGAGCGTGTCGAGCTCAATGACGAGGAAGTTACAGTCGAAGGTTATGAAGACCGCATTAATAGAGAGGAGAACGATAATGCCCCAATTTGCACGAAAGATGGGGAGGGTGCGAATGAAATGACAGCCCTTCGAGAGGAGATTATTAGCTCATTAGTTGGAGAGTGATTCTGTTGAGCAGAATTATGTTGATGATGTTTAGGTTATTTTCTGTTTTGAAATGAAGATTTATATTCTGTTGAGCACTTTTCATCACATTAACTGGTCTGTAAGAGTAATGTCTTTCTTTTGTCTGGTTTGATGATTATCATTTTGTTTGAGCATTTGGTAATCAAAGTAATTAAGTTCTATATTCGCTTGCATTTCAGAAAGACATGAGCTCCAGCATGTCGGCTACCTCTCGCTGAGTGCTATGTCACTGTGGCCTCCAAACAACTCTTTTGACATCACGACAGCCGCACATGCATGAGCTTTAGTTGAAAATTTTATAGTTGTCCTCGGAACATTCCAGAGCAATGCAGTTTCTTTCGATGGGCGGACAGTTTACCGGATTCTCAGGAGTCCAATGTTAGGGAGTGGACGGCTTCACCAAAAGACGGTGTGACACGGGACCTACAGCAATTCAAAACTAAAGTGAACATTATTATCGTGTTAATTGTTGTTGTAATAGTCCTACAATTTTTTTCACTATACTGTTACTAACACGTGTTTGAGAGAACTCTATGTACATCTGCAGAACTTTATGAATTTTTGGGATATGCAATCGTTAACTTGATGTTTTTTTGTTTCAAATCTTTTGCAATTAGATGATTCAAAACTCAAAAATTTTTAGTACTTGTGTAAATAATATTTTATAAAATAAATTTATAAACATGTTTTAAGATAAATAAAACTTCAAAATATCCACTATAAATATATGTCAACACATATTTTTATACTTTTAAAATTTTTACAAGGAAATAAAACTTCAAAATATACTTCAAAAATAATAGATTTTAAATATACATATGTTTACAAATAAATAAAACTTCAAAATTTCCATCATAAATATATGTAAACACATCTTTTCATACTTTTAAAATATATAGATATATAAAAATCAATTAATTTCGTTTGAATAAATAAAACATAATTTTTTTCGATTTTATGTATTCATTAAACTTACAGACATAAAATTCAAACGAGCACTTAACAGACAGAGCGATTCGATTATTTTTACAAAAAAAATCGCCTCATAATTGTTTTCACACAATCGCAACAAAACAACAAACTAACTTCGTTGCAATTGTGCCTCTGCAATGCTTTCGCAAGATGACACTGCAAGTCTAACCAAACAGGCCCTTAATGATGAATTCTAGCCATAAGAGACCAAATTATATAAATAAAATAATAAACATTCATTGGTTATAAAATATGAAAAAAAAACTTTATTATTTGTATTTGGTTAATTAAATTCTTGGGCATCTAATGAAAAATATTCTCTAAGAAGATCAGGGTCAAGGAGCTGCAGTTTATTAAAAAACAGCTGTGAAACTATTATAAAATAATTTGATATTCAAAAAATTGTGGTAGCTATTTTAGATATATATATATATATATATATATATATATATATATATATATATATATATATATATATATATACACATATATACGAAAAAACAGATCACAGTTAGAAAACTACCACCGCACCTAGTCACGCCAGTAAGAAAACACAAATTTCAACAGCAATTTTTTTTGAAAAAACTGTCAGAACACACTTCACCCAAATAGACAAAACTACGGTGTGGTGCCGCACCATTGCCCCAAATTGACCGTAGGTCTTGCATTATTATTCAGACTTTCATATACCCTTAGTGCCCTTTTCTCTACAACTAGCCATCGAAACATATCTCCAGTAAAATTAGGATCAACGATGAAAATAGATTTTTCTCATCAAATCAATAAGAGATCCATCAATATTGTGATTATGTTATATGCCCTACTTCGAGTTCATCCACACGTAAGAATCCTTTCCTTGTCTTTATCTTCATTTTCTATGATTATATCCTATATTTTGTCCAAATATTTTGGTAAAAAAATAACATAGAAAGTTATTATTACCAATAAGGTGACAATAAGACTGTCACTCGTAGAGACGGATTTCCTGAAGAGTTGATGGTACAAAGGCCTTTTCGCCTATTAGAGGAGCAACAATTTTACTTGGTGCAAGTTGTGCGGGAAATTCTACATCTGGTGAACGCATATAATCAAACCATGTAAAAGTTACTGCTTATTTGCATGATCTTTTTACTTTATATTTCTTGCATAATGCTGCACTTTTGTTTTTTATTTATTTTGCACCATCCAATTTTATAAAGTATAAATTAATAAGAAAACTAACAAAAGAATTCTATAAGCTCAATTTAAACCCTCCTATCCTTCTAGGCATGTGTAGACCAACATAAACCTTTTATAGAATTAAGTGAAAATATTTTGAAAATTTTATAACTTAAAAATGACACAAGTACTTAGGGTTACATATCTTAGGCTATATATGTCTTTAAAATTATCATATGAAAACTTAATATGATAGATTCATTTTCATTTTCCAAGAATAATACCTAATAGTGATGATGGTCAAATACTATAACAACAGATCAACCTGATGTTTTAAATAAATCCTATTAGCTACTTCATGTGTATGTTCATGAATTCTAATGCAAATGAATTCTAATTAATATGAGAATTAAGTTATTAGGTGAGGTGGGGACTATATTAATCATATAAAGTTCTTGATGATTAAGAAGAAGCTCTTATTATTTGAAGGGTTCCAAACACTAAAGCATACAAGAGGATAAGCAATGTTTACTTGGACAGGGGTGATTTACCCAGGCAATAGGTTCCAGTACCCACTAAGAAGGTGTGTACATGATTTTGGTAAACATCGTCTACTACAACAACAACACAATCATTATCCCACTAAGTGGGGCTGGCTACATGAATCTTTTTTCTCCATTGCGTCCTATTTAGTGTCATATTCTCATTTAGTTCTAATAAACATCGCCTACTACGAGACGATGAATTCTTAATAAGGATTTACCTAAAAGTGAAGTACATAGCCCAAAACAAAAGGTCATCTGTCAGAAAGTAATAGTTTCCTAATCAATGTGGCCCATTAAAGAAAGAAGAGCATGTTCTTAGACATTATCTACTACAATGTAATGGACTCTTATTGCAGTTTCGCATAAGAGAGATAAGCACAATCTAAGTTAACATTGTGGACTAGAAATGAATTAGTTTCAAGTGGATAAAGGTTCACTGCAGAGAGAAGGATGCGGGCAAGTACACATTATCTTAAGCAATTGTGAATCATTTGGGGAACAAAAATGATTTGAAGGAAGGGGGAGCCCTTGGATAAAAAAAGAATGGCTCAAGAGGTATTGAGCTCGTTTAAAAACTAAGGGTAGAGACATGGTCCATACCCTCAATCAAAGGCTACACATGTAATGAGTTAAGATATCCTTAGTCAATTAATGATATGAAAATGCCAATAATGATCACATGATAGGCAAATGATTCATGTTGTAGTCTAAGAGTTTATCTTCTCCTTCGTTATTCTTGATTTTATTTCAAAATGCTTCTTGCGATATATCTATATATGTGGAGGGTGGAGAAAGCGAGAATGATGGAACTTCTATTCACTTTCTCAGCATGATTGTTGCTCATTGTAATGAGAGAAGAATCATGCTACTAGCGATTTCTTGAATTCATGTAGGGCTAGGACGATTTGACTAATTTATATTAAAATAAAATCAAACTTAAACAAATTCCTGCACATAATTTACCAATGATATGAACAAGATCACAATTGTGTACTCTACATGGACATCACCTAACACCTGGGTATTCATAGATAGTCCCTAGGATTCGCTTTATGATTAGGTAGATTCTTTTACAAAAATTTGAATAACTTATGACTTCCATGTTATTTTCCACTTTAGAAACTTAGAAGCCGATTACATAAATGAATTCTTCGGGGGCTTATTATTCACAGATCCAGACAATAAACAGATCCACTTACTAACATGAGACTATTTTCTGACATGCAAGCATTGAGAAAACCATTTTAAATTACACTCTAAAAAAAAATCTAACAAAACGAAAGCTTTTTGGAGAAGCACAATTAAAAAAACTGAGGTATACGATTTGGATTAAATACAACTCTAACTCAATCCCCAAGCAAAAGTTTTAACATCATAAAATTTAACAAAATTAACCATTACAAGCAAAACTCAAAGCAAAATTATGTACAAATATTTCATATTTACAATATTGATGTCATGTAAATGCAGTTCACCTGATCATGAAATTCTGAATAGGATCTTAATGCCGTATAATATTTTCTTATGAACATTTATCTTGTAACTTAAAACTATGACACAAAATCTTATTGAGAGTAGACTAAACTTCAACAAGTCATGCCATGAATTTCTTACACGCAAGCAGACTTCCATTTTGGGTTAGGTAAATCGTGTAGGTTTAAGTGGACTGTTGAAACATCAACTAGAGCTCATGACTCCTTCAACTTTACTTCGGTTATTTAATTACATTAAAGTTCAAAGTTAATTTAAAGGATTCCAAGTATTCACTTATATGGAGTAAAAATGACGAGAGAGTAAAAGTTAAGGCAATAATATCATAAATTGAAGACATGGTGTAGTATTATTAAGAAAAGGAGAAAAACTAAACATATTTTAAGAAATTTGTGCTTAAACCCAATAATTGTCTTATTACAATTACATTTTAGTAAAAATTTTTAAATAAGTCAAACCCAAAGTCACGAGTCAAAACAGGGCTAACACAGAATTGACTTGTCAAGCTCAACTCACAAGCCAAGTCAGCTCCGTCGTACTCGAGGTTTAGTCATAAAGATGAATATGCTTCTCTTGGATCAATGAGAAGCTCATCATGTATTCTTGTAAGTGATAATTCTTTGGACATAGCTCCAACAACCAAAAATTGTGAAGAAAACAAAAAAGCCTTAACCTGAAGGTTATGATCTTCAAAGAAATCGCATGAATGATGATAGTTATAGCTCAATAGTTTACTGAGGATGGAACAAATTAATGCTGAATGATATCAATCACTTAATAAGCTACAGAATATTTATAACCATAATTATTTCAAGAAACTCAAAAAATAATAGAAGAACTGATTCAACATTTTAAGCTCCCAAAATCTTAACGAATTGAAAGCTTCTCAATTTAGCCAATTTTAGCATTGGGAGCTTAATCTGTCAAAAGGAGTCAAGTTCAAGACCTTATATTTGAATTGTGTGATTTTACAATTAAATTCACTAAATATTCAAAAATAAATAAATAAATAAAACAACAAAAACTCATTGAATGCGAATAATGCTTTTACTTTTTTTTTTTTTTTTGCTATGGCAAAAAAATGTTTATAAATTATGGGCAAGAGAAATCAATATGAATTTGATATTTATAGAATTTTATATTTATCACCTAGGATGATATGAAACGTGTACAAAAATATGGGGGACACCAAAATAGTTGGCTCATAATAAGTTCCAAAACAAAACATTTGAAATAAGTGTAAATATAAGGCGAATAAAAAAAATTCCAATGGTGATGAAATAGACCAATGAGTACCGATGCTGCCTTCCGCTTCAGTATATATTATGCATAGAAACATTAAACTCTCACATAAAAATTCAAGTAATTCTATAAATGAATCGTATGCTCATCAGGCCAATGTGAACATGCAAAATGATGTTTTTTTAGTCATATTTCCTCATATATATTAAAATTATATTAAAAGCTAACTAAGATAAAGCAGAAGAAACACAATTAGCCACTCAGCCCAACTTCCAAACACCGGATGAGAGCTTTATCTAGAGGAACCAAGTCACGAACATAGGTGTGAGCAACAATAGGTATCATACAGATTTCTGAATGATAAATTCACAAGGAGGCATGTATAAAGCACAAAAATCCAAATAACAGCAGGCCATATGTTCCTCTTGCATAGATATCATTTCATATAGGAGTACCTTAAGCCTGTTTATGAAGGTAATTCAACAATCCTTTGAAAGTGAAAATGGAAGGGAGAAACAAACAAGTAGCAAAGCTTCAAATCAATTTCTCCAGGCAGCATCATGCTTTAGTAGAATCATTGATCAGGCGAATCGGTACGGATGGCTGAGAATAAAGCATCAAATTCAAATTAGCTGGATAAAACAGACCATCGATTGTTGCAAATGAACTGGTTTCAATTCAGTGTAAAAAAAAATAGAAATAAGGCTAGCTGTTTAGGATCATCTTTTATCTTTATTCTTTATTATTATTATTATTATTATTATTTTTATTTTTTTTTTTGGGTTACATTTTGTTTTAAAATACATTACATGTTTGACATATTTGATAAGATATGATAATTTTAAAAGCACTCAAATCGTCTAAAAATTATTCAAATATTTTCAAAAACATTAATTTATTTTTAGAAACAAAAAATCTAAATATATAAAAAAGTATTAAACAAATATAATCTTGAAAAAAATAGGAGAATACAAAAAAAAATAAATAAATAATTGATCGCAAACAAGCTCTTAACATAATACATAAATGCAGTAAGAACAGGGTAATATCATGCAGGAAGAGTTATGTTTTTGTTTCAGGACAAATCAGTCTATTTTTAATATAATAACAGAATTATTTTATAAATCGATATTAACATGTGTGAAAAGAAATAGAAATTAGACTAGCTGTTTAGGATCATCTTTTATCTTTATTCTTTATTAGTTTTTTTTTTTTACATTTTGTTTTAAAATACATTACATGTTTGACATATTTGATAAGATATGATAATTTTAAAAGCACTCAAATCCTCTAAAAATTATTCAAATATTTTCAAAAATATATTAATTTATTTTTAGAAACAAAAAATAAAAAAATATATAAAAATATTAAACAAACAAAATTTAAAAAGAATACAAAAAATATATATATATATATTTGATCGCAAACAAGCTCTTAGCCTAATACATAAATGCAGTAAGAACAGGGTAATATCATGCAGGAAGAGTAATGTTTTTGTTTCAGGACACATCAGTCTATTTTTAATATAATAACAGAATTCTTTTATAAATCGATATTAACATGTAATATCGTTTGAAGACGGCTTGTGTCGCATAATGCATCATGTTTTAAAAATTGTAAACGATAAGTTCAACTGCAGGTAATTTGGTGGACTCTAGCAATACAAGTTAATAGAAGTTAAATCTAAAAAAGTATTATTCCGCTTCTGTAGGGGAAAAGAATGAGAAGACAACCATAAGCAGTACGTTGCAAGCAAGATAGTGATGATACAACCAGAAGCTTCATTCTAAATAAACCTTCTTGGATCATATGCACGTCCCAAGGGTAAATATTAGGATCCGACATCACATGGTGCTGGTAGGTAGAGGTGTAAACCAACCGAACACGAACAAATAGAGCTAGTGTTCATGTTTGGTTCGTTTGAAATTTAATTTGTTTGAAATAGACTCGTTTTCGAAATTGTTCGATAAATTAATGTTCGTGTTCGGTTCGATTTGTTCGAAATTAGTTTGAAATGTTTGAATTGTTTGGGTTGTTCGCATTGTTCGAATTATTTGAATTGTTCAAAATTATTTGAAATTGTTTATAGTCATGAAACTAAAGTATTATAAATGTAAAAAAAAAATTTTAGATGTTAGAAATGTAAATACATAAAATTGTGTGGTAAGTAGATAAATTTCCCTAAAAAATAGCTAGCTTCTGCAACTGAAAGCTAGATTGGTTTATTCGCTTGTTTCAGAATTCAATAAATTGCCAGATGAAAATATGTAAAAAAAAAAAAAAAAAAACAAAACACATTCAAAAATTCATTGAAACTTAAATAATTTAAAGTCAAATATAATAATCTCACCTGAATATAATAAAAATCATTACCAAAACATAAACCTAAGTTAAAACGTGTTTGATATTAATTGATAGCAGAAACATGATCCAAAACATCAAACTTTCAATAAGTCTGTCTTAGCTCTCTTAGAGAATTATATCAAACAAAACATATCATTCAATTCTCATCTTCAACTTCATAGATCTTCATACGGGATCTCTGCCTTACGCGACACTTGAAACAAATTCAGGCAAAACATTTAGCTCAGATTTATATTGTTAGCTCACGAATCACTTATCGAGCTGAACATGAGCTGCATTATGAGTTGACTTACCTCAATTGCATTCTTCGTCGACCTCATAACATGGAATCAGGAAACCATCTCATAGCAGCGAGATCATGACAATGAATGTCAGAACCACAATGTACAAATAATAAGTTTTCTCATTACATTTACAAAACAAATATAACAGAAAATCATATGCCAATAGGAAGCAGCACCAACAAATGAAAATTGCCAGCTCCACTCATTAACAAATAAGATACTAAATCTAAAATTTACACTTCCAATGAATAATTTGGTTCAAAGAACTTCACTGGCCCAAAAAAGGAAATCAAAATTTCATAATATTAAATACAGTGAATCTGTTGTTGATACCCTTCCAAGAAAAAAATTACCACGTCACTGATGACATCAACTTGTGTATATCACAAGTGTATAGATATTAAAAAAATAAATTTAATTATAGGAATAAACGGTGAGCATATGAAAATCAAAATGGGGAAATAAGAATTCAATTTGGGAATAGGCTCAGCCTAAACTTCTTATTTATCACGATCACACAGCCAACCTGAAGTATTGAAGTCTTTCTACCAATAAAAAATAGCAGCTACCAGCTAGACACTCCCTAAGAAAAGGCAACTACTAATCCCTAATAGATGATTGACAAGTGAACAAATAAGGGTCCTCAGTCACGAATGTCGTATATATGTAATGTTTCTATATCTGTAATGTCCCTATATGTGATGTTTCTATCTTTAAGATGTTTCCAACCTTTCAGTAACTGATATTATAAAGAAACAGTTCACAAGTCTTTCAGTGTTAAGGTTAGGGCTGTCAAAAAAGCTCGTTGTTAGCAAACCGTTCATGTTCGGTTCGCCAGAGAGTTCGTGTTTGATTCATTCGATAAGCAAATGAGACGAACATGAACAATTTTTTTCGTTCGGTTTATTAAACAAGCCAAACAGAAACAATGATGTGTTCGTTCGTGTTCGGTTCATTATTGTTCAAAATATAAAATAATTTAAAATAATTATATATAAACAAGTTCATGGTATTTAAAAAATAATTATATAATATAAAAATTTATCATATTTTAAACAATTAAACTTCTATAAACTATAATATATAATAAATTATTAATAACAAAAATAAAATATTAGTCTTAATTATATTAATATAAATATTATAATATTATAATTAATATACTATACTATATATTAAAATAAAGCCCTAAGCACCTTATTCTAAAAAATCCTAACTCGCCTCGCCTCCTCTTCGGCCATGTCCCTCTTCCGAGTCTTCGTCTTTTCCTCTCAAAATCACGAAATATTTTTGTCCCGACTACGAGAGTTTAGGGTTTGTCTTTTGTGTTTGTTCTCTAATCTCTACTCCTATTTATCTTCAAGCCGGTGTTTGGTTTGCCTACTCGTTTGCTTGGTATTATTGCTCATTTTCTTAGTTGGTCGATGTTATTGCTTTGTTGGTTGTAAGGCTATGAAACTGTCATCTTTGAGCATTTTTTCTTTAATATTCATATTTATCTTTAGGTTTGCCTCTCAATTTAAAATTTCTTAAATTTCTTTTAGATTTATTTAGTATTCTTTTTACTGAAACCTAATATATGAAGCTTTTGGGAGCGAGATCTTGCATATTGCCTCTAGATCGAAATTTATTATGGTTCAACCTTGATATTATGGATGAGTAAAAAATGCCACTTTTCCTAACTTTGTACAAGTCATTTTGCTCAAATTCGAGAAATATGCTCCAAGTTTTTTCCTCGAACAAATATAACAAAAAGATTGATTTGGAAAAACTTAAAATTAAACCAAGACTTAACTGCAATAAGTTATACATTTTCAATAGCTCATGTGGTTGCCAAAATATGTAGAAATCTGCGGAAAGAAAAGGGGAATCATAAGCTTAGAGTCTCTATTGTTCTATCAAAAACCATATACACCAAGCAGTGACTCATAGAAGCAGTGGTTACCCTGAAAGGCACAAGCCTTCCAAGCATCTCCATCGCCATTGCATGTTAGGAGTGCAGATATCTGAAGCCATATAGATAGATGGGTAGAGAGATAGAGATAAAAGAAAGAATGTGAAGGAAAGAAATATGACGTATTGGTTCTTTTAAAGAAAAAAGAAACTTAGCCGAAATTTTATTGTGAGTGAGTGTAAATATGAATGTATCATTTGACATTTTTAATTTAAGGTTGCTATAGTCCAACTTGTTTTATATCTCTTCCATTAATGTCAAGATGTTTGAAATAAATTTTATAGGAATGACAAATGTTTATTTCATATGCCTTTGTTGATAATCTATGCTTCCATGTGTCAATGGTTTAATTATAATAGCATACAAGTACAGGGAATAGTCATGACATTACAAGGCATATTGAGTTTTTGGTATTTATGCGGTTAAAATTTGCAAGCTTGAATGCTTTTATGCGCATCTCAATCTCATTTGAAGATGCCTATAGTGTCTCTATTGTTCAACAGTGAATTTTTATGCTTGTTTCCTCTTGCTTTATCTGAAGTTAAAGAAGCAAAGCAAGATGTTTGAGCTAAAAGACCTGTTGGTTGCTTCATTTATTGGGTACCTTTGTATAATGAAAACAGTGAACGTAAAATATTATATTTTCCTATCTTTCTTTCACACTTCAAATATCTAAGAGTCCAATTTGTGTTATCTTGGAGAATAATTATAGTTATAATGATATTTGTTATGGTACTTCATTATTAATAATATGGAAACTTGTTAATAACAGGTTGTTAGTGAATAGATGTTATTCATTTGTGTAAATTAACAGGATATTTGTTTATCTTCTTGTTATCTTACACTAGCTAGATGGGGAAAATATTATGATTATGAAAGGATTGTATATTAACTTTTAGTGCAATGAGAATAATTAGGGACTCTTGGGACTGATATTGGAAGGAGATCTAGTTAAATTTTTGTTACTTTTTTTTAATAAATGCTATCTAAAAGTTCAGTTTCTTACAATCAAAATTCTTCAACTTGAATGAGTATGTTTTTTATTTTTATTTTGTTAGAAAGCATGTTAAGTAGAAGCAAACCCTTCCACACACACACACACACACACACACACACACACACACACACACACACACACACATATATATATATATATATATATTCATTTGAAGGGCATTTACTTTTAATTTTTGAAATTGTACGATCGTTTTGGAAAAACCAACCCCTTGATCAAATATTTGTTTACTTGTTGCTTACACATGTATGCATGAAATCTCATGTGATATTATATTTTTTGTATTGATATTTACAATGTCAAGTTTGAACATTCTCAATCTGTATCAAATGGCGAACAATTATCACTTGCAACACAAGAAGGATTTATAATTCTCAACCTGTTGAACTGACTGTTGGAAGCACTAATACCGAAATGCAAGGTAAGAAAAGCAGAAAGAGAAAATCATCTGTGGGAGTATTTTGCATATATTAAATCAAATTCTAAAGAGGTTGAAATATCATTTGTTCAATGCATTTGTTGTGGGGTGAAAATTCTCAAACTAAGATCAGGTACAACCTCACAGTTTCTTAGGCATGTTAAGAAATATTCTAATATAAAAACAAAGAGTCAACCAACAAGTGACTTATTAGACAAGAGACAAAACTTGCTGAACTTCTTGACTTTGGAAGTTCACTGAATCAGAGATTCCTACTTTCTATGATCCTAAAAATTATGATCAACGACTCGTAAGATGTGTGATTACAAAAATGATAATTGTACATGAGTATTCATTCATGATGGTTGAACACAATTGGTTTAATATATTGTTGAAAATGACGAATCCTAACTTTCAATGTGTATAAAGAAACACCATAAAAAATGATTGCTTGAAAATTTACGAGTGGGAGAAAGAAAAACTTCAATCTTGCCTTAAAGATGTTCGCATTGTGTCATTAACTGCAGATTGTTGAACCTCCAATCAGCTTATCGGATATATGTGTTTAACTGCTTATATCAACGAAACATGAAAGTTAAAGAATGTTATTATCAACTTTATTGAGTTAGAGCTCCCACATACGGGCACTTACATTTGTGATATTATTTGTTAGTGTTTGTTAGAGTGAAAATTTCAGGATAAAATCTCCACAATTACTTTAAATGATGCGAGCAATAATGATATGACATCTAGTTCCTTAAAAGCGAATTTTCAATCATGAGGAAAGCTGCACTTCCGTGGTCTTTTTTTCATATAAGATGTTGCGCACATATCATCAATATAATGATCCAAGACGGGCTAAAGAAGGTTCATGAAATCATCCAAAATATAAGAGAGTCAGTGATGTATATGAAAATATCTCCTGCAAGATTGCATAAATTTGTAAAAGTGACAAAAAAGTTAGGATTTGCAACTACAAGGTCACTGTCCATTGATGTTTTCACTAGATAGAACTCAGCTTTCAACATGTTATAGTCCGCACATATTTATCGCAATGTTTTTTATCACTACGCAATTAGAGATAGTAACTATAAATGATTATATGTTGATTCAGAATCGGTGAAATATGAGAAAATCAGAAAGTTTATTTTATGTTTCAACAATATTACAAAGATGATCTCTGACGCTATATATCCTACTTTAAATATATTTTTACCTGCAGTTATGTATGTTAAAAAGATTTTGATTGAGGTGTAATTGTCAGAAGATGATTATATAAGGAATATGACAATGAGTATGCAAATCAAATTCAACAAATATTTGGAAGAATATAATATTTTAATGTCTACTGTAGTAATTTCGAATCCTAGATTGAAACTCAAATTTATTAGCTGCACATTCCTGAAGATATACTCACATGACGATGTTGAGCAAAATCTTAAAATAGTACAAGATGTCTTGTGAGAAATATATGCAGATTATGTTGTTGATTGCAATGCTTCAAATGAGAGATCTTCATTTGCAGATGATCCTACGAATTCCTCAAGTCATTTTGATGCAATGTCTGGGTTTCAAAATTTTGTTGTAGCTTCTGATTTTGTGGAACAATCGAAACCTGATTTATAAGTATACCTTGATGAGGGTTATTTGTGTACTCGAGTTAAAACTTTGATGTGCTTGATTGGTGGAAGATGAATACATTTAAGTATCCCTGACTTTCAATTATGGCTCGAGATATTCTATCAATACCTATAACCACGATTGCCTCAGAATATGTTTTTAGTGCAGATGATAGGGTGCTGGATGATTACAGAAGTAGTTTATGCACTAAAACCGTTAATGCATCGATTTGTGCATCAATTTGAATTCGATCTACTCAAGAAAATGCAAAGACAAATGGTAAATTTTTCATTAAGTATATCGTTTATACTTTCGTGTGTATTTTATTTATTCGCAATACTAGATATTAATATTTCTTTCATTATTTCTTTTCAGCAAGAGATCCTTGACGAGGAAAAGCTTAATATTCAACTACCACGCATATGAAGCCAACTTAGTCAAGTCTGCACTATACAAATCCTTTCATTGTTAGGAATTTAGACTATTATTGTAACTTTGAACTTTGAACACTTGCTATTAATTTCGCAAGAAATGACTCATCATTCCTTAAAACTGTATCTCTTATTGTATGATTGAATATTTTGCTCAGGCTTATCATGCAGGAAAGGGCTTATCATTTCTAAATATATTGCTCATGTATATCATCCTTGGGTTTTGTTTGATATTATCTTTTTGGAAGATATACATACATATCATTCAATCTTTGTTTGACATTGTCCTTATTTGGCTATTACTAGATCCAGAGAAGTCATTTTAGGGGTTTGGGAGAGGTGCAGCAACTCCCAAAATTGGTGAGAAGTTTGCTCCCTCTCTTTCAAAATTGGAGGTGTTGTCTTCTAATGGCCCATCAGAACTGAATTATATTTAATAAACATGAAAATTTTTAAACTATGCTTGCTTAAATTATACCTTCTAAGGTATATAATTACTTGAAATTGATGACATTGTCTGTAGGAAAATTTTCTATGCAATAATTTATAAAAGTTGGAATGCATTACAATGATTAAATATTAAACAAAAATGAATCCAAGTTGGCTACAGACAGATTTAGTGATGGAATAGAACTAGAGTGTTTATTGTTAAATACGTTAAGACTATCATGATGAATATTCTTTCTCCATCTTTATTCAAAATGCTTTCTTTTATTTTATTACAAGAAAGATGACAAAAGCTTATTTGGAAGATTTATATACATGTTTAATTCTTATGTGTTTGCATATCTGATATTAAAAAATTGAATCATATACCAAGCTTACAGTTGGAGTCCACGGCTGAGTTAACTTTTGATTGTTGGATTCATTTTAATTATTGAATGCACTCTTAGTTGGCTGAAATTAAGTTTGATGACTTCCTTTATACGAGTATACACTCTTATCTCACAATTTTATATATAAAATGTTTTGATCTAATTGGGCATTTAGTTGAGCATCTGTATCAATATTCTTTTACTGGATGTGCATATATGCTTTATGTAACTCTTTTCAAAAAAATTATTGTTACATAGTTGGAACTGTTATGTTCAGTTGGTGTGAGGATTTACCTATCCTGAAATTATATATAAGTTTTTAAAGTATTTATATACATGTTTCTCAAATTTTACACATTTGTATATTCGACCCTTGAACACTGAATTGCATATATCGAGTTTTTGAGATTTGAACTCTTTTTCTTCTCATTTAAACTATTGAAAGATGTATATGGAGTGTCAAAGTGGATTATAAGTTGAAAATGTGGGGCAACGACGATGATGCAAATCATTACATTCATGCTTTTATAGTTGAAACTTAAACCAATATTCCATTAGTAAGATTGTCATTTTCACTTCTATAGGTGGTTGTTGGTTTTAACCTTAACACTGCAAGACTTATGAACTGTTTCTTTATAATATCAGTTACTGAAAGGTTGAAAACATCATACATATAGAAACATCACATACAGAGACATTACAGATACAGAAACATTACAAATATATGACATTCGTAACTGAGGACCCTTACATGTTCATTTGTCAATCAGCTGTTAGGGATTAGTAGTTGCTCTTCCTTAGGGAGTGTCTAGATGGTAGCTATTATTCGTTATTGGTAGAAAGACTTCAATATTTCGGGTTGCCTGTGGGATCAAGATAAATAAGAAGTCTAGGTTGAGCCTATCCCCAAATTGAATTCCTATTTCTCCACTTTTATTTTCATATGCTTATTGTTTATTTTTATAATTAAATTTATTTGTTTAATATTTATACACTTGTGATGTGCACAAGTTGATGTCATCAGTGATTCTTTTGGAAGGGTATCAACAACAAATTTACTGTATTTAACATTACGAAATTTTGATTTCCTTTTATGGGCTAGAGAATACTTTATCAGAATCTCTTTGAACCAAATCAGTCACTGGAAGTGTAAAATTTAGATTGTGTATCTGCTTTGTTAATCAGTGAAGCTGACAATTTTCATTTGTTGGTTCTGCTTCCTATTAGCATGCGACTTGCTGTTATATTTGTTTTGTAAATATAATGAAAAAACTTATTAATTATACATTGTGGTCTTGACATTCATTATCGTGATCTCACTGATATGAGATGGTTTCTTAATTCCATGTTATGAGATCGATGAAGAATACAATTAAGGTAAGTCAACTCATTATGCAGCTCATGTTCAGCTCGATAAGTGATTCGTGAGCTAACAAGATAAATCTGAGCTAAATATTTTGCCTGTTTTTGTTTCCAGTGTCGTCGGAAGGCAGAGATCCTAGATGAAGATCAATTAAGTTGAAGATGAAAATTGAATGATATGTTTTGTTTGATTTATTTCTCTAGGAGAGCCAAGATAGACTTCATTGAAAATTTGATGTTTTGGTTCATGTATCTGCTATCAACTAATATCAAAGACATGGTTTAATATAGGTTTATGTTTTGGTAATGATTTTTATTAAATTCAAGTGGGATTATTATATTTGTCTTTAAATTATTCAAGTTTCAATGAATTTTTTAATATGTTTTTGTCTTTTTTTTCTTTTTTTTAACATATTTTCATCTGGCAATTTATTGAATCCTGAAATAAGTGAAAAAACCAATCTATCTTTCAGTTGCAGAAGCTAGCTATTTTTTTGGGGAAATTTATCCACTTACAATATAATTTTTATGTATTTTCATTTCTAAAATCTAAAATTTTATTTTTAAATTTATAATACTTTGGTTTCATAACAATATAAACAATTTCAAACAATTTTCAATCATTTCGAACACGAATAATTCAAATAATTTGAACAATGTGAATAATTCAAACCATTTAAACATTTCGAACAATTCGAACTAATTGCGAACAAATCGAACCGAACAAAAACAGTAACTTCTCGAACAATTTCGAACATGAGCCTATTTCAGACGAATTAAATTTCAAACGAACCAAATACGAACACTAGCTATGTTTGTTTTTGTTTGGTTCGTTTACACCCCTAATTAGGGTCAAAGCCACCAGCAATCTATAAAACCGAAAAAGACAATCTTACTAATTGATTATTAGTTTAAGTTTCAGCAATAAAAACATGAATGTAATATTTTGCATCATCGTCTTTGCCCCACATTTCCAACTTATAATACACTTTGACATTTCATATACATCTTTCAACAGTTTGAATGAGAAGAGCAAGAGTTCAAATCCAAAAAGCTCGATATATACAATTCAGTGTTCAAGGATTGAATATGCAAATATGTAAAAGTTTGAGAATTGTGTATATAATACTTTAAGAATTTGTATATAATTTTAGGATAAGTAAATCCCAACACCAATTGAACATAACAGTTCCAACTACGTAGCAACAATTCTTATGAAAAGAGTTACATAAAGCCTCTGTGCACATCCAGTAAAAGAATATTGATACAGGTGTTCAACTAAAGGCCTAATCATCTGAAAGCGTTTTATATATATAATTATGAAATAAGAGTGTATACTTGGTATAAGGAAAGTCATCAAAACTTAATTTTAGTCAACTAAGAGTGCATTCATTAATAAATCCAACAACCAAAAGTTAACTCAGTCGTTGACTCCAACTACAGGCATGATATAATTCAATTTTCGAATATTAGATATGCAAAGACATAAGAATTAAATAACACGTACATAAAAATTTCAAATAAGCCTTCATCTTTCTTGTCATAAAACAAACGAAAGCATTTTGAGTAAAGATGAAGAAAGAACATTTCTGCATGATAGTCTTAACGTATTTAGCAATAGAAAGCACTCTAATTCCATTATATCAATAAATTAGTCTCGAGCCAAGTTAGATTCATTTTTTTAATATCTAAGCATTGTAAAGCATTCCAATTTTCATAAATTACTGCATATGAATTTTCCCTAAAGGCAATGCCATTAATTTCAACTAATTATATACCTTATAAGGTATAATTAAACCAAAAATAGTTTAAAAATTCCATGGTTATTAAATATAATTCAATTCTGATGGAATCCATTAAAAAGAAAACACCTCCAATTTTGGCAGACATGGAACAGACCTCTCACCAATATTGGGAGTCGTTGCACCTCTCCAAACCCCTAAAATAACTTCTTTGGATCTAGTAATAGCCAAATAAGGATAATCCCAAACTGAGATTGAATGGTATGTATGTAAATCTTCTAAAAAGATAATACCAAACAAAACCCAAGCATGATATACCTGAGCAATATATTTAGAAAAGATAAGCTCTTTCTTGCATGATAAGCCTGAGCAAAATATTCAATTATACAACTGGAGATTCAGTTCTAAGGAATGATAAGCTCTTTCCTAAGAAAATAATAGCAAGTGTCCAAAGTTCAAAGTTACAATAACAATGTAAATTCCTAGCAATGAAAAGATTTGCATAGCACAAACTTGGCTAAGTTGCTTTCATATGTGTGACAGTTGAATAATAAGTTTTTCCTTATCAAGGATCTCTTCATTGAAAAGAAATAATAAAAATAAATATTGATATCTAGTATTTAAATAAATAAAGTACACTATAAAGTAGAAAACGATATACTTAATAAAAAAATTACCATTAGTGTCTTTGCATTTTTTTTAGTAGACCAAATCCAACATGATGCATAATTCAATACATTAACAGTTTTAGTGGTTATAGGTATTGATAGAATATTTCGAGCCATAATTGAAAGTCGGGGATACTTCAATGTATTTATCTTCCACCAATCAAGCGCATCGAAGTTTTCACTAGAGCACATAAATAATCTCTCCTTAATTTATACTTGTAAATCAGGTTTCGATGGTTCCACAAAACCAAAAATTATAACAAAATCTTGAAATTTAAACATTGCTTCAAAATGACTTGAAGAATCCGTAGGATCATCTGCAGATGAAGATCCCCCATTGGAAACATTTCAATCAACAACATAATCTACATATATTTCCCACAAGACATCTTGAACTGTTTTAAGATTTTACTCAACATCGTCATGTGATATCTTCAGGAATGTATAGCTAATAAATTTGGGTTTTAATCTAGGATCCAAATTTGTTGTAATAGACATTAAATGATTACATTCCTCCCAATATTTGTTGAATATGATTTACATACTCATAGTCATATTTCTCATATAATCTTCTTCTGACAATGACTCAATCAAAAAATTTTTAACATGCATAGTTGCAGTAGGATATAGAGTGTCAGAGATCATCTTTGTAACATTATTGAAAACTGAAAGAAACTTTCGGATGTTCTCATATTTCACCCATTCCGAATCAACAGACGACCATTTGTAATTACTATCTCTAATTGCTTAGTGATAAAAAACATTGCGATAAATAAATGCGGACTCCAACATGTTGAAAATTGAGTTCCATCTAGTATAAACATCAATTAACAGTGGTCTTGTAGTTGCAACTCCTAATTGTTTTGTCACTTCTACAAACTTATGCAATCTTACAGGGAATTTTGTCAGATATTTCACTGACTCTTATATTTTTGGATAATTTCATGAATCTCCTTTAGCCCGTCTTGGATCATTCTATTGATAATATGAGCGCACTATCTTACATGAAAAAAAGAACACAGAAGTGCAGCTTCTCTCGTGAATGAAAATTCACTTTTAAGGAACTACCTATAACGTCATTATTACTCGCATTATCTAAAATAGTTGTGGAGGTTTTATCCTAAAGCTTCCACTCCAACAAACACTCACAAATAGCATCACAAATGTAAGCGTCCGAATGTGAAGGCTCTAACTCAATAAAGTTGATAATAATCTTCTTTAACTTTCATGTTTCGTTGATATAGGGCAGTCAATCACATATATCTGATAGTCTAATTGGAGGTTCAACGATCTACAGTTAATGATACCATGTGAACATCTTTAAAGCAAGATTTAAACTTTTCTTTCCCGCACTCGTAAACTTTCATGCAATCATTTTTTATGGTGTTTCTTTAAACACTTTGAAAATTAGGATTCAACATTTTCAACAATATATTGAACCAAGTATGTTCAACCATCATGAATGAATACTCATGTACAATTATCATTTTTGCAATCACCTCTCTTATGAATTATTGATCATCATTTTTAGAATCATAGAAAATAGGAATCTCTGATTCACCCCAAACTTCCAAAGGCATAAATTTCAGTAACTTTTGTCTTTTATCTGATAAGTCAACTTATTGACTCTTTGTTTTTATCTTAGAACATTCCTTAACATGCCTAAGAAGCTGTGAGGTTGTATCTGACTTTCGTTTGGGGATTCTCACCTCACAGCAAATGCATTGAACAAATGGTACTTCAACCCCCTTAGAATTTGATTTAATATCTACAAAATACTCTCACACAGATGATTTTCTCTTCTTGCCTTTCTTACCATGCATTTCAGTATTAATGCTTCCAACAGTCAGCTCAACAGGTTGAGAACTATCAATTCCTTCTTGTGTTGCAAGTGATAATTGTCTGTCAATTGATACAAATTGAGAATGTTCAACATTTGACAATGTAAATATCTATATGTAAAAATATAATATCACATGAGATTTCATGCATAGATGCGTAAAGCAACTACAAACAAATATTTGATCGAATGGTTAGTTTTTCCAAAGCGATCGTACATTTCAAAATTTTAAAAGTAAATGCCCTTCAAATGAAAAAGAAACTTAAATAAATGGAAGGGTTTGCTTCCACTTAACATGCTTTCCAACAAAAAAAATAAAAACATACTTGTAAGAAACTGAACATTTAGCTAGCATTCATTAAAAAAGTAGAAAAAAATAACTAGCTTTCCTTCCAATATTAGTCCCCAAGGTTTCCTGATTAGCTAGCATTCATTAAAAAAGTAGAAAAAAATAACTAGCTTTCCTTCCAATATTAGTCCCCAAGGTTTCCTGATTATTCTCATTCCACTGAAAGTTCATATACAATCATTTCATAACCATAATGTTTTTCCCATCTAGCTAGTGTAGGATAACAGTAAGATAAACAAATATCATGTTAACTTACACAAACGAATAACATCTATTTAACTAACAACTTGTTAGTAACAAGTTTTCATTCTTCAAAACAACACAAATTGGACTCTTAGATATATGAAATGTGAAAGAAAGATAGGAAAATAGAACATTTTACATTCATTGTTTTCATTATATAAAACTACCCAAGCAAGCGAAGCAACCAACAAATCTTTCAGCTCAAACATTTTGCTTTGTTTCTTCAACTCCAAATAAAACAAGAGGAAACCAACATAAAAATTCATTGTTGAACAACAGAGACATCATAGGCATCTTCAAATGGGATTGAGATGCGCATCAAAGCATTCAAGCCTGCAAATTTCAACAACATAAATACCAAAAACTCAATATATCTTGTAACGTCGTGACTATTCTTGACAAATGAGGATGATAATAATTGTCTGACGCGCATTTTGTGGAAAAATCACAAAAAAAGAAATTAGTCATCACAAACAACACTTGATTGGGGCCTTCAGAAATGTTAAAGCTTCGAGCAACTTGCTTCAACATGTTAAAGATGAAATTAAAGCCTTTGTAGGAGTCAAAAGATCGAATTAATGAAATATTATAGAATAATATTGATAAAGTTGATAACTTTAATGTGATAATGGAGGATGACATTTTATGTGCTTAACAGCCTGAACCATCAAAATCATATCACGCAACAAAAACAAATGTCTCTAGAACAAGTTCATTGATGTCTAATATTAAGGATCCAAAGGTTAAAGGACCTTTGGAGATACTCTTTACCCCAAATCCCCTTGAGATGGTTAAGCAAGGAAAAGGTAAAATGCAGAAAAAGATAGATGCTTGTGGGAAAGATAATGCCAGAAAGAGCAATTAATGTATTATTTTTTCCTTTGGATGTATGACATCGTTTTTTTCAGCCCACTTAAATATGATAGCTTCCAGCAGTAATGAAAGCATTTGGACAATTTAATCCTGGTATGAAATTGCCAAATTATCATGAGGTGTGGCTTCCATATTTAAGAAAAGAGACTGGACACAACAATTTTTGCGATGTCATTGTCTTAATTTGGTTGTTCTCTTATAGTTGATGGTTGGACATCTCGTAATGAAAATAAGTTTGGCGAACTTTTTGGTGAATTGTCCTTGGGGAACCATATTCATGGATTCAGTTGATGCTAACTCTTATTCAAAAGATATGTTGAACAGGTTTGAATTGTCAAACAAATATATCAAGGAGTTTGGACCACATTGTGTTATTCATGTGATCATTGATAATGTTTTTGAGAATATTCTTGCTAGCTAGCGACTAAAGTTCTAAACACTTTTTTATTTGATTTAAGTACTATATTTTTTTTATATGTTAATTATTGATTGTTGAATGTTTCTTAAATTTATTATTGAAAATTTATTGATAGATAAATATCCACGCTTATTATGGACTCCTTGTGCTGCTCACTCTATGGAAGTGAAATTGGAAGACATCTTCAAAATTAAAAAATTAAAACAATTTTTGAGAGGGCGATGATTGTCAATAATTCCATTTATTCAAGACCTTAATAGCATGACTTAATGAGATGTAAACATTAAAGATCACTCATCGAGCATGCTAAGATTCAATTTGCCACTGCCTTCTTGGCATTAAAAATTTCTCATGAACAACATATATAATTGAAGAGAAAGGTCGCATGTGAGGAGTTTATGTTGGATCCATATTCAACAAAGGTTAAAGAAAAACAAGCACAACGAACTATCTAGAATCTTTTTTTTTTTTTTTTTTTTTTTTGAAATACTGTAGTATATTGACTCAAATTTGGTGGCCGTTGTTGAAGGATCTTAGATTGGCTGATGGAGAAAAGGTCTCCAATGGGTTACATATATTAAGTGATGGATAGGCTAAAGAAGCCACTGCTGCTAGTTTTACCAATAGTCAGACATTTGAAATTATTGATAGAAGATGGCAAGTGTAACTTCATCAACCTTTCTATGCAACTGCATATTTCTTAAATCTTGAATATTTTTTTCAATAGTCCTAATATTGCAAAAAAAATATAAATAATTGATAGATTATATGCATGCATTAGAAGATTAGCTAAGGTTCTCGAAGAAGAAAATAAGATTATCAGTAAATTAACTGCATTTGAAGATTAGCTAAGCTCATAGAGTAAATCATTCAATGAACTTAAAAATGGAAGAGACTATTTTAAATTTTCAAACCATTTTTCTATGATAAAAATATAAAATGAACATTAATCCAAATTCTAACCCTAAAAAGTAATTGAGATATTTTGGGCTAGGTGTCCGATAGTAACATAACATAAGCTATTTACCATGAGTTTACACTGAACAAAAAGACAAATGTCTTTTGACGCATGCCCATATTGTAAGCATGAAATGTGCCAGCATGTAGAATAGACTAACATTTGAATTATTATTTGCATAAAGACCCGCATGTATATGCATAGTTGTTTTATCGATAAGATAATAATGTAAGATTAATTTTCTCTAATACCTAACAGCCAATCATGCATTCCATTGAAAGCTAATGGCATCAGTTTTAAAACTAGCATAAGTGGATTCTGTTGAAGTTTCCAGATTTATACTCTGTAAATAGATTAGGAGAATAAATTAAGAATCAAATTGTATTAATGTGTATTAATTTGTAATCTCTTGAATCAAGGGAATTAGTTAGATAGTTTCCTTTTCTTCTTTTGTAATCTCCTCTATATAACAACTTGTATTATCAATTCAAGGCAAGGAAATAAAGGATTATTCTCCTGTTCTTTGGTTTCCTTCCACATGGTATCAGAGCCCTAGGGTTTCGAAGACGACTGTTGTCTTCTTACTTCGCGCCGAACGCATCGTCTGCGTCATCTGCCTTTTTCGGCGTCATCCGCCTTCTTCGGCTTCGTCCGCCTTCGTCTGCGTCGTCCGCCTTCGTCTGCTCTGCTCACGTCGTCCGCCTTCGCCCTCACCCTCGCCGAACGCTTCGCGTCGACCGCGTCACCGGCTTCGTCCGCATCATCTGTTCGCAGGAATTTTTTTCCCTGCGATCTCTTTCACGGAAATAAAGAAGCCAGGAGCATCTCTGCGATCTCTTTCCCGCAGGAATATTTTTTCCCGCAAGAGTTTTTTTCGCAGCCTTTATTGCTGCGAACTTCTTCGTCACCATGTCAATGTCAGAAACTGTCTCAAACAATTTCAACCCGTCCGAAGAATCCAATACTGTTCAGAAAATTGGAGAGTTGCAGAATATTCGCGCATCCAACAGATTCAACGGGAAGAACCATCTCAAATGGTCCCAAATCGTCCTCACATACCTAAAGGGCAAAGGGATGCTTAATCACCCCTTGGAACCAGATCAGAAAAGAGGGATCCAACCTTTACAGCATGGGACGAGGAGGATTCCATAATTATGTCCTGGCTGTGGGATTCCATGGACCCAACGATCAGTGAAACTTGCATGTTCTTGAATACCGCAAAGGAAATTTGGGACTATATTAACCGCACATACTCGAAGGCCCGTGATCGTCGCTCTCGTGTACGAAATCAATGCGAAAACCGGAGCCACCAAGCAAGGAGACAAATCTGTCACAGAGTACGCAACTCTGTTGCAAAAACTTTGGTAAGAATTGGATCACTATAGGGTAATTGAGATGAAATGCCCTGATGATGCGGCCACCTTGAAGAAGTTCATTGAGAAGGATCGGATATATGATTTTTTGGCAAGATTGAATTCTGAATTCGATCAGGTGAGGATCCAAATCCTTGGCAAAGAGGATACACCGTCTCTAGAAGAGACAATCTCACTAATCCGAGCAGAAGAAAGTCGTCGAAGTGTCATGCTAGAACCACATACTATGGATGGGTCAACCTTAGTAGCAAAGACAAATCAAGAGAAGTCGAAGAATGATCTGCCTAAACACTCGGTAGAGAAAACCAAGTGAAGAAGAACAAAGACAATCTTTGGTATACCTACTGCAAGAAACCAAGGCATACAAGGAGAAGAGTTGGAAGTCGAATGGTAAACCTCCAGCCGAGAATGGAGGCAACACAGGCCTCAAGCGCATGTGGCAGGAAGCAGCCTAATATTGAGGAAAAGTCGGAAAAAGGGGTTCAAGCAGTGAAGAAATTGAGAAACTAAGAAGCTTGTTGGGATCTCGAGAAAACTTCTGAACTCGTTCGATGGCTCTTTCGAGTAAATCTGTTTCGCATGAATGTCTTAGACAAATTCTATACTAACTCTTGGATCATAGACTCGGTCTACCGAACTATATGACCCCCACATCTCAACTCTTTCATTCCTATACCCCATGTCCAAGTAACAGGAAAATTGTCGTGGTCGATGGTTCTTTAGCTATTATTGCAGGGATTGGAGATATACATGTCACACCTAGTCTTATCCTTAAAAACGTTCTCCATGTACATAAACTGTCAAAAAGCCTTGTATACATTCAAAAGTTAACTCATGATCTCAAATGCTATGTTGTTTTTTACTCTTCTTATTGTGTTGACCAGGACTCGGGGAGGAGGATTGAACTTGCTACCATCACAAAAAATTAGGAAAAATTTGTCTTCATCTTTCCTAAGTTCCTCGAACAAATATGTCATTTGGCTATATCACTTGCGCCTTGGTCATCCTTCTTTTAGGGTTTTAAATATAATGTTCCCTCACTTATTCCAACGATTAGATATTTCTGAATTTCATTGTGACATTTGTGAATTGGCTAAACATAGCCGTGTATCTTTTCCTATTAACAATAAAAGAAGTTCTCATCATTATCATTTGATTCATAGTGACATATGGGGACCTTCCACTATACCTAATATTTCTGGTTCGTTGGTTTGTATCCTTAATTGATGATCGCACCGGATTACGCAGTTCTTTCTTCTTAAACAAAAATCGATGTTAAGATTGTTATACCTAATTTTCATTCAATGGTTCAAAATCAATTTGGGGTCAAAATAAAAAGTTTTAAGACAGACAATGCTAGAGACTACTTCAATCAGATTCTATCACCTTACTTTTAATCACAGAGGATTATCCATGAGTCATCCTGTGTGGAGACACCCCAACAAATGAGGCAATGAAAGAAAGAATTGGCATTTACTCAACACCACCCGAGCCTTACTATTTCAAGGAATGTTTCTAAATCCTATTGTGGAGAAGCCGTTCTTATCGCCACATATACGATAAATGAGCTTCCTCCCGTGTTAGAAAACAAAAGCCCCATGAAGTCCTTAATAGCTTCTACCCTCACTTCGAGACCTCAAATAGCTTACACACCTAAGGTATTTGGGTGTACTCGCCTTTGTTCATGTCCACAAACAACATGTAGTGAAGCTAGACCTAGAGTCATCAAATGTGTTTTCCTCATTTACTCATCCACTCAAAAGGGATACAAGTGTTACTAACCCTCTAGCAGAAAATTTTACATCTCCACAGATGTCACTTTCACGTAAAATAAACATTTTTTCTCCAAGTCCCTTCTTCAGAGGAGATGTCAATGATGGAAGATAAGACTTCGTGAGTCCTTCGAACCACTAAAAATCTTGACCTTCCGCATGTGCCAGCCCGTGTTGTTGAACCAGAATCCCCAGAGCCAAACTCTCCTCATATTCCAGCTGAACCTGAGTCCTCTAAACCAATCACATCTAAGTCACCCGATCCTATCACTCACATTTTTCTAAAATTTTCTCAGGTGTATTCAAGGAGAAAGACCGTTCCTGAACTGACACAATTCCAAGAATCCAATCCAAATTCTGGAAATGAAATCACGGTAAGATCAGAACCCCTTTATCCATTATCTCACTATGTCTCTCTTAAGAGCCTATCACCAACTCAAAAAGGTTCATTGTGAGTTTGAACACCATCACCATCCCTAAAAATGTGTCGCAAGCATTATCAAAAGGGAATGGAGGATGCTATGAGAGAGCAAATGGGTGCATTAGAAAAGAATAAAACATGAGATCGTTGATAAACCGAAAGGAAAGAACATTGTTGATTGCGAGTGGATTTTTACATCAAGTACAAGGTTGATGGATCTCTTGAAAGATATAAAGCAAGGCTAGTAACGAAGAGTACACTCGTACTTACTGGGGTGAACTATCGAAACCTCTGCTCCAAGAAGAAAACGAACACCGTGAGAATCCCGTTATCATTGATCGCTCACTTGCAGTGGCAATTGTTACAATATGATGTGAAGAATGCATTCCTCCATAGTGACCTAAACGAGAAATCTACATGAACATCCCACCGGATTTGAAGGGACACGAGCAACAAGCGTGTGTAAGTTCGAAAAGGCACTCGCATGGATTAAAACAATCTCCTAGAAGCATGGTTTAGCGATTTTCAAAAGTCATGAAGGAATCTGGTATAAACAAAGCCAAGGCGACTAAACTCTTTTCATTTAACATTCAATTGCAGAGGAGTAACTACCTTTTAAACTATATGGACGACATCATAATGACCTGAAATGATGAAAAAGAGAAGCATGAATCGTAATCGAGACTGGTAAAAATTTGAAACAAAAGAACCTGGGAAATCAAGGAATTCCTCAGTATTGAGGTGACATATTCCACACAAGTGATCTTCATATCTCAAAGAAAAGTACATGATCGATTTATTTATCGACGTAAACAGGGAAGACGGCGGTGTGTCGATCTCTACTCTAATAGATCCAAACTATAAGTTGGGAGAGGCTAAAGAAGAACCAAGTGTGAACAAAAGAACGTACCGTGAGACGTGGTTAGCGGACTCATATACCTCGCCTCACACTCGATCGTACATAGATATTCCGTAAGTTCGATCGATCAATCCATGCATGATCCAAGAGAACCTCATCTTCAAGCTCGCACACGTGATACTACATTACTTCGAAAGGTAATCCGGAAATGAATCTTGTTCAAAGTGAATGACGCTCTTACTCTGTAGTCTCACACCAACGCCGACTATGCTTGGCTCCCTACTGCATGCAAGATCAACTACACGATATCGTACTTTTCTTGGAGGTAACCTAGCGATACGGATGAGCAAGAAGCGAAATGTAGTGGCAAAGTCATCTCGTGAATCGAGTCGTGGTCATTGATCAAGGAGTATGTGAATTCATCGTGGTTGAGAATCATTTTGGATGATTTAAAAGTCCAATGGGAGGGTCCTATGAAGCTCTTCATCGTGATAATAGTCACTTATTAATATACTCATAACCCTATACAACATGATAGAACAAAGCATATCGAAATTGATAGACATTTCATCAAAGAAAACTGGAGGAAGGGTTAGTATGTATGTCTTATGTTCCATCGTAGAAACAATCTAAATTACGTTCGACAGAGTGTGAATCAGTTCGAGTTTCCATGATCTTGTATCCAGTTCGTGAATGCGAAGACATCTATTCCTCAACTCGAAGTGAGTGTCAAGTTTCCAGATTTATACCCTGTAAATAGATTAGGAGAATAAATTAAGAATCAATTTGTATTAATTTGTATTAATTTGCATTAATTTGTAATCTCTTAAATCAAGGGAATTAGTTAGATAGTTTCCTTTTCTTCTTTTGTAATCTCCTCTATATAACAACTTGTATTATCAATTCAAGGCAAGGAAATAAAGGCTTATTCTCCTGTTCTCTCGTTTCCTTCCACAGATTCAAAAGAATTTCTTACCTAAAGAAGGTAATAATTTTGTTGGCCTTCCCAACCTCTCATTATTGGATTATATGTCCTAGATATCTTCCTGATGGTTGGAAGAATAATTATAGATATCAACACTATTCAAATCATACATGGCAGTTTAAGTCCCACTCTCACATCTAATCAAGATAAATGCTTCTTTAAAGAACTGGGTAATCTTTTTCTAGCATCTTTTTTTCGGAAACATAAATATCATTCTTTGGGTCAATTTGTTTAGCCCTACTTTCATGGATAATATAGAGTTGACACCACTTTTTTTGGGCATTCTCTTTGGGACTATATGACTAATATCTTCAGCATCATCTTTCATGATGATACAGGTCCTTTCCTTTCTCCACTTTAGCAAATCCCTCTTGATATGGTAAGACCTCGTAGATGCATTCTTGTGCATCCCTTTATGTCTAGTGCATTGAACAACTATTACTTGGAGTAAAATTGATAGACACCAAAATCCAGGCAACTCTACGTACAAAAGTTTCTACTTTATTGCTCTACTCCTCATGGGTTCCACTTACTTAATTTTTCATTTGAGGCAGACCCACCCTTTGCTATTCCTCCCTCGATGGTTTTCCCAGTTAATGCACTCAGGATGCAATTAATAATGGGGCTTACACCCATTAAAAATCCCAATACCAGAACTAATTAAATATTATCCGATCCTTTGTATTGTTAAGGCGAAATTTTTAAAATATATTTACCAAATGACATCAATTTGCTCGCACACTAAGCTGACTTGCGTCCTCTCTGGCGCGATTTTTTCTTTTTAAATTGTGCTCCTTCTAAACATTTTTTTGTATTTTTTATTTCTTCTTAACAAATTTGATTCATAACGTCCCAATGGATGCGGAATTTTATCACTCATAATGGATTGAACAAACCGCCCTTCCATTACTCTTTTCAGAATATTGGATTAAACACAGAATCTAGCAAGAAAATCTACGAAAGAAGCTTAATAGAAACTCTTTGAAGTTTAAGCAGTTTATCTGAAGCGCAACAAAATCTAATTACATTAAATAGAAAAATTTTCGAAACGGAATAGAGGTTATACCATTCAATTTCCTAACACTTATCCCCATCCATGATTGCCTAAGAGACAAACAAAATAAATTAAATAAAATATATCAATCAACGAGGGGAATGACAATAAGCCAAGCATATCCAAGCCGCGATCGACTCATAGAGGCGAACATAACCCCGTCGAACGGACACGACGAGAGATCAAATGAAGGTGGGAGAGGGGAAAGCTTACTGGGTTTCTCAGGCTTGCCGTTGGCCCATTTGGAGACGGCGAAGTGGACCTTCTCCCTCGATGCCGCGTCAGACTTGTAGGGTTCTTTGAGGCAGCTTCGAACAAGCGACGCGCAGATGTTGGAATAGGTTATGTAGGTCATCCCTGCTGCTCTCCAAAACGGTACCGCCGCCGTAGACGCCATCCTCGTCTCGCTCTCTCTCGCTCTCTCTCGCTAGATCAATATGAGGCATTATATCGGGGAATGGTTTACATATAGTCCACCTTTAACTCCAACTAGGGATGTCAAAAAAGCTGATTGTTTGCAAACAGTTCGTGTACAATTTATCAAGAGTTTATATTCGATTTGTTCCATAAGTAAATGAGATGAATACAAATAATTTTTTTCGTTCTATTTGTTAAACGATTCAAACACAAACAATGATATGTTCGTTCGTATTCGGTTCGTTATTGTTCAAAATATAAAATAATTAAAAATAATTATATTATAAAAATTTATCCTATTTTAAATAATTAAACTTCTATAAATTATAATTTATGATAAATTAATAATAATAATAATAATATTATAGTGATAATTATATTATTATAGATATTATAATATTATAATTAATATACTTATACTATATATTAAAATAAAATCACTAAACGTTTTAATCGGTTTCATTTCACTTTGAGGAAGTATGTAATTACCGATGTGTATGGAATATCCGATCAATTTACTTCATTTTGAGGAAGTTTGATATCAAAGCTAGGGCTGTCAAAAAAGCTTGTTGTTCGCGAACAGTTCGTGTTCGGTTCGCTGGAAGTTCGTGTTCGATTCGTTCGATAAGCAAACGAGACGAACACGAACAATTTTTTTTTTCGGTTTGTTAAACGAATCAAACACGAACAGTGACGTGTTTGAATATTCCGAACACGAACACTAGCTCTATTCGTTCGTGTTCGGTTCATTTACACCCCTACCTACAATTTAATTTTTACAAAAATGGTGATTTTTATGTGATGCAAAAATTTGGATGGTATAAATATAAATAAGAAAATTTTGGCTGTTAGATGTGTAAATACATAGGAATTGGGTAGTTTGTATGTAAATGCCCCTTAATTTTTGAAGTTTTAGGTTAGTTAAAAGGAAAAATTAATGTTTTAGGGTTTAATAATTTGCAATCCAAATAAATTTCAAATCCCAATAAAATAATTATATATCAGAGCCGCCCTAAAAGATCAATTTCTAAAATCTTGAAATCATTTGGAGATATTTTTGATTTTTTATGGTTTCTTAAATTATAATATTTAAAGATTTTAAGAGCTATGATAAAATTATTTTCCTCAATTTGTTCTAATTTTAAGATTTTCCTGTGGCTCGTGATATTTTATTTTACTTTAAAAAGTTCAATTAAATTAGTAAAGTTTAATTTGATTTTATTAATGAATTTATATAGTTCTAAGATGACCTCAAATTTTAATCATGGTTAAGATATTATTCAAACACTTATAAGAAATATTAAAAAGTTTAAAGGGATCTTATGAACTATTCCATGTGAAATTAAGGGTAATTAGAGGTGATACGAGCAATTAATTATATGATTATCCTTTTGAATTCTATTTCATTACATTGTGTACAGAAAGAATTGAAGTTTAATTTTATATTCATCAGATTTCAACCATATTACTTTTTGTTGGAGAGGGTTTAATTGTTAATTTTAATTTAATTTGAATTTATCGCTTTATAAAGGATGAAATAAAAAATAAGGTTCGGGTAGAACTTTGCATACCGAACTTCATTTGTTCTTATCTCAGATTATTTGACTCCATGAATTTATCTAACTAGGACCGGATAACTTGATAAAAGTTGGAATTGTTTAATAGGGTTGAATGTATGGGATTGAAATTCTTAGACAAAGACGTGTTAAAACTTGGTTTATGGACACACATAAAGGGAGTTGTTGAAGGAGAAAGCTAAAAATCAAATAGGAACTCTCTAGGGAAGGATTAGGGTTAGAAATTACTTTAATTTTTGTAAGATCAATAGTTATTTATATGGGAAACTAGCTTTATTTTGATGAGAATTCAAATATCTCTAATAAGTTTTAGGCATGTGTCTTTGGTAGCCTGCAATGTTGGATGTGACTGAAATTGGTAGTTATAAAAATTAGGTTCCCTAATAGTTTTTTCGTGCAACTTAATTAGATAAAGCCCTGGTAATCTTAAGGAGCATAAAAAAAATGGGTTTTGCTTAGGAGAGCTTGAGTTGGCTAAGAAAGTCACTTTGGCATGAGACACATTTGAATGAGCTGGCCAAGGGAATTAGTTAGAAGTGTTGGTTGAGCATATTTAAAAATTGCAAGTCTGGAGGAGATTTAGTTGGGTTTAGCTCTAATATCCATAAGTGAATCACTTAGACTCTTTAGTCAAATTTGCTTTGAATAAGGTCTAAGTAAATCAACCTTAGGTAAAGTAAAGATTCAAATGGTGTTAAATGATCCTAGGATAATATAAGGCAAAAGGCAACTTCTTAGGATTGAGCTTATTCAACTCGAAATTCAATATAGTTTAAAAAGGTTGAAAGGGTAATTTTGTTAAACCCATATGACCATGGCTAAATAGTTAGAATAAACTTACTTGGACTCATTTGGTGGGTTCAAAAGAATTCCATAGTTACCAAATAATAATTCGTAGAGCCTTGAGGAACTTTTGGATGAGCCAAAATGATTTGTCATAGGTTTCGATTTAAGATTTGGTCAAACTTGATTTTGGAGCTTATAAAATTGAGCTAATTGCCTTATTACCTAACTCAATGAGTGGTGAATTTTTAAAATCATATGTTGGCTTCTAGGCAAATCTTGGGTTAAATAGTCCAAAAAAATTTTAAATGCATCTAATGGTTGACCTAATTATTATCTGGCCTTCAAA
Source organism: Papilionanthe hookeriana x Papilionanthe teres (assembly GCA_022702705.1). Classification (NCBI taxonomy): domain Eukaryota; kingdom Viridiplantae; phylum Streptophyta; class Magnoliopsida; order Asparagales; family Orchidaceae; genus Papilionanthe; species Papilionanthe hookeriana x Papilionanthe teres. The sequence goes on from CM040423.1 coordinate 20,916,680, forward strand.
GCTTAAAATCAAATTTATCCCACTACAAAAATATTTTTACAAGGCTTAATCAACTTCAAATATAATTTAAGTATCCTAAAGGAGATCCTTAAATGCTATAGGGTACAACTTAGGTCAATATAGGGCTAGTCTAGTCTATGAGGTTCAAGGATCCCGAGAATGGTCTGCAACATAATATAATTTTGATTTTTGGTCTAGTTTTGTTCATTTTTTGATATTATATTGGTTGCATTAGAATTTAATAAACTTATAATTGTTCTTCCAGCCTTAAATTATAGGTTAAATGTCAGTTAGGTTTCTCTCAAGCCAAGTTTATCCTTTAGGATAGGTCTGAGTACTAGGGCAGAGTGGATATGTTTATGGGTTGCCACCTATAACTAAGGTTTTTAATTGCAAGTTTCTATGGCTAGTGTTTGCCCATTAAACCAACACTTAATTTTAATAATTTCGAATTACAAGAGGAATATATATATAAAGCATTATGTCACACCAAATAAATATGAATACATGTGTGTCAACAAATAATTATAATAGGCCTCAACAAAGTATTATAGCTCTTCATAAGTACTTTATGACCTTCAATAAACTTTGTGTGCCTCTATAGAGATCATTTTCAAAAAAAAAATTAATGAAAACCACTAATGGTATCAATTTGAAATTGGAACAAAAAATCTAGGATTTTGGAGGGATTAACTAATAGTAATTTTAAAATATATATATAGTTTAATAAAGTAATTTTAATATTTCATCTGATTTTAGGTCAAACCTTAAGTCTCAAAGAAAAAAATATTCTTAAACTTTTAGGATATATGAAAGTTTAGTATAACATACCCATCATCTCCCTCTTTCTTTTATAACCAACAAATGTTTTTTACGCAAGAAAATTTCTAACTAAAAGATAAATATTTGTAAAGAAGAATATTACTCACTTGTACAAACTGATCATAATGCTTTGAAGGATTTCGAGCTTCATGATGTTTTCACACTTGTTTACACACACATGTAAGAAATCAATTTTCATGATTGCATATTTGTTTTGATTATTATTATGTGCATGATGTCAAGGAAGAACATAAAAGAAGGCTTCCTTTCCATAAACAAGGATGACCAAAAGGTAATCTCAGTGTAGAAGAAGTGGCTACATGATAGAGAGATATTTATAAAAGAATATTCACTTATAAAGGAGTAAGATTTATTTAAGTTTGAGTTTTATTAAAATATTATAGATGTTGTAAATGCTTAGGCTTGCATGTACGCTCTAGTCAAACCATATATTAAAAATGCATATTTTCCTAGTTTTTTTTTTCTCTTACATATTTTAATATATTGATTCATTGTTAAACTTCTAGCTCATTTTTATCTAGTTTTTATTTTCTAATTAAAACCAAAAGGGGGTTCTTCCATTATATATATATATATATATATATATATATATATATATATATATATATATATATATATATATATATATATATATATATATATATATATGTATGTATATATATACATATGTACATATATATATATATACATCTATAGATATATATATGTATCTATATATATACATATATATATATATATATACATATATATGTATATATAAGGTTTACATATTAGCTTGTCAAAAAAATATCTTTTTACTATAACGCTGCAAATTAAATTAGGGAAACTCCATAACATATCAAATATTATGTGATGAAATTCTCTTAAATTTTTTAAACATAGAATGATGATGTATATATAATCATGAAATATAATGATTTGAATTATTTTTATTAAAGTTTATATATTTTCTATGATAAACTACCTTTGAACTATATTTAAGGTTGTTTAATAACGAGGAAGTCAACACCTTATGTTTTGCACTAAAGTATGATGATTACATAAAAACTTATAATTTTAGGACAAGCAATATATATTAGAAATAATTTGGTCATCATTTATGAGGGGAACAACGAGGTGATGGAAACAGTGTGAGATATTTAACTAAAGCCTGATAAGTGCTTCACAAATAATATTTAATGATTCATTAAGATTGTGAATGGGTTACCTACCCTCTATAGAGAAGATTATGAGCGAGAATGAAGAAAATAAAGTCTTACAATCATTATTAAAATAATGGGATGCAATGGATATGACTATCTTTGAGGCTAGAAATTTAAACTCATAAGTAATTGATCATTCACATGATTCTCTATTAGCTTATAAATAAAATATCATCTCAAGAGAAAGGGTAAGTAATTCACAATAAAGGAAAGGTTGTAGCACTCAGTTTTGCAACTTGAGTGATGATGAGACATCTCCAATAGACAAAATGGTCAGGCATAAATTTTAAAATAATTTTAAAATGGATTTAACAGGTTGAAATAAAGAAGTCATATTGTGATATAAACATAATAAATATGTACACTTCAAGTTAATTTTTTAGTAAGAATTGGAGGAAATAAAAGCAAATGACTAAGAAATTGGAAAAGGTGCTCGGGTAACAAGGATAGATTCAGGGTAAGATAATGATTCAATTGAACAATCTAAATAAGAGGTGGTTAATTTGTGGTTTATGACCACAAATGATCCATGAATGAGGTATGAAATGATATTTTAATAAGCATTACAATATTATATTTAAGATGAAAGATGCAATAGTTAATCAACCTAAGAAATACGCATAATGTACTAAAAGAGTATACAAATTTGTCTTTATATCTTTTAATTTAAGAATAATATACAATATGACAAACAAGAAAACTCTTATATGCATAATAAAGCTTGATTATGTGATAATTTTTTCATGAAAAATTATATTTTAAAAGCTAAAAATAAGTTCTTATGAGATTAAAAACCTTTTTTATTGCTCATATGTCTATGAAAACATTCATGAACAAGAAAACTTCACAATTAAAATCTTACTTGCATCACAAAATAAGTACATAGCTTGCGGTAATTTAAGACACATTACTAGAATCCATAAAGGTAGGAATACACATGAAATTTAACATTTTGTTCAGGTTATTGGATTAACAAATACATCAGTGGATATATTATTTACCACACAAATTAATCATACTACTCATACCTTTAGTTGACCCAAAGCATTGTGGGTTCTAAAACTAATGAGTAACATAATTACATAAATATGACTTCACTCTAGGACCAATAAAACCATATGGTATTTAAACAATGGTTGCTCGAGTCGCATGATAAAGACTAGGCATTATTGGTTTTTTTGGAACCAAGGGATGGGAGTTTTGTATTATTAAAAGAAAATACCAAAAAAAAAATTATTAGAGTCAACACCGTTAGCTTTTGGTCCTATACCACTAAAAAGTTTTTACAAGCTGATGAACTAAAATATAATATCAATAACATTAGCTAGCTATGTGATAATAGGTATAAAATTTAGTTTGATTAAGCATAATGTTTAATTAAATTAAATGAAGATGTTTATTAAAGTGATTTTTAGAATAATATCACATATCTACTTGATTTTAATAAACTAGCCACTAATGGTTTGAAATATCTGAAAGCTTTGTAAGATGAGTAGTGGTTAAGGCATTGACAATTGTGCCATGCATGCATGTACACCTTACCAAGCCTAAACATGTACTTGTAATTAGACTAACAAATTTAGACTATTCTAAGGAGAAAATTTGTAGTGATTTTCAGTTAGAAAAACAAACCCATTTGTACTTTAAATCAACAAATTAATTTGTCTTTAGAAATACTGTAGTCATTATTTTATAATTAATTGTCTCTCATGTATAAAAGGAGAAAAGAGAAAGGAAGAGGGCGCATTAACATTCCTTAATGATTCTCTCTATTCCTCCTGGGGACTTCTCTCCCTCTAGTAAGCTTAAGGCATCTTTGTGAAAGCGCCCATTTTCAGAGATCACAATTATATACGCTTTTCTAGCGTTTCCACTAAAGAATTTCGTCCATCTCTCTCCCACCTTACCTCATGTTCTTCGTTAATTTCATAGTCATATGAGATCTACTACCATATTGTACGTATTTAAGGCTATATGGGATACCACGTCCCAAATGGATTTAATTTCTTGAAAGGAGTGGTGAGCATGGATATCATACACTAATCTAACAAAGAAGATCCTCTTTTTTCATTTGAATGAAATTATTGAAGAATGATAATTAATGTTACCAGAGAATATGCACGTCAAACAAATAGAGGTGATGATAAATCTCATGAAAAAAAATATGTATGACTTACATGAGGCATCCCAAACCCACTCTAGGCAAGGACCCATGCTGGATCTTTAAGGTTGATAACTAGTGAATAAGCTTTGACAATGAGGTAAGTCGTGGTACATCAGAATCTAACAAGAATGTTAGGATCCCCCAACACGGAGTACCATCACCAGAAGTATTACAAAATGGAGTACCACCGACGAAAGTACCTCAATAAGGAGTACCACCACCAAAAGTTCTGCAACAAGGAGCACAATAGTGGGGAATGTCGCAACGAAGAATGCTACTATGATGAGCATGTTGACCTCATTTTTTGTGAGGCCTGATCTCTCTCTCCTTAGTGCTTAGGATCTAGCCATGGGTTTTCCCTTTGACTATCCTAGAGGACTAAAAATGGGACCCACCACTTAGAAATTCAATCACCTCTTAACTCTTCTTGAACCCCACAGATGATCATAAACCTCCAAGCCCCTTTGGAAGGTTAAAAGTTAAATGTGGAGGTTCAAGGATGAGTTCCTATAGAACTCTTTGGCCTTAGGATTACCCTAGGTGGTCTGGTCTTAGTGAGGGTAAGCTTACACACACCACACTCCTACACACATTCCAAATCCTAAAACCACTCTTACCCAACTTGGCTTCCTGACTCATGTAGGAAATTCATATGGATGGGCTTCAACCCCTAAGCCCCTGGCTAAGAGGGTTAGGAACAACATATTGAGTGTCTAAAATAAGTCCTCTCATCGCTCTTGTGAGCTTAATATGACTTCATGGTTCAACAAAAATGGTTTCATTTTACTCAAACTCAATTAATCTTCATTTTTCCCAAATTTCAATTTTTGACCCCCGGGACCCTAAATCCATCAAACCTACCAAATGCCCTTGAAATTGCCCAAAAAAAATTCTCAAAATTGCCTAAATTACCCAAAATATTTCAAAATCAATCCTAAACATTCCCCACCACTCAAATTGATTAACCGTAACCAAATATATCAAAATTTTCACAAAATACCCCAATACCCTCCAAATAACCGCCAAATACCCAAAATACCCTTTTTGGCTCAAAAATCCCAAAATTCCAAAAATTCTCAAAAAATTTCAGAATATCTCAAATATTCCTAATTTCATTTTTTTCAACTTCCACATACCCAACTTTGTCAATTTAACCCAATTTGATCAAAAATCCCAAATTAGCCCTTAAGGCCCAAAATAACCAACAAACCCAATCCATCCCCAATTCAACCCAAATGTCACCCAATGTTCCCCAAATTTGTTTTGAAACCTTCCTAACATCCTCATAAACCAAACTCTACATTAATTTGCCCCAAATTTCAACCCAAACTCCACCCAAGCCTAACTCAAACCAAAATTTCCCAAATTGGCTTAAACCAATCATGAACCCAAACAAGCCCAAATCCCAAAATCAAGACCTAACCAAAATTTAAAACTCTTTGTAACACTCCCATAAACATTTTGCAACATTAATTTTACATCAAACCCAACATTAGCCCAACTTTAGCCTAAGTTAGCCCAATTTGACCCACTTTGGTCCTATTACTAAAAGACCCAAATTAAACCCAATTCAACTCCAAATTACCCCAAACTTGTTCCAAATCACTCATGGAACATTCCTAAACCAATTGCAATATTTGATTTGGCTCAACCTTTTATCAGATTTTCATCCAAAAAGTTTGTTTTGAAACATAAAAGCCCACTTTCCTAAAACATTTAAAAGCTCACTTTCCTAAAACAAAAAAGCCCAAAATTTGCTCTAAAACCCACATGACATTTTCTTCTCATCATCCCTTTAATTGATAACATCCCCTAAGTCTTAAATCAATCATCAAATAACTCAAAATCAAGCCTCATGCCAAAATCACCCCTAAATGCCAAAATTTCTAAAACCTATTTCCATGAAACTAAACCAAGTCATTCCCAAGCCAAATGGAGCCACTAAGCCATGCTTAAGCCACATGAAGCCATGTAAGATCCTTTCCACCTCATCAAGCCATAAATGGCAAGGGGGGAAGCCTCTTTCTTAATCCCTCATTAAAGCCTTTAATCCTTTTTTGTGTCACACTCTAATCTAAGTTGGCCGCATCATTTTAGATGGAGACTTCACCACCCTTTCCTAGCAGACCCAACTGATTTCTCTCAGCACAAATCAGGTCATGGGAGGGTGCACCAAACCCATTTCCATGGCTTGACCATTATAAGCCCAAAATACACTCTCCCCCCATACCATTTTAATCAACTCCTTTACACATGTCCAAAGCCAATTGAACTCACCAAACCCTAGCCCTGACCTCACTGGTCAAGACGGTGACCCATGTCTGCTGGCCAGCCACCTGGGTCACCGAAAAACACCACACCCGAGAGCTCCATGTGAGCCAAAAATTCAAATTCTCCTTTGCTGAGCTGTCTCATGGCCAATGATCACTGGAGCTTTTCTTCTCCTCCCCTGAGCAGCTGATCCCAACCCCTAGCTTGCCCTGGTGAGCCCTTCAGCCATGGCTACTTAAACCCATCACCTCCACAGCCAAAAAGGTTGGTTGAATTGAATTCTCTTAAAACCTCCATCCAAGTGGCCTAAAGTCTTCTCCTAACACAGAGAAGAAGTTCCCCACTGTTACCCTGCACTCATACCCATTGATTGAGCTCAATTTAAGGGCTCAATTCTCAGGCCAGAACATGAAACTCACCCAACCTCCACAGAAATCAAATTAACTTCTCCCACACTATCACCAGAGGTAGAGAGGAAGTTCTCCACTGAAAGCCCCCTCACCAGGCGAGTCATTCCTTCTATCGACCAAGGTTTGAAATTAGGCTTGGATGAAGTCACATCTAAGCAATTCACCAGGACCAGAGGCTTCATCCCTAGGCTCCTCCAGCTCCAACGAATGTGCCCAACACATTTAATCGAGGCTTCACCTCTTGAACCAAGGTATGGAGACTTCTCCTTAACCCGAGCTTCCAGCGATTCGTCATTTACTTTGACTCAATTTCAATGCATGTTAGCCGTATGGATGTGTAGCTCTTGTCTAGAAGACCATGTAGGACGAAACCCCGTCTCACTTAGTTGAGAAATGAGTGATATCTTAGGGCTAAAAGGTGGACGGTTCTCGACTCACACCAGTTGGGATGATGAACGAATACCGTTGAATCGCGTGTGTAATAGACAGACGGTGTAGATCAAGCCGGACGAGGAGATGGAGCAGAACAGCGGGCCGCGTGGCATCCCAGTCAGATGGCGGCGTCGAATGAGAAAGCGCCGCGTGGGACTTCGGAGCTGCCGAGGATGAGTTGGCGCCGCGTGGATAAGTAGAAAAATAGGGGATTTTTCTATTTAATTAATTCAGTAAACTTTAAAAATTCATATCTTTGCATAGAAAAATCATAAAAATAAAATAAAAATAATCTCTTTCTCAGTGAACAGAGGAGAATAATGTGGAAAAAGAATTAAGTTAATTTGTTGAGTCTATGATTTTTATTGATTTAAATACTCTCTGTGATGTTTTAATTCTCCATTTGTATACATAATTCACCATGGCATGAGACCATAGGGCTTTTGTAGCCTCTGTTCTTGGGAACATTCCTTAAATATTCCAAGGCCAGAGGCCATCTCTATGATAAGTTATCTATTTTGTAAGTTTATATGTCTGTTTTGGTATTTTAATTCTAATAATTAGCATATTGTTTGAAAAATTCAAGAAAAATTAGGGGAGGTATCTCAGGACCAGAGGACCCTAGGAAAATTATGGTTTGATTTAATTTCTTAAAAATAACCTTAATTAGCCCAAACACTTAAATTTGAACTCTAATTAATTAGGAGTAACCACATATCAAAATCACTTGAAAACAATTCTCCATTATCACTTAGGATGCAGAGAACCTCACATAAAAATTTCAAGTCAATTGGAGTTAATTTAACCCATTAAATGAATTAATTAAGTGACATAGCTATTTTAAAAATTAAAAAATTCATAAAACCCAAAATACATTTCAAAAATTAACCAAACATATTTTGTGGGCTCTCTGGTGTCAAAGGAGTCTAAGAAAACTAAAATTGGATTTTTCTAAAAAATTTCATTTTTAACCCTATTTTTAATATTTTAATAATTAAAAAATATTAAAAATCACAAAAATGTCATATTTTATTCCCTAATCACTTAGGAACCAACCAAATATTTTTCCTAAGTCTCTAGGTTAAGATATTGAATTTTAAAAGTTTAATGTAATTTTTAATGTTAAAAAATGAATTTTCAAACCTTCCCACTAAAATAATTCTAATAAATCAAAGAAAAATCTGAAAAATATAAAATTTATTTCTCTGACTTTCTTGAGTCCAGAGCGACTTAAGAAAAATATAAAATCTATTTTTCAACTTTAATGTTATTTTGTAATTAATTAATACCCAAAAAATAAAATATTTATAATAAATTAAATATAATTCAAAAAAATCACCAAAATTAGTCCAAGTGATCCTCTGGTCAGTAGGAACGTCCCATAATTTTTCTAAGGATAGAAAACTTACCTTGGTCATGTTGTTGACTTTTCATTAAAAACCCTTATTTTCCACAAAAATAACTATATAAATTAAATTAAAAATAGAAAAATCACATTTTCTCCTCTAATGTTTTAATTGACATGTGAGTGAAGTGACATAAAATTTTCAAGTTCATTTGAGCTCAATTTAGTGAGTTATGAAATGAATATGCTTAAAAGGGCATAAAGGTAATTAAGCATTTTTAACCCTAATTAATACTTTAAGCCTGATCAGAGGGAGGGTAAAGTATGTGATCTTAATTTTCTCTTAAATGATTGAAATTTAGGGAATAAATGGGTAGAAACCCATTAATCACTTTGAAAATTTCAAAAATGAAATTTTAATTAATTAAGCCATTTAAATCTTGGAAGAATAATTAAGATTTGGATTATTAAGATTAGGGATATGACTTAAGAAGATATAAATTCTTTAATCTAAAATCTCTAAATAGATTAATTCAATAATATTCAACTTTTAATTAACTATACAGAAATAATGATCAAAATTAATGATTAAAAAGGAGATAATGTTTAATTAAGTTAAAGCTTAAAACATTAAATGATTTAATAATCAATAGAAAATAAACATTAAAACCAATTTGAAATCACTTGGAAACAAACTTAAAATAAATTTGAAACATAAAAAAAAATTAATTAATCTCAAAACAATTCATAATTAAAAAATGTGAAAATCAAACCAATTAAAATTAACCTAAAATACTATGATTAATTTAAATCAAATTTGAATCATTAAAATTTAATGAAATTAAATAATCTAAACACCTCTTTCGATTTAAATAATTTGAAACATCAAAGATTAACCTAGAACAATTCATGATTAAAACATCATAAATTATAAATTAAATCAATTTAAGACATTAAAATTAATTTAAAACATTAAGATCATTTAAAATATAAAGTTTAATTGAATTACAACAATCTGAATACTATTCCAACTTAAAATGGTTTAAAACTCTTAAAAATATCAAATAAAACTTTATAATTAAATCAAAAACCACTTTAAATCTCTAACTCAAATTCCCATTAAGAATAGCTAAATCCTTTAATTAATCTGCCCCTAAAAGCTTTCACCTTTATAACTCTCAAATAGAGTGTCAAGTGAAATGTCACTTAACTCATTGGTCAATCAAATGTCCAAGTTCACTGAGCAAAAAACAAAACTTAACTAAATTCTTGGATGACTAAATCACCTGTACAACGAAATTCATTTGGGCTCGAAATATTCCCAGAAACATTGAAAAGATGTTCAGGACTCGTCCTAAGCACTTTTTCAATATGATGGGATGTTTTAGAGGAACAATTGAAGCTTAATTGTTCTTTGTTGAAGAAAATCATCCTCAACAAAACACAAGAACCTAGACATCATAGGAATTGACTAGGATTTTAGTAGAAAACCAGAACCTTCCCTTAGTTTTACCTAGGTACTTGATGTAAATATTTAAATGTTCTGACATGTGTTTTAAGTGCAGATTAGAATGACGAGAAGACCCTCAAGATATGCTTTTATTTTATTGCAATTTATTTACTTGTACTCTACTTCACTCTTCTTTCTTGCAAACTTGCATGTTAAACAACAATGTCACCCTGCCTGAAAACTGAAACATTTAGGATAACCACAAAACTCAAACCCAAAACTAACTTAAAATCAACACAAGATAAAATTCACCGCCACAATATTCAAAAGATAAAACAACTCAAAATTTAATCATAAACAGAACAACAAAACTACAACTACAACTAAATTAAAACGTCTCGTTGGTTGATCGGGAATCCCTCGGATGATGTAACCTACGTGTTGCAAATGAGATTTCCCACTGTCTAAATGAAAGTGTGGAACTCATTCAATTGAGTTTAGCAAATTCATTTGGACTAAGTGAATCCAATGAAAATAACGGTGCCGAGATGACAGAATCGTGGGATCTTAATCGGTTCTGCTTAATCAACTTTAAGATTTGTTTTAATTAAAACATTAAGACATCTGAACCCGAAAACTTTTCTAAACCAAAACACTTCTTTCATCTCTTGATTGTCATCTTCTAAAACCAAACCTCTGCAACAACAAGGAGCTTGGAGCACAGTGGGCAGCACGACCATCTTCAACAACAAAACTTGTGTCTACTTCAGCAAAACCTTTCTTAGCATTAATTAACAAAGCCATAGGATTTTGAGGTATTTGCCTAGTGCAACATAAATCCTCAACATTTTGTTAGGCATTTGTAAAATTGTGTTATGCAAATTAAGTCCTAACCAGTCTTAGGACTCCGAGGTAGTTGTTTGGTACGACATAAACTCTCACATCTTTGAGGCTATTTGTGTGATTATTTCATACGAATATAAGTTCTAATTAACTAAAATTAGCAGGATTGAAACATTAAATAAACTCTCAAATTGAAACCAAACAATAGGATAGTCGGGAAGTCACTGAAGTTCACTTCGGGTCTGTGACATCCCCTACTTCTCTTCCTTTAGACTCTTGAAATAAACTGTTCCAAATTTGAACTATTCCCTATTGAAATTTCCAAAATCCAATCATTTGAAAACCTTAAACTTTGAAATTCTTGAGAGCAAAACCACTGATCATTATCGAGATTTTTCTTAAGTGTTTTTGGACATTTAAAATGTAATTAACTATAGGGGCTTGCCCTTATAGAGAACTTTAAGAACCAAGGTAATATAAACCCTGCTTAATTCATTTATATTAAACAGGGGAACTTGTCGTCTTATAAAATTGGTTTTCAGACCATACATATGTCACAAATCTTCTAGTTTATTTAATCGAGCCCCATCATCAAACAATGTGTCTATTCTTCGGGATAAATACACAGTTTGTGGTGTGGTGTTCGTTTATATAAATTATTTGGGATGTGAGATCGGTTTGATTTCATATCTTAAAATTTTTAAACTTAAAATTATTTTAAAAATCAAATACTACTTTCTAAATTATATATATATATATATATATAAATTAAATTAAAATTTAAAATTCGCTAACAATTTCTGTTTGGCGACCCCTTTTCAAAATACCACACAACCTATAAATATGCCGACAATTTCTGGCGACTCTGCTGGGGATCGAACCCATAATCTCTGGTTCCTCTTTCCATTTTGGTCAGATGGTTTTGCTTTCATAAACCGGTAGTGAGTCCATATCCCTAGTGGATCAAACTATCATTCTTTCCGTTGAAATACCACGTTCATTTCTGTCTTGAACGGGTATAGTCAACTCTCTTACATTTTTGGAGCCACTGTTTAGACACCCCTAAACAAAGAGGTTCCAGAATCCTTTTACCTATTTGAGGTGGGGTTGACCCCAAATAGATGTTAGCTTAGGAGTGGTTCCTCGGGTTGAGAAGTATTGTGAGACTCTCTCTTCCTTTCCAGTTTCTGGATTGTGTCCCTTACCTTTCTTTTAACCTTTCCCCTTTTAATTTGTTTCGTTCTTAATGAACAAACCTTCTAATAAACAAATCCTTTAATAAATGAACTTTCTGTTAAACCACAAATACAAAAAAAAAATGAGAATCTTAAATACTTTATAAATAAAACAAAAAGATAAATGGAAATGTGTTCGGACTAGTTTAGAGAAATACCTCTCTTTTTTCATCCCAACGAAAGGAAGCATAATTTGGAACTGACGCCTAGAATCTACCCTGCAGAGGATGTCTGCACCGAAGCTGATTTTCTCCTTCACCAACGGAATAGACTTAGCTGTATACAAGGACGAGCTGCCTAATGATGTGGTCATTCGCTTTGGACAAGGGTTCGACAATACGGACATTAAGTTCATCGATGTTACTCTTTTCGCACTGATGACAAAGTATCGGAAACGGAGGAGCCCATAATCGAGTTCAACCTGAAGTCAACTTAAGAGATCCCTCCCCTGCAAAGGGTTCTAACTGAAAGAAACATTGTTGTTCATAGGAGGTTAGCTGCTACCCCCAGAACTGTCTTCTCTACCCCTACCGGTCTGGTCATCACTGTACCAACCTCAACTCCTATCAAACTGAAAGGAAAAGAAGTCCAAGTCGGTGATGAGCCTGTTACCGTAGAGGGTTCATATTTTGCTGCAATACCGTCTGTCTTTGAGATAGGGTCCAGCTTGAAAGTTGCACCCTTAACCCGGACTCAAAGAAGAAATAAGAACATAAAGATCGCCAGGATCAAGAAGACCAAGGCCGCTGAAGTTGCTTTTCTGGAAGAGATTCCAGAGGAAAAAGAACTGCCTGAAATTTCACCGCTATTGGGAGGGAGTAGGTTCCACCCTCTCTCTGCTGCATCCGATGAAGAAGATGCTCGAAGGATCGTCACAGCGTTACCCCGACCTATATACTACAGTGATTGTCAGAAGAAAAAGATCAAGACTACGCCGCTTACCCGTCTACGAGCAGTGGTAGAGAAATTAGCTAAGAAGGAAGGTTGCCCCGTGTCAGAAATTCTGAGAAGAATGGGACGAGTACCAGCTAGATCCCGCCTCGGACCACGAGTAGAACCTGTCACTGCTCCAGAGAGGCCAAGGAAGAAAGTGCGAGCTAGCGAGAGAAGTTCGCCTGTTGTTGTATCAGGTCACCATATTAGGGAGGACACCACCTACCGATGTACAACCGACAACCATATGGTCCTATGCCTTCTACTGCAAGAAGGATGGTGTGGCAACTTATTATTGCTGAACCAACACCAACAAAATGCTCTGGGAAGAAGGGTCTCGTCAGAGAGCCCGAATCTGAAGAAAGTGCTACTGCATTAAAGGAAACTCCTGAAAAAGAAGTTAAACAGTCGTCGCTTGACAACCGTGAGACCGTTTGGAAAAGACCACTTAAGGATGCTATAGAAAATCTAAGGACGAACATCCGACGGTTGGCAAGGGAAAGAAGATAAGGATTGGAAGATGAAGTGGATTCATAGAGTTTATGGATGAAGAATGTGCCGAGATTAACATGGTCGAGACCTGAGCGTCGTCAGCTCTGCAGGGAGCTCCATCAACTTCAGAAAGAGATGAACCAGAAGCGATGAGAGCGCGTCTTCAAGAAAAGGATGACATGATTTCTCAGATGACAAAGATGTTGGAGGAGATGGCGGTTGCCTTAGCCACTCTCTAGAGTCCCCAGAGATCATTCACATTGCTGATGGAGGAAAAGAAATCACATCCGTCAATGGAGATGAACAACCAAAGAAGGATTCAGCGCAGAGCATGATTCCCGAAAAGGATATTAAGAACATGGGGGAACAGCGGGTGCAAGAAGCCTTAGCCCAGTCTAAGAGTGGAGCATCTATTCAGACGGGTAGACCTTACCCAGAAGAATTTGATGTAGTTCAATACCCGAAAGGCTTCGTACTACCTCTGTTTAAGACTTTCGACGGTACGGGAAACCCCCAGCAGCATGTCGCACATTTTCGTGCTAGTTGCTGCAATGCCGGTGGGAGTGACGTCTTACTCTGTTGTCAGTTCGTTAGCAGTTTATCAGGGATTGCCTTTGATTGGTACGCAGAATTGTCGAACGGTTCATTCAAGACCTTTTCAGAATTGGAGAACCTCTTCGTTAAGCGGTTTGCCGGGGTTCGACACCACATCACTATTGGTGATCTAGTGGTGGAGCAACAGAAACTGAACGAAACTTTAGTAGATTACATACTTCAGTGGAGGAACTTAAGTATGAAGTGTGAACCACAGCTTCAGGAACAACATGCAGTCGGTATCCTACTGAAGAGTATCCGTGGCCCGATAACACTTCTCCTCAAAGGATTCACAATTAAGACTTTCGAGAAGTTACTTAGCAAGGCCGGGAGCTTGCAGAAGGAGGCAAAACAACTAAGTTTCATCGACAAGACTGATAAGCAGAAGCCCGTGAAAGCATTCGAGAAGAAATCCAGAATTGTCGTGGTAGTGGATAAAGGTAAATAGCCAGTGCAGAGACAGCCAGAGCGACCACAGCCAAGTTATCAACCACAGCAACGGACTTATCAGCAACCTCAACAAAGCTATCAGCAACCTCAACTGAGCTATCAGTCACGGCTGTTTAGCAGTTTGATGAAGACGCCCGACATTCAGCTACCAGAGCCCAGAAGGCCATAGGAAGTCGACAAGAAGGATCATCCAAATTACTGTCCCTACTATAGGATGCTCGGACATAAGATAGAAGACTGCTTCACCTTTAACAATTGGCTCGAGAATATCTCCAGAAAGGGAACATAATGATCCCGAAGGAATACATGAAGGAACCCCAAAAGGGAGGTTCTGTCAATGTTATTTCAACGGATTCTATTGTTCCGATAGACCCGTACACGACCAACGATGGACGGAGTACTGTCTGGACAAAGTCTTCGAAGAAAATTTTGGATCACATCCAGACCGCTTCGGTGTCTCTTCAACTCAAAGTTTGAAACTTGTCGAGCTGGCACTATCACTTGCGATTGAAGAACCGCCCCAGAAGGAGGAGAAGATCGTGAAAGAAGAGAAGACCGAGGCTCCAAAGCATAGATGATCACAGAAAAATTCATTAAGAAATTCATATCTATTTTTGATGAAATTGCACTTTAAAGAAATGTATTTTCTTTATTTTATTGCAGGAATGAAGATTTATAAGTGATGGAAGCAAAAAACATGAAATGGAGCGAATTTGGATCAAAAAGGAGGAAATTCATGCAAATATAACTACTTCGCTGACGACAAGATCTTGAAGAGAATTTCTGAAGAAATTATAACTACCTCGCTGACAGCGAGCCCGAGCCCGCTGACAGCGAGATCGCGCGGTTTGAAGACCTTCTAGAAGCCCCGCTGACGGCGAAGTCATTTCTCGCCGATGGCGAGCCAGTTCAAAATACAAATATATTGAATATGGACACTTTTTGAAGAGATGTTTAAGCACCCCTTGGACCTTTGCTTACCTCTATAAATAGAGGCCGAATTCTAGTGTCTTAGTGTGTGTCTTTTGAGTCTTAAAAAAGTTTCTCTAGAGTCTTTTATGTAAGTCTGAGTGTGTTTAGTGAGTTTCTTTAGTTTATTTGAGTGTTATTTAGAAGTTGTTGTTCTAGAAGGAAAAAAGTCAAAGGAACTTCAATGAGTCTGCTTGGGGAGGAAATTAAGATAAGTATCTTTGTTTATTGTTGTTAACTTTAAATGAAATCCATGCTTTGTTTTATTCCCATGCATTCTGAGAAGTTTTATCAGTCTTTCTCCTTGTTATTGAAAATTATGCGGATTGATGAAATTAAATAAAAGCACCTAATATATTAAAATAAATTGTGATAATTTTTACTTAAAACTTAATTTACTTTCAATACGGCGATTGAGTTGTTAAAATATGTTGAATTATCAACTATAGTAAAAATTACATCCAATATTCAGGGAAGTCAAAAGCCTTGGAAGGCGGGTCCAAATAAATAGGGAAATATTAATTATCGGACGCAGAATTGGACATTTTAGTGTGATAGACTAAAATATTCAATTCGGTCATCTTGTTTGAGAGTTGAAGTGTAGATGTTAGCCCTCGAGTGAGGGGAACGTGGGAGCTACGAAGTGGCGACCGAGTATCCTCCCGACGCTAGCTGCGGTTCGATAATCAAACATAGGATTAGTCGATGTTCTTTGCACTGGACCAAAGGGTAAAGAATAGGAATGCTCCTATTTGTCACAATACGGTTTAAAAATTCTATTTAAATTCATCATTCACTTAATTTTCTAAAAACAAGGAGAATGATACTTTTTACGAATTATTTAAATCAACTTATTTCAAGCATTAGTTTACTTTAGTTTGCGATAGTTACTTTTAATTACCGTTCTACTATATTAGTAAGTAATTCCTTTTAATTTAGGCGATAACAAATCTGTTAAAAGCTTCCCTATGGGATCGATAACCAGGACTCCACTAGAGCCCTGTATTACTTGATGTGATACGTATACTTGCGTAGAATCCACATTATACATTAAATCATAACTCTATATTTAAAGCGGGATCAAGTTTTTGGTGCCGTTGCTATAAATATAAATTGCATAAATATTAAAAGTGGGTCAATAGATTATGGGCTGCTTTTCCTAGGATGGTTGTTTCTGATTTGGGGGAGAAATCCCATGGGCTTCTAACTCTGTATGATTATTTGCTCACCCCGGCGAGATCTCATAATGATAAGAGTTTTGGTGTTGGCTACGTTTTGACTGTTTCTAATAATTACGTAACTAACGACAACTAATCTTATCCGGATCTCGATTTCGATACAAATAATGATTCTCAAATCATACTAAACCTTGATGACCACGAAGAAGGAGAAGACGTTCACAAGGATGGCTACGAAAGCTCAAGAAGTGATGAGTCCATTTGTGAATTCCGAGGGGCTCCAATTGCAATAGAATTAGAGCTATTAGACACCGAAGCAACTTCAGAAGAGCTAGTCATTCCGATTTAAGAGGAGACACCGGCAGATTCAGCACCAGATGCAGAAGAGATAACATAAGTCAATCTAAGAAGCAAAAAAGTTTTACCCTCGAGAATGGGTCCAAAGGATAAAGGAAAGCAGGTGGTTGCTCAGGAAGAGCCAACCCCAATAGAGGAATTGCCGATTCGGGAAGAAATTGAAGAACACAGTAATAAAGTGGATTATAACGTGCTAGCTGCATCTTAGGAAGCTACCGGCCAAACTAAGCATCTACGACGCTCCGATCTCGTCAAAGGAGATGAGGAAACTCGATCGAGGCCTTACTTGACCCAAAAATTTGCTTAGCTCAAATGGCCGGTAATTCCTTAGATGAGGTTTGCTCGTTAAATGAACAGCGAGGTGTTACCTTCACGGACAATGATCTGTTGGAACAGCTGATCACAATCGACCGTTGTACATTTCAGTCACTATCAGAAAATTTACGCTCTCTAGGGTGCTAGTTGATCCGAGAGCATCAATCAACATAATGAACCTTCGGACGTTAGCATATTTGGAAATTGATGCTCGCGACCTCGAAGCAGATAAAAAGTTATTAAGGGGCTTCAATCAGAAAGGAGAAAGAGCTCTTGGATCGATAACACTATTAATGAAAACTGACGATTTGACAAATACAACCACAAAATTCCACATAATTGATTCTGAGACATCATTCAACGCTCTACTGGGTCGGTCGTGGATCCATGAGAACTGGATGGTACCGTCGTCTCTGCACCAGTGCATAAAATATTATGAAGGAGGAGAACAGTGTATCAAAGGTGATTTGCAACCGTTCTCCGTGCATGAAATCGGAATTCACGAAGATGCAACTTACTACGCGCCTCCAAAAAAAACAATCTTCTCCAGAAATACCATACCAAATGAAGCAAAATAAATTTGAGATGATGAAGAACCTGAAATTTTAGTTCGACAGTTACTCACCACTCCCTTACGGTGAGATGGTGAAAGTTTCTTCAGAATTCACACTCGAGGTCGAGGCCGGGGACGAGGTCGAGGAAGAAACGGTTAAACAGTTGAACAGAAGAAACCGGTCATCGATGTTGATTGGGAGAACAGTTCTAAAGAAGAAGAAACCAAGAAAGAAGTAATGAAGATAAATCAAAAGAAACCCTAGTTCAAGATCTCTCTCGAAGATGAAAATAACGAAGAATACAAATCAATGTACGAGAAGATTAACCACTATGTACATACTATGACCCTGACCCCGATCTATCCTAATAAGGTCGAGGGTATGGTGGTCAAAGAAGTGCATGGTGGCGGTGCTAAGCCGATCAAGTTTTACCGTGGTGCTTCTTCTTCCAAAATTGAAAATGATGTACAATTTGAAGATGTTACTTCATCTGAATTAATGGAATTGCCTTTTGAGTGGTACTCTCCCTGTGTTCAGAATTTAATTCAACGTGGCGTCTTACCTAAACAGTGGTCAAAAGGTCAATCACAGCACTTTGAAAAATTATGGAATAATGCCAGTTGACCTCCCAATTCAAAGCATGGTCTTGGATTCGACATAGTAGGATCAGTTGATGATACGGGATTTTGCTTAGTTGTCACTTGCGAGCCTAATGAAGAGTACTTGGAAGCTTCAAATGATCTCGCAGATCTACTAGTCGGAGACGCTCCGCCAGAATTTGAAGAAGAAATTAAATCTACAATAGACGAGTTAATGGAAGTTAACTTAGGTACTAGCGAAGAGCCTAGGCCGACCTTTGTTAGCTCCTTACTCAATAAAGAAGATTCTAAAGAAATGATCAATCTATTAATGGAATTCAAGGACTGTTTTTCTTGGAGTTATGATGAAATGCCAGGATTAGCTTCAAAAGTCGTAGTTCAGAAGCTAGGAGTAGATCATACTGCATTTCCAGTCAGACAAGCTCCCAGAAGAATGCGTCTAGAGATTGAACAACAAGTAATAGCTAAAGTTAAGAAGCTAATAGACGCTAAATTTGTCCGTAAATAACAATATCCAACTTTGTTAGACAATGTGGTACCAGTCAGAAAGAAGAATGGTCAGATCAGAATCTGCGTGGATTTCAGAGATTTGAATAAAGCATGCCCGAAGGACGAGTTAACGCTACCAATTCCAGAATTAATGATCTACATCGCTTCGAGACACGAAGTCTTCTCTTTCATGGATGGATCATCAGGATACAATCAGATAAAGATGGCACCGGAAGATGAAAGGCTCGCGACCTTCAGAACGCCAATCGGAATATACTGCTACACAGTAATGCCCTTCGGATTGAAGAACGCAGGAGCAACTTACCAAAGAGCAATGATGAGGATTTTTTATGATCCCATTCATAAACAAGTCGAGTGCTACGTGGATGATGTGGTCATCAAAAGCAAATTGAAGGAAGATCACTTTTATGATTTGAGAATTATTTTTGAGCGATTAAGACGATTTAACCTTAAGATGAATCCCCTGAAATGCGCCTTAGGCATCACTTCTGGGAAGTTGTCCGACATCGCAAAATTGAAATTGATCTTGAAAAGATTAAAGCTATCTTAGAAATGCCGCCTCCCAAAACCTTAAAACACCTACGATCCTTTCAAGGGAAGTTAGCATATCTTTGACGCTTTATCTCGAATTTGTCTGGTAGGTGTCAGCCCTTCTCGGCATTGGTTAAAAAGGACGCTAAATTTGTTTGGGAAGAGAAATGCCAGCAGGCCTTCGAGGACATTAAGCAGTATTTAATGACACCTCCTGTCTTAGCAGCCCTAGTCTCGGGTAGACCATTGATACTTTATACCGCGGCTTTAGATGACTCCCTTGGAGCCTTGCTAGCCCAGGTCAATGACGAGGGGAAAGAAAATGCTCTCTACTACTTAAGTCGCCGTCTAATTCCGACGGAGGTAAAGTATCCCCCGATTGAGAAGCATTGTTTGGCCCTGATCTTCGCCGCTCAAAAGCTCAGGCATTACATGCTTTCTCATAAGGTCAACCTTATCTCGAGAGTTAATCCATTACAATACTTGATGACCCGACCGACGCTTTCCGACAGACTTGCCAGGTGGTCAATGATACTATTGCAATTCGATATAACTTTCATTCCTCTTCGTGCTGTAAAGGGACAATTCCTAGCAGACTTCCTAGCAGCACACCTTTTGCTGGCGAATCACCTCTCAACGACGACTTGTCAGACTAGCAGATAATGAGCTTAGAAGACCCCGATGATCAACATTAGGAACTGTACTTCGACGAAGCATCTTCAGCACAGAAGAACAAAGAATTGCAAACGATAATGCCAGGTAAGGCAGGAATCAGACTAATCTTTATAACACCGGAGTGGGGGATGTTAAGGTATTCCTACCATTTAACGGAACCGTGTACAAACAATGAAGCAGAATACGAAGCACTTATAACCGGACTGGAGTTAACCATTCAGATGGGGATAACAGACATCAACATCTACAAAGATTCTCAGTTGATCATTCAACAGGTCGCAGGACAGTACAAAATTCTGAAACCAAGAATCGAGCAATACTTTCAATATGCAATGAAATTGTTAAAGCAGATTCTGCATGTAACGATCTATAAAATTCCCAGAAGAGAAAATGCTCTTGCAGACGCGCTAGCCCGCCTTACAAAAGAATTTGCCTGCTTACAGAGCGAATCAGTTGAAATGTCGGTTCAGGTACGACGGGTCCTATCACAGCTCGATATGGATGCAATGCACAAATCAGAGAAAGAAGAAGAAACAGTTGCAACAGTGGCTGAAACTACAGAAGAATGGCGGCAACCATTAATAGACTACCTACAAACAGGAAACGCACCAGATGATAAATCATTAGCCCATCAGATCAAGAAAAGAACTCTGTCATACATATTAATAAATAATACCTTGTAGAGAAGGTCTTTCAATCATATGTAGCTAAGGTGCCTGAGCGAGTCCGAGGCTCGTGAAATTGTTAAAGAAGTGCATTCAGGACTTTGTGGCGCTCATCATTCGGGTCTGAAGATGAAAATAAAAATTAAGAGACTAGGGTACTGCTGACCCTCAATGATGACTGACTGCATAAAAGTTGCCAAGAGTTGTCACCAGTGCCAAGTGCATGGAGTGGTTCTACATCAACCTCCAAATGTGCGGCATCCGACAATCGCGTCGTGGCCATTTGAGTGTTGGGGCACAGATATCGTGGGTCCGATAGAACCGCCTTCTTCAAGGGGACATCGCTTTATCCTTGCAGCTACATATTACTTTTCCAAATGGGTAGAAGCAGTACCGCTTAGAGAAGTGAAAACACATCACGTGCTGCAATTCTTCAAGAATCAAGTCGTCTACCGTTTCGGGGTACCGAGCAGAATTATCTCAGTTAAAGGGTCCGCATTCAGAAGCACGAAGATCAACAGTTTTGTCAGAAGACACAGGATTGATTGGCGATATTCGACAATCTACTACCCAAGAGCAAACGGCTTGGTCAAAGCTTTTAATAAAACTCTCGTCTAAATTCTAAAGAAAACTTTGGACGACAACAAAAGAAATTAGCACAAGAAGTTATTAGAAGCCTTATGGGCCTACAAAACGACTTTCAGAACTCCTACTCAGTCTACACCTTACTCTAATGTACGAGTCCAAGGCAGCCTTGCCCTTGGAAGTTCAACTTCCATCTCTCAGAATTACAGTTGCAAACAAGATTACTACAGAAGAAAATGTCAAACTACGACTAGAAGAATTAGAAAGCTTGGAAGGAAAATAACTTTTAGCACAGCAGAATCTGGAATTGTATCAAGCCAAGATGATCCAGGCCCACGATAAACTGGTCTGCCCAAGGACATTCAAAGTCGGTGACTTGGTTCTAGTTCTCAAGAGACCTATTCTTGCACAC
The DNA here is from genome assembly GCA_022702705.1 of Papilionanthe hookeriana x Papilionanthe teres. Lineage (NCBI taxonomy): Eukaryota > Viridiplantae > Streptophyta > Magnoliopsida > Asparagales > Orchidaceae > Papilionanthe > Papilionanthe hookeriana x Papilionanthe teres. The sequence goes on from CM040423.1 coordinate 20,938,694, forward strand.
CACAAGATAGGAGGTAAATTTGAACCGACTTGGGAGGGGCCGTTCGTGGTCAAGACAGTCTACTCAGGAGGTTCCTACCAACTTGTGAATTGCCGCGGAGAACGATATATGCTTCCAATTAATGGACGATATTGAAGAAGTATTACGCAACCTGATGTTTCGAAGGATGAACTTTAAAAATGAAGTCTTATTCCTAGAAGCACGGGTAGAGTAATCACTTGTAACTGGGTCCGAACCCAAAACATAAAAATGGATGATAAAAAAGTCATTAACAAAAAAAATGTGTTAAAAGAATATATGTGGAATCATAATAATAAAATTTTGATCCTTTCTTTTAAGTCAAGCTCACTCCTGATCTTTCCTCATCTTTTCCTACTCTTATTAAAATTTGAAAGAAATGAATAAGAATTTTCCATTGATAATTGATCTTTCTTATTGTTCTTGTTCTTAGTACGACCCTGATCATTTCCTTGTTGTTTGCAGGGAAATGTCGAACTGGATGTTAGTTCTGAACTTTAAGAATGGCGTGAGTCTAGCACTAGACGAAAAGAGGATGAAGGATGGGGCCGTGATTGAGATCGACTCTGATTTCACACCGGTCGGCTACAGTACAAGGAAACTGATTGGACCACGATCGACCGGGAAGAGTTCAACAGCCAGACGGTAATGAAATTGGGTGGCCCGAGTCAGCAGTCTACCGGCAAGAAAAGGAAGGTAAACGCCGCTCAGATGACTGGAGCAGATAAGAAAGTTAAGTCCGTGATTGCTACAGCAGAGGGCAGGCTTGTCAGCATCATGCCCATAGAAGTTCAATAAGTAAGGAGAGCTACTCCCACTCCTACCCAATGAAGAAACAAGAACCGCTGCATTTGCAAGATGTTGAGCAAGCTAGCAGCAGATCAACATGAAGAGGCAATTGCTACCGTCAGTACAAATACTTTAAAGAAGTCGGTTCGTCAGGAACCAGAAAAGAGGAGATTAACTCCAAGAACAGTAGAAAATATGAAAGAAATTCCAAGCAAAATAGAAATAGAATCAGCATTACGACGCCAGACAGATGCACCAGTTTTGAAGAGTCTTGTTGCGAAAGTAACCCCGGAGGATGTCCAGACAGAAACTATCCCCGAGGAGTCAAGACATGCAGGAGAACGCGCTGGGGTTGAACCATACATCCCACAGTACATTACTAGACATCGCCAATTACAAATAATTCTGAAATACGAGCTGGAAATAATGCAGAAGGTCGAAAAGAAAACCTTCAAATATTTTGAAAGAATTCGAGGCAAGAGGATCAACATCTTAGAAGGCCTTCAGCTGCATACAAATGTGTTCTCAGACTATGAGTAGCAGCAAATTGTGGACTGCGTCATCGAACTTCAGAAGATAGGCCAAGCTGGCCTTTTGAGAGAAAAGACCTACTCATAACCTCGAAGATGGATGAAAGTAAAAGGAAGAGTTACAATCCAGTGCGGGTGTTGCTACAACTTCGCTGAGGACAGGAAGAGAAATCCACCAGGGATACTCCATCGTAGTGAGGTGGATCTGATGCCAAGAATTATCAAGAGAATGGTAAAAAGAATGGTGACATGGAGGGTATTGCCTGAAGATTGCATACCCAATAGCTGCATCATTAACATATACAAGGAGGGCGACTGCATACCGCCACAAATAGATCATCATGACTTCGTCAGACCTTTCTGCACAGTGTCTTTCATCAACCAATGTAACATCATGTTCGGATCTGACCTCCGGATAGCAGGCCCCGAAGAATTTCGAGGGCCGGTGGAGATACCTCTACCGGTAGGTTCCGTCTTGGTGCTAAAAGGAAATGGAGCGGACATAGCAAAACACTGTATTCCAGGTGTGTCTGTTGAGCGGATCTCCGTCACTTTCAGGAGGATGGACGACAACAAAATGCCTTTTCACTTTCAGCCAGATCCAGAGTTAGAGAGCCTTCGGCCCTACGAGCTGTGAGCTGCATGGGAGATATCACACCTCCAATTCACTTCCGGATGGCATTTCCTGCCAAGGATCGCTTGGAAGGTGATGTTATTGTCCATGTGTCTCACTATTCAGACATGGATTTCGATAGATGCTTTTGGAAGAAACTTGCAAGAATCTTACACAATCCGTTTTGGATTTATGTAGATTGTACGAGATACTGAATTTTCAAGGAAAATATCATCATGTTTTGGATCGAAGCTATATGATGTATTTTCAACAAATTGGAATGGAAACGACCATGTCGTGTTTTGCCTTCACCTCTTTTGTGCAAATTGACTGGGAAACACTATTAAGTTAAATTAACTTCGAACAAAGAACAAAAATAAAAGAAAATAAATACAGAACTCTTTTTAAGAATCCGAATGTCAAAACGAACTCCAACTTAACACGAACTCCAATAAAACAAAAATGAAATTGAATCACTAAAACAAACGAAACGAATCTAAATCTCGAATTGAATTATGATTCGAATCCGTCGATTTGAATCTTTCAACTGAAATCCATTTGAAGCTCCTTTGAATCCCCTTTTGAGTTGACTCTTCCCCACAGAAGACTTCAATTTCAGTTTCAAACTTCTAAACTTCTTTGTCATCTTAAAATCCTTTCGACTCTCCGTGATCTCTTTCCTCTTTTGAGAAGGAAGATTGAGTCTACTGACACAGAACCATGAAATTTTTGATTTGGTTCTGATGGCATGGATTCATATCCTTCGCCAAACATCCAAACTTTGATCAACTCTCTCGGGATATGAAACACTTTCATGTCTCATTCCAATCTTCCACTAAACTAAGATTTCCACAGAATCTTCAAAACCAATTCAAAAAACAAACTTTTAGGATTGGTACCTAACTTCCAGTCCCTATCCTTCTGAGGCTGGTATCTAACTTCCAGTTCTCATTTCGAGATCGACACTTAAATTTCGATTCTCTTCTCTGAATTTTCGCTAATCTCGCATTCTTTCCAAAAAACTTTTCCGCATTCTAATCCTCCGACTTGGGTATAAGACCGACAAGGCATCCTGATCTCGGTGTCCACTAATCTCACACCCTTTCCGAGAAACTTTTCCGCATTCTAATCCTCCGACTTGGGTATAAGATTGACAAGGCATCCTGATCTCTGTGTCCACTAATCTCGCACTCTTCCCGAGAAACTTTTCTGCATTCTAATCCTCCGACTTGGGTATAAGACCAACAAGGCATCCTGATCTCTGTGTCCACTAATCTCGCACTCTTCCTGAGAAACTTTTCTGCATTCTAATCCTCCGACTTGGGTATAAGACCAACAAGGCATCCTGATCTCGGTGTCCGCTAAATTCAAATTCTTCCGAGAAACTTTTCCGCACTCCTGAAATTTTGAGGTCGGTACCTAAGTTCCGACTCTCTTTCGAGACTGGTACCTAACTTCCAGTTCTCAACCCTTTTCGAGGTCAGTACCTAACTTCCGACTCTCTTCCGAGACTGGTTCCTAACTTCCAGTTCTCACTCCTTTTCGAGGTCGATACCTAACTTCCGACTCTCTTCCGAGATTGGTACCTAACTTCCAGTTCTCACCCTTTTTCGAGGTCGTACTTAACTTCCGACTCTCTTCCGAGACCGGTACCTAACTTCCAGTTCCCACCCTTTTTCGAGGTCGGTACTTAACTTCCTCACCCTTTTTCGAGGTCAGTACTTAACTTCTGACTCTCTTCCGAGACTGGTACCTAACTTCCAGTTCTCACTCTTTTTCGAGGTCGGTACCTAACTTCCGACTTTCTTCCGAGACTGGTACCTAACTTCCAGTTCTCACCCTTTTTCGAGGTCGGTACTTAACTTCCGACTCTCTTCCGAGACTGGTACCTAACTTCCAGTTCTCACTCTTTTCTCAATCGATACTTAATTTATGATTTTCTCCTCGAGGCTGGTACCTAAATTCCAGTTCTCTTTGTAATCCCGAGGTTGGAACCTAGGTTCCAATTCTCATCTTACATTCAAAATTTCTGTGAAATTCATCTTGAAGTCAATCTTAAATCAAATTTCAATCAAAACTCCAATTAAGTCAAAATCCAAACTCAAAATTGAAACTTGAAATAAAAATGAAGCAAATCTAAAATCCAATTTATCCAGCTCCAGATCTTGTGATTTGGAATCCACCTCTTCTTCCCTAGCGAGAGTTCTGGAATCTTCAGTCTGGGAGATTTACCTGATACTCCCCAGCGGAAATTTTCTACTCTTTATTCTAAGTTTGTTACTTAGACATCTGTGTTGGTTTTGATTGATCTCTTAGGTCAACGCCAATACGCGCGGTGTGCTCCTTTAGCACACCACACCTATTGGGGGTCCATTTGTTGACCTCATTTTTGGTGAGGTCTGATCTCTCTCTCCTTAGTGCTTAGGATCCAGCCATAGGTTTTCCCTTTGACTATCCTAGAGGACTAGAAATAGGACCCACCACTTAGAAATTCAAATACCTATTAACTCTTCTTGAGCCCCACAGATGATCATAAACCTCCAAGCCCCTTTGGAAGGTTGAAAGTCAAATGTGGAGGTTCAAGGATGAGTTCCTATAGGACTTTTTGACCTTGGGATTACCACAGGTGGTACGGGTCTTGGTGAGGGTAAGCTTACACACACCACACTCCTACACACATTCCAAATCATAAAACCACTCTTACCCAACTTGGCTTCCTGACTCATGTAGGAAATTCATATGGATGGACGTCAACCCCTAAGCCCCTGGCTAAAAGGGTTAGGAACAACATATTGAGTGCCTAAAATGAGTCATCTCATGGCTCTTGTGAGCTTAATATGATTTCATGGTTCAACCAAAATGGTTTCATTTTACTCACATTCAATCAATCTTCATTTTTCCCAAATTTTAATTTTTGACCCTCAGGACCCTAAATCTATCAAACCTAAGAACTGCCCTAGAAATTGCCCAAAAAAAATTCCCAAAATTGCATAAATTACCCAAAATATTTCAAAATAAATCCTAACATTCCCCACCACTCAAATTGATTAGCCATAACCAAATATACCAAACTTTTAAAAAAATACCCCAATACCCTCCAAATAACCTCCAAATACCCAAAATACCCTTTTTGGCTCAAAAATCCCAAAATTCTAAAAATTCTCAAAAAATTTCAGAGCATCCCAAATATTCCTAATTTCATTTTTTTCAACTGCCACATACCCCAATTTTGTCAATTTAACCCAATTTGATCAAAAAATTCCAAATTAGCCCTTAAGGCCCAAAATGACCAACAAACCCAATCCATCCCAAATTCAACCCAAATGTCACTCAATGTTCCCCAAATTTGTTTTGAAACCTTCCTAACATCCTTAAAAACCAAACTCTACATTAATTTTCCCCAAATTTGAACCCAAAATCCACTAAAGCCTAACTCAAAACAAAATTTCCCAAATTGACCTAAACCAATCATGAACCTAAACAAGCCCAAAACCCAAAATCAATACCCAACCAAAATTGAAATTTCTTTGTAACACTCCCATAAAAATTTTGCAACATTAATTTTACATCAAACCCAACATTTTCCCAACTTTAGCCCAAGTTAGCCCAATTTGACCCACTTTGGTCCTATTACTAAAAGACCCAAATTAAACCCAGTTCAACTCTAAATTACCCCATACTTGTTCCAAATCACTCATGGCACATTCCTAAACCAATTGCAATATTTATTTGGCTCAAAATTTTATCAAATTTTCATCAAAGTTTCATCCAAAAAGTTTGTTTTGAAACATAAAAGCCCACTTTCCTAAAACATTTAAAAGCCCATTTTCACTAAACTTAAAAAGAAAGCCCAAAATTGGCTCTAAAGCCCACATGGCATTTTCTTCTCATCATCCCTTTAATTTATTACATCCCCTAAGTCTTAAATCAATCATCAAATAACTCAAAATCAAGCCTCATGGCAAAATCACCCCTAAATGCCAAAATTTCTAAAACCTATTTCCATGAAACTAAACCAAGCCATTCCCAAACCAAATGGAGCCATTGAGCCTTGCTTAAGCCACATGAAGCCATTTAAGATCCTTTCCACCTCATCAAGCCATAAATGTCAAGGGGATGAAGCCTCTTTCTTAATCCCTCATTAAAGCCTTTAATCCTTTTTTGTGTCACACTCTAATCTAAGTTGGCCGCATCATTTTAGATGGAGATTTCACCACCCTTTCCTAGCTGACCCAACTGATTTCTCTCAGCCAAATAAGGTCATGGGAGGGTGCACCAATTTCTATGGCTTGACCATTTTAAGCCCAAAATACACTCTCCCCCCATACCATTTTAATCAACTCCTTTACACATGTCCAAAGCCAATTAAACTCACCAAACCCCATCCCTGACCTCACTGGTCAAGATGGTGACCCATGCCTTCCGGCCAGCCATCTGGGTCGTTGGAAAACACCACACCCGAGAGCTTCATGTGAGCCAAAAATTCAAATTCTCCTTTGCTGAGCTGTCCCATGACCAATGGTCACTGGAGCTTTTCTTCTCCTCCCCTGAGCAGCTGATCCCAGCCCCTAGCTTGCCCTGGTGGCCCTCCTGCCTTGGCTACTTAAACCCATCACCTCCACGGTCAAAAAGGTTGACTGAATTAAAGTCTCTTTAAACCTTCATCCAAGTGGCCTAAAGTCTTCTCCTAACATAGAGAAGAAGTTCCCCACTGTTACCCTGCACTCATACCCATTGATTGAGCTCAATTTGAGGGCTCAATTCTCGAGCCGAACGAGGACAACGACCCAACCTCCACAGAAATCAAATTAACTTCTTCCACACCTTCACCAGAGGTAGAGAGGAAGTTTCCCGCTGAAAGCCCCCTCACCAGGCCAACCATTCCTTCTATCGGCCAAGGTTTGAAATTGGGCTTGGACAAAGTCACACCTAGGTAATTCACCAGGACCAGAGGCTTCATCCCTAGACTCCTCCAGCTCTAACAAATGTGCCGAGCACATTCAATCGAGGCTTCACCTCTTGAACCAAGGTATGGAGACATCTTATTAACCTGAGCTTCCAGCGATTCGCCATTTACTTTGACTCGATTTCAATGCATGTTAGCCGTATGGATGTGTAGCTCTTGTCGAGATGAGCATGTAGGACGAAACCCCGTGCGATTTGGTTGAGAAATGAGTTAGATCTTAGGGCTAGAAGGTGAACGGTTCTCGTCTCACACCAGTTGGGACGATGAACGAATACCGTCAGATCGCGTGTGTAATAGATGGTGTAGATCAAGGCGGACGAGGAGATGGAGCGGAACAGCAGACCGCGTGGCATCCCAGTCAGATGGCAGCGTCGAATGAGAAAAGCACCGCGTGGGACTTCAGAGTTGTCGAGAATGAGTTGGCGTCGCGTGGATAAGTAGAAAAATAGGGGATTTTTCTATTTAATTAATTCAGTAAACTTTAAAAATTCATATATTTGCATAGAAAAATCATAAAAATAAAATAAAAATACTCTCTTGCTCAGTGAACAGATGAGAATAATGTGGAAAAAGAATTAAGTTAATTTGTTGAGTCTATGATTTTTATTGATTTAAATACTCTCTGTGATGTTTTAATTCTCTATTTGTATACATAATTCACTATGGCATGAGACCATAGGGCTTTTGTAGCATCTGTTCTTGGCAACATTCCCTGAATTTTCCAAGGCCAGAGGCCATCTCTATGATAAGTTATCTATTTTCCAAGTTTATATGTCTGTTTTGGTATTTTAATTCTAATAATTAGCATATTATTTAGAAAATTCTTGAAAAATTAGGGGAGGTATCTCAGGGCCAAACGACCCTAGGAAAATTATGGTTTGATTTAATTTCTTAAAAATAACATTAATTAGCCCAAACACTTAAAATTGAACTCTAATTAATTAGGAGTAACTACACATCAAAATCACTTGAAAACAATTTTCCATTATCATTTAGGATGCAGAGAACCTCACATAAAAATTTCAAGTCAATTGGAGTTAATTTAACCCATTAAATGAATTAATTAAGTGACATGGCTATTTAAAAATTAAAAAATTCATAAAACCCAAAATACATTTAAAAAATTCACCAAACTTGTTTTGTGGGCTCTCTAGTGTCAATGGAGTCTAAGAAAACTAAAATTGAATTTTTAAAAAAAATTTCATTTTTAACCCTATTTTTAATATTTTAATAATTAAAAAATTAAAAAAATCACAAAAATATTAAAAATCACAAAAATGTCATATTTTGTTCCCTAATCACTTAGGAACCAACCAAATATTTTTCCTAAGTCTCTAGGTTAAGATATTGAATTTTAAAAGTTTAATGTAATTTTTAATGTTAAAAAATGAATTTTCAAACCTTCCCACTAAAATAATTCTAATAAATCAAAGAAAAATCTGAAAAATATAAAATTTATTTCTCTGACTTTCTTGAGTCCAGAGGGACTGAAGAAAAATATAAAATCTATTTTCAACTTTAATTTTATTTTGTAATTAATTAATACCAAAAAAACAAAATAATTATAATAAATTAAATATAATTTAAAAAAATCATCAAAATTGGTCCAAGTGATCCTTTGGTCAGTAGGAACATCCCATAATTTTTCTAAGGACATAAAACTTATCTTGGTCATGTTGTTGACTTTTCATTAAAAACCCTTATTTTCCACAAAAATAACTATATAAATTAAATTAAAAATAGAAAAATCACATTTTCTCCTCTAATGTTTTAATTGACATGTGAGTGAAGTGACATAAAATTTTCAAGTTCATTTGAGCTCAATTTAGTGAGTTATGAAATGAGTATGCTTAAAAGGGCATAAATATAATTAAGGATTTTTAACCCTAATTAATACTTTAAGCCTAATCAAAGGAAGTGTAAAATATCTGATCTTAGTTTTCTCTTAAATGATTGAAATTTAGGGAATAAAGGGATAAAAACCCATTAATCAGTTTGAAAATATCAAAAATGAAATTCTAATTAATTAAGCCATTTAAATCTTATAAGAATAATTAAGATTTGGATTATTAAGATTAGGGATATGACATAAGAAGATATCAATTCTTTAATCTAAAATATCTAAATAGATTAATTCAATAATATTTATCTTTTAATTAACTATAGAGAAATAATGATCAAAATTAGTGATTAAAAAGGAGATAATTTTTAATTAAATTAAAGCTTAAAACATTAAATGATTTAATAATCAAAATAAAATAAGTTTAAAACATTAAAACCAATCTGAAATCACTTGGAAACAAACTTAAAATAAATTTGAAATATAAAAAAAGAAATAATTAATCTCAAAACAATTCATAATTAAAAATGTGAAAATCAAACCAATTAAAATTAACCTAAAATACTATGATTAATTTAAATCAAATTTGAATCATTAAAATTTAATGAAATTAAATAATCTAAACACCTCTTGCAATTTAAATAATTTGAAACATCAAAGATTAACCTAGAACAATTCATGATTAAAACATTATAAATTATAAATTAAATCAATTTAAGAAATTAAAATTAATTTAAAACATTATGATCATTTCAAATATAAAATTTAATTGATATACAACAATCTGAATACTATTCCAACTTAAAATGGTTTAAAACACTTAAAAAGATCAAATGAAACTTTATAATTAAATCAAAAACCCCTTTAAATCTCTAACTCAAATTCCCATTAAGAATGCTAAATTCTTTAATAAATCTGCCCCTGAAAGCTTTCACCTTTATAACTTTCAAATAGAGTGTCAAGTGAAATGTCACTTAACTCATTGGTCAATCAAATGTCCAAGTTCACTGAGCAAGAAACAAAACTTAACTAAATTCTTGGATGACCAAATCACTTGTACAACGAAATTCATTTGGGCTCGAAATATTCCCAGAAACATTGAAAAGATGTTTAGGACTCGTCCTAAGCACTTTCTTAATATGATGGGATGTTGTAAAAGAACAATTGAAACTTAATTGTTCTTTGGTGAAGAAAATCATCCTCAACAAAACACAAGAACTTAGACGTCATAGGAATTGACTAGCAATAGGATTAGGGTTTTGGTAGACAACTAGAACCTTCCCTTAGTTTTACCTAGGTACTTGTTGCAAATATTCAAATGTTCTGACATGTGTTTTAAGTGCAGCCTGGAATTACGAGAAGACCCTCCAGGTACGCTTTTATTTTATTGCAATTTACTTACTTGTACTGTACTTCACTCTTCTTTCTTGCAAACTTGCATGTTAAACAACAATGTCACCTTGCATGAAAACTGAAACCTTTAGGATAACCACAAAACTAAAACTCAAAACTAAATTAAAATTAACACAAGATAAAATTCACTGCCACAACATTCAAAAGATAAAAAAACTCAAAATTTAATCACAAACAGAACAACAAAACTACAACTACAACTAAATTAAAATGTCTCTTTGGATGATTTGGAATCCCTCGGATGATGTAACCCACGTGTTGCTAACGAGATTTCTCACGGTCTAAATGAAAGTGTGGAACTCATTCAGTTGAGTTTAGCAAATTCATTTGGACTAAATGAATCCGATGAAAATAACGGTGCCAGGATGACAGAACCGTGAGATCTTAATAGGTTCTGCTTAATCAACTTTAAGATTTTTTTAATTAAAACATTAAGACATCTGAGCCCTAAAACTTTTCTAAACCAAAATACTTCTTTCATCTCTTGATTGTCATCTTCTAAAACCAAACCTCTGCAACAACAAGGAGCTTGGAGCACAGTGGGCAACACGACCATCTTCAACGGCAAAACTTGTGTCTACTTCAGCAAAACCTTTCTTAGCATCAAATAACAAAGCCATAGGATTTTGAGGTATTTTGCCTAGTGCAACATAAATCCTCAGCTTTTTATTAGGCATTTGTAAAATTGTGTTATGCAAATTAAGTCTTAACCGGTCTTAGGACTCCGAGGTAATCGTTTGGTACGACATAAACCCTCACATCTTCGAGGCTATTTCTGTGATTATTTCATACGAATATAAGTCATAATTAAATAAAATTGGCAGGATTGAAACATTAAATAAACTCTCAAATTGAAGCCAAATAATAGGATAGTCGGGAAGTCACCGAAGTTCACTTCGGGTCCGTGACATCCCCTACTTCTCTTCCTTTAGACTCATAAAATAAACTGTTCCAAATTTGAACTATTCCCTATTGAAATTTCCAAAATCCAATCATTTGAAAACCATAAACTTTGAAATTCTTGAGAGCAAAACCACTGATCATTATCGAGAGTTTTCTTAAGTATTTTTGGATATTTAAGATGTAATTAACTATAAGGGCTTGCCCTTATAGGGAACTTTAAGAACCCAAGTAATATAAACCCTGCTTAATTCATTTATATTAAGCAGGGGAACTTGTCGGCTTATAAAATTGGTTTGTAGACCAAACAGCTGTCACAAATCTTCTAGTTTATTTAATCGAGCCACATCATCAAACAATGTGTCTATTCTTCGGGATAGATACACAGTTTGTGGTGTGGTGCTCGTTTATATAAACTATTTGGGATGTGAGATCGGTTTGATTTCATATCTTAAAATTTTCAGACTTAAAATTATTTTCAAAATCAAATACTACTTTCTAAATTATATATATTTAATTAAAATTAAAATTTAAAATTCGCCAACAATTTTTGTTTGGCGACCCCTTTTCAAAATACTACACAACCTATAAATATGCCGACAGAGCACTAAGGCCAGAGATAATGAGGC
>CM040423.1:20950891-20975301 GCA_022702705.1 Papilionanthe hookeriana x Papilionanthe teres
GGTACATCCTCTTGTAAATGTCCAGTAAAATCATCCATAACCAAAGCAAAAAGTATAGGCTTAAAGCCGATCCCTGATGCAAACCAACAGAAATAGGAAAATATTTTGTCAATCCTTCTTCAGTTCAAACACAAGTGATAGCTCTAGTATACATATCTTTAATGACTTGAATATAAGTCATATCGACACCTTTCTTCTCAAGGACCCTTCAAAAGATATATCTTGAAACCTTATCGTAAGCTTTTTTCCAAATCAATAAAAATCAAATGTCGATCCTCCTTATTATCTATGTACGTCTCCATCAAACCTCTCAATAAATGTATAGCTTCCATAGTAGACCTGCCCGACATAAATCCAAATTGATTATGAGAAATTTTTGTAATACATCTTAACCTATGTTCAATTACCTTCTTCCATAATTTCAAAGTACGACACATCAATTTAATTCCTCTATAATTTGCACACACTTGTGCATTCCCTTTATTCTTAAAAATGGGGTCCAAAATACTCTTCCTTCACTCCTCAGGCATTTAGTTTTTAAAATAATATTAAAAAGTTTAGTAAGCCATGAAACTCCCACATCTCCTAAATATTTCCACACCAATTGGGATATCATCGTAGTCCTGCGTACTTTCCACCCTTGGTTTTCTTTAAAGCCTCCTTAACTTCTTTTTAACAAATGCGACGGTAATAATGGAACGTTTTATTTTTATTAACGATATTAATATTACTAAGGTTGATCGTATTTTTAGAAACTTCATTAAAAAAATTGTCAAAATAATTCACCCAACTGTGTTGAATATCTTTTTCTAAGAAAGACGCTTTTTAATTTTCATCTTTAATACACTTTACTTGAGTTAAATTTTCAATTTTATTTTGTTTTTCTTTGGCTAGTTTATACATATATTTTTCACTCTTCTTAAGATCTAATCTATTATGTAAATCACTAAAAGTCGAATTTTTAGTGTCACGGATTTTCCTTTATACTATCTCATGGTCGTTTTATATTTTTCTCAATTTCTAAGCCTTTTACATTTAAACCAATTTTTATAACATAACTTCTTATATTTTATCTTTTCTTGCACATTATTATTTCACCACCAACTATTTTTATTTATAGAAACTTTTTCTTTTGATTCTCCAAGTGCATCTTGTCTTATTTTTAACAGTATTTGTTATTTTTTTCCACATAGCATTTGCTTCTGCATGAATATCCCAAATTTTTAAATCTTGAATTTTACTTATAAAAATAATTTTATTTGTGTCATTTAGGTACCCCATCTAATTCTACGATGATGAATTATAGTATTCTTTATTTTACAACTCTCCATCTTAAAATCTAGAACTAATAATCGATGTTGTGTACTTATATTCTCACTTGGAATGACTTTACAATCTTTACATTCTCGACGGTCTCTTCTCATAAGAAAATAATCAATTTGTGATTTTATTAGATCCATTCTTATAAGTAGTAAGACGCTCATCTCTTTTCTTGAATAAAATATTAATAATAATCAAGTCATACGCTAAAGCAAAATCTAATATGACTACCTTCTTCATTAATTGTTTCATAACAATAGCCACCATGAATATTTCTGAAATCTTATACCACTCCATCGACATGTCCATTTAAATCTAAATCTATTTACATCTCTAATTGAATAAAATAAATATATAAAATAAGCAAATCCTAAATACTTGCCTAGAAAATTCAGTCGTTTTATTTTCCACCACTGAACGTGTCTCCAAGAACTAGCTCTCACTATGTTTTTGATTTACGCTCAACTCTGCCTTCTGAGCGATCAAGCATCCAATTCCTCACTTATACTGTCAGATGCTTGCCCGAGAGAGGCTTTTGTCCTTCACTTGGTTTAGCGCTTCACACAATCTGTTCTAATCACATTGGAATTGACCTTGCACCACCTTCCTGCACACAAGGCACGCCTTCCCTTTCTTCTTCCTCACTTCCCCCTTTAGGCTTCAATCGCAGGCTTTGTCGTCCTCGTCGAACCCTAACACCTTGATTGATGTTTGCAACGCTTGCACGGGATCGAATTGACTCGCCTCTTTTTCCTTATCCTGGCAAGCTCTCCTCAACATTCACATTCATATTCACCTTGAGCTGCTTACACTTTAGTCGTTGTCAATTTGTTGTTCGGTCCCGTATATATTGTCGCGTTCATGTTGGAGTCGACCTAACTTTGATCTCGCCTTCTCTTCCTCTTGACGACGTCTCTGCTTGCTTCCTAGGATATCAAAATCATTCTGGTTCAAAATGAAAGTTTTGTTTCTTCTTATAAAGGTGAAATGTTTGTATCTATTGCCTCTTCCATTCGATATGCCTCCTCTGCTGTAACCATGACGTAAACATGAAATATATTAGGCGTTACAATCTTCCCACTTATAGAAATTTCGTTCTCAAAATTTGCAAATCTTCCTCAAGCCTCAAATTATTGCATGAAGGACATGAACTATGCATAAATTTTCTTTAAGAAGTCCAGATCTCATTCATTATGATGAGTAGTGGAAACAATAAATAGAGGTTTGTTATAAATAAGATAATTCAACTAAACTTTCGCCATGACCTAAAATGAGAGAGCAAAAATGATAACATCGCATCTAAAATAACATAACTAAAACGATACACAAGTACTGAAGCAACAACACATGATGAAGACATTTCTACAACATAAAATGAAACATAATACTTATTAGACTTTATTATCATCCACATGGAAATAGGTTTTTCAGGCTTACAACAAGTAAGGGCTTAAACTCAGGGTCAAACTGGCTATCTTGATTGGACTTGAGTAAGAGTTGAAGCTGTAAACTCTATCATTTTTTGCCCACTTGCAATTTATTGTCGAGGAACTCTACTTGGTTTCTGTTCTTTTGAGGTTTTCTAGCAAAGTGAGGGACAATATTTAACAATATGGCCAAGCTGATGACACCAGTACCATGCATTGGACCGAATCAAACTCACTCTTATGCTATCTTCCACATTTGTTTTCAAGTGAACTTGAGCAGGATCCTTGAGCTGAACTCGGGCTTCTTTCTAATGGATCTCTCAGATAGATCCAAATGCTCTCTTTTATCGATACTCTTTCTTTTGTGCATCTCCTTATGCTTCTAAGTAAGCTTATGATCAATCTCCACTCGTTAGCCTGCTCCACTAACACTGAATAATCATCAATCCTCGTAGCAGCATTGGATGCCTAATTGAATACTTCAATCCGAAAGGAATCTGTAGTACTTTTCTTCTGTAACACTTACCTTGATAGTGCAGTTAATTATGCTCCGTACTGCATAGCTGTCTCTTCTTGGACCAACTTGTTGAATGTCTTGCTTATGTCTCCGAGTAGATAGAGGTACAAACTACATTATGAAAAGCTACACAAACTCACCCCAACTTACCATCATGTTGGGTATGTCCCCTATTTTGTTCTGACGTTACCCTCAGCACCACATTTCAGCTTCTCCATCCAACACAAAAGTAGCTAATGATACTGTTCTTTCCTCAGGACACATCATACTATCTAATACCTTCTTGTTTTGCATCAACCAATTCTACGCTTCAATCAAATCTTCAGTTCCCTTAACAATAGTTGGCACAAATCTTGAAATATCTTTAAGTATTTATCCATAACAACTATCTCATTACCACTAAGTTGCGGTTTGGACCCCTGAATCAGTTTTGTCATCGCCTCCATTTGGTGGGTCAGGACATTAATTTTCACATTTATAGCAAGCAGTATAGCAGACAATGCTTCATTTTCTAACACACCCTTTTTATAATCTCGGGTGCATCCATTTGCGTGAACTTACATAATTGCTTAGAACAACAACAACAACAAAGCCTTTATCCCACTGAGTGGGGTCGGCTACATGAATCATTTTTATCCATTGCATCCTATTTAGTGTCATATTTTCATTTAATTCTAATAAATTAAGATCATATTTTATAAAATAAGCCCAAGTCTTCCTAGGTCTACCACTCTTAACATAAGTCTAATCTAAAATGTCTACTCTCCTAATTGGATCATCAGATGGTCGACGTTTAATCTGACCAAACTATCTAAGGCTACTCTCTCTATATTTGTCCGTCACTGGAGCTACACCAACCCAGTCACGGATATATTCCTTTCTCATTTTTGTCTATAAGTGTAAAGCTACTCGTCCACCTAATCATTCTCTTCTCGGCAACAATTAACTTAGTATTATGCTTCTCTTTTAAATGCCAACATTCAACACCATATAGCATAGCATGTCTCACCACCATCTTATAAAATTTTCCTTGCAGTCTAAGCGATACTTTTCTATCACACAATAGCCCGAAGTATTCCTCCACTTTAACCAACCAACTTGAATTCTACTATTAACATCCCCATCTATATCACCATCGTTTTGAACCATAGTCCCAAGATATCTAAATCGATCACACCTTTTAATAATTTGATCACCCAAAGTTACACATATGCTACTAGAGCTACTATTACTAAAATAACATTCCATATATTCAGTTTTAGTTCTACCCAAACGAATGCCTTTAGACTCTTATTCTTTTTGCAATTATTCGATTGGCTCTTTCATCAAGCTTATATTAATTAATTCTAAAATATCTCTAATATAACTTTTATCACGATCTGACCCAGAGCTTGGAAATAATTAAGGTGGTCGAACTGTGGAAATTATATTTTTATATATTCATTTTCTATAATTAACATTTAACAAATGAAAGAGTCGTTACGTAAAAAAAACTAAATTAAACAATTATAAAATACCATAGCTTAAATTGAATCGGAGCTTGGAATTACCCAAGTTGGTCGAATTATGGAACTTAAGTTTTTATATATTTATTTTCCATAATTAATATTTAACAAATGAAAGAGCCATTACAGAAAAAAATTAAATTAAAACAATTATAAATTTACCTTAGGTCAGGTTGCCCGCGTCTTCTATTTATATTATCTTCTATTGCTTATCTTTTAATGATATGATTAAACATTTAATATTAATTTAAAACAATAGTATGATAAAAATGGCAGTGAGTACACTTACTTCTAAACCACAATAATATTATAAAAATGAAACAATATGCATGCGAGTTAAATTTTTAATAATTTAATATAAAAATATTTGACAATTTATGAATATGATCGATCACAACATTTCATAACAATTGATGTGTTTTACTATATCAATAATATGCCTATATTATTTTTTAAATATACAATCGACACACGAGCATTATTCAAATTGTATCATTTAAGCCATTTTAATATCAATTTTCTTTTCCATTTACATGCATGAGTATATCAGTAGTCCCCCTCTAGTATCATAATGGTTGAACTCCATCATATCCAAACATGCCAATGCAATCAGTATATGCAATTATAACATTCATATTATTACTTCATTCAATTCAATATATTTTGTATACATTTACATAATGTGTGATAGTAGTATTTTTAAAATGTATAATCATCAAAATAATATGAACATCTGAAAGTGCATTTAAATCACAGTAAAATAGTGTAATCAAATTTAAATAACAATTAATGGATTCAATTAGAAGAAACAAAAGTTACTATAACTTAAAAGTAAGAGTACTCACTTAATATATTCTCCATCACTTATTCTTTATGCTGCAACTCCTTCAATTGAATAGCTATAATATAAGAAGTATTCATATTAAGACTTTTAATTATGATTAAATAATCTTTTATCTCTTTAATTTCACTATTTTAAACTATTTTAATTTAGGGAACCTTCATATAGTCTTTAATTTTTTCTTATGATTTTATTTCACTTAGACATGTTGATATCACACTCATAATTTATTTTATTATTATTATTATTATTATTATTATTATTTAATTAAAAAAAGCTCTAAATAAATATGTTATAGCTATAAGTTAAAATCTAGAATTTAAGCATGAAATATTTAATTATTAAATGCTTAATTAGTCATTTTATGGTTGGAACAACATTAAATTTTCTAATTTGATATATACTAATCAACTTAAACTTAACATACCAAATTATAGTTCAATACAACTTTAATTGAATAAAATAAGTATATAAGACAAAGAAATCCTAAACCCTTTTTAAAAAATTCAATCATTGTCTTTGTCACCACTGACCGCGTCTCCAACAACTAGCTCACACTGTGCTTGTTTCGTCGCTTCACACAATCTGTCCCAATCATGATCGACCTCAGGCTCACTTCCTGCACACAAGGCACACCTTCCCCTTGCTTTCTTCTTCCTCGCTTTCCTCCTTTAGCTTCAATCGCAAGGTTTTTCACCCTCATTCCTAACACTTCGATCGACACTTGTAACTCTTGCAAAGGCTTCGATTGACTTGCCTTCTTCTGGCGAGCCCTCTTCAACATTTACATTCACGTCGAGTCGCTTGCATCTTTTTTATTGTCTTCAAATTTGTCATTCACTCTGCAGGTATGCTTGTGCTCATGATTGGAGTTGATGTCTGTATGCTCGCTCTCATGATTGGAGTTGGCGTCAACCTCATCTCTCTCTCTCTCTTCCTCTCGACGATGTCTCTACTTTGGTTCCAAGGATTTCAAAATCATTCTTGTTCAAAATGAAAAAGTTAAATGTTCACATCCCTTGCCTCGCCCATTCAATACGACTTCTATGGAGACGGTAACAGGAAAATTACCAGGCGTTACAGCTGAGCATTCATTATTTGTAGATCTTGTTGACTCTACCTTGATATATTATAAAACGAGTCTATATTTTATAATTTTTTTATTGTTTCCTTAATGTGGATGATATGTATAGCTTGCATTATTGAATATGAATTTTCTTTATTAAAGATATTGAAGGCTTTGTGCAAAATGAATGGCGCACTAGTTTTGTGGATTATGCAAATAAAAAACCTTCCTTTCGTCAGTCTCGCATTAGTTTTTTACGGTAGTGGATGTTTTGTCAACTTTGAATGCAAGGGTATGATTGATCAAATTTTAAAAGGTGGGGTTATGACCATTCCTTATAGGTATAATAGCTTGCTGAAGAGTTTACATGCAACATGTTGATGGTTTGAATTTGCATTTGAAAGAGTTCAAAATTTCAAAATAGTTGCATGTCTTTTAAAAGGTTGGCACTATTTTAGGAGCGGGAGAAATTTGTGGTGGTCTTATTTTTAGTCTGTGCAGCATTTTTTGACTGTAATTTCAAGCCTTTGATACATTTGTTGGAGCAAGTGAGAACATGTTTGATTTTGAAGACTTGAACATAGTTTAGTAGGGATACACACTTTGTAAAGCATTTGCATGATATTCAAGGCATATTATTTATGCTGATGATTGCAACGTGAATTACATGCAAGACAGATAACTCTTTAGATTTTATTATTTGTGGGCAGTGGCGAAATTAGAATTTAAAGAGATGGGGGAATAAAAAGTTAACTAAAATAAACCAAACGTTAGAATTTTAGCTTTTAAGAATAAGAAGTATATTTCTTTTAACATTGTCATAATGAATACACATCTTAAATTGTTTTCAACACTTATTCATTATATTAAAATTATTATGCGTTGATTCATTATCGAAACTCATTGCAATATCATATGTTATTAATGAAATGATAAGAAAATGATATTCTATTTAATCGAGTAGTTTTATCTTAACAATCTTCATACAACAGAAAACACGGCTAATGCCGGGTTCCAAGACCCAAATGCGAAAAGTGTTCGGTTGGTTAGGTAGTCGATAGCCAATGTAAAACTTTGTCGAATAATCATGACATGAATCTTTTAAATCGTTTTGTAAATACTTGCCCGAGTATAGTGCTAAATAAGCAAGGGTTCCGACATTATGGACTGGTGCGGGCAAACAAGTTAGTTTGTGAAACTAATATTAGGATAGAATCTTGGAATATATGTACTCTTTCAGGTAAATTAATGGAATTAATAGATATTATTGTTCATAGAAAGATAAACATCTTATGCATTAAAGAAACTAAATGGTTTAGAGAAAACACTAAGGAGATTGATAGCTTGGGTTTTAAACTTTGATATTCAAGTAGAAGTCGCACTAGAAATGGTGGTGGTGTAATTATAGATAAGAGCTTGAAAGATAATGTTGTAAAAATTAATATAATTAAAGGTAAAATTATAGCCCTAAAGATTGTTGTTTATACTAAAATTTTTAATGTTATAAGTGCTTATGTTCCTCAAGTAAGTTTACATATAGGTTCAAAAGAAAAATCATGGATTGATTTAGAAGAATTAATACAAATAATAATTAATACGAATGATACCTCTTGAGGAGAGAATTTTTATTGGAGGAGATTTAAATGAACATGTTGAGAGAGTGGTAGAAGAATTTAAAAATATTCATGGTGGTTACGGTTTTGAATTTATTAATGAAGAAAATAGAATGATATTGGATTTACTTTAGCGTATGATTTTGTTATTACTAATATTTTATCTAAGAAAGGAGTTGAACATATTATTACTTATAAGAATGGATATGATAAAACATATTGATTTTTTTTTAAAATGAGATGAGATCGTCGAGAATATATAGATCGTAAGGTCATTCTAAGTGAATTTAAGTATCAACATTGATTATTAGTTCTAAATTTTAAGATGAGGAGTTGTAAAATAAATAATACAATTAAACATTATCATAAAATTAGATAAGTGCACCCTAAAGGCACAAATAAAAATATGTTTATGTGTAAAATTTAAGATTTTAAGATTTGAGATATTCATGAAGAAGCTAATTTGATGTCGAAAAAAGTAACAAACTCTATTAAAAAAACGACAAAAGATGTAATTGGAGAATCGAAAGGAAAAACTTTTATAAATAAAAATAGGTGGTTGAATAATCAGTTGCAAGAAAAGATAAAATACTACAAGTTGTTATAAAACTTAGTTTAAATGTGCAAGCATAGAAAATTGGGAAAATTATAAGGTGGCTCACAAGGAGTATAAGGGAACAATTTATGATGCTAAAAATTCTGTTTTTAGTGATTTTGACAAGAAATTAGATACTATTTGTTGAGAATCCTCCAAATAATTTATAATGTTACAGCAGAATGGGATCACAGGATTCAAGAAAACCGAAACAATAAATTTAAGCACAGAAGCAAGATCAAAACAACCAGAAAAGCACACGATAATTTTACGTTAAAATATCCAAGAACTGGAAAAAACTACAGAGCCACCATAAATTTATTATGAAAATCAGGTAATTTTGCATGGGACTCACAAGTTTCTTTGCCACTCACATGAAGAAACTTACAAGACGTTCCACAATCTTTTTTCTCCGATCTGACGTGAACAACACAAGCCGAGATCCCAGAATCCTCCTCTCCAACTTTTTTCTCCTTAACCAAGAACTTTGTGAAGAACACTCGAGTTCTAAAGACATGCCGCTCGAATTTTGGCTTAAAACCAAAAATTTTGCGTGCCAACTGCTCCAGCGCAAAAGCACGTGTCTCTCGAGAAGTAAAACTGCGCCCAACACAGTGGGGCGCTTGGGCACCCAAGAGAGGGGGGGGGGGATGCACCCTCTTCTCTGTCGTGCGCCAAAACATGGGCGCAAAACCGTCCATAAGCAATGCTCACATGGCGGGCGCTTGAGTGCCCAAGCCCGGCGCTTAGGCACCAGGTTCTCATTCTTCCCTGAGTGCTTTGCTCCACAGGACTAACAACCTCCTACTTGGACATAATAGCGCCCAACACTAGTCCTCTGTACCTCCACCTCCATCTGAATCACCTTCATACATACTGTGGTGTGGCTCACCTTCGTTCTCAACCTTCATGAAATCAAACTTAAGCTTAGCACGACTTTAGTTTCTCAACAGTCACCACCTTCATCAACATATCCGTATGATTCTGAGTATGTATGTCTTCTCCAGGAACAACTGCATCTTCAAGAAAAGAACAAATGAAATGATACCTCAGCTGAATGTGTTTCGTCTCGGCATGAAAAACAACGTTCTTAGCATGATGAATCGCACTTATACAGTCACTGTAGATTTCTTCAACGCCCTGCTCCTTGCCCAATTCTACCATGAATTTCTGTAGCCAAATCATCTCCTTGCAAGCATCAGTAATAGTAACATATTGAACATCCGTAGTAGAAAGTGCAGTGATCTTCTACAAACTGGAAACCCAACTCACTATTATGCTCCGTAGTATGATATTATGTCCCGTTGTACTTCTCATGTTTGTCCACATCTCTTGCGCATTTGAATCTATAAATCCTTATAGAACGATCCCTACATTTTCATAGCAAATTGTCTTGTTGTCTGTTCCCCTCATACACCTGTGAATCTACTTTAGCGCCGTCCATTGATGCGTGCCTGGACTACTCATGTACATGCTAACCACTCTCACTGCATATGTAAAGTCTGGCCTGATACAAATCATCGTGTACATCAAACATTCAACTGCTAAAGCATACAAAGTTTTCTCCATTACGTACTTACTCTGTTTCAGAGTTTGATGATTATTTTTTTAGATAGTTTGAAGTATCTACTTAAGAAAGTGCTAACTAGTTTTACCTCACTCATGTTGAATCTCTGTAGGATCTTTTCAACATAGTTTGCTCGAGACAACTTTAATGTTCCTGCACTTCTGTCCCTGTTGATTCTCATTTCGAGGATCTTCCTGGTTGGACTTAAATCCTTCATATCGAACTCACTTGATAATTGATTTTTCAAGTCTGATTTTCTCCATATCTGCCTCTGTAATCAGCATGTCATCTATATACAAAAGAAGCAAAATATAACAATTACCAAAGTGTTTGATGAAACAACTGTGGTTTGCGTGGCACTTTAAGTACCCATTGTCTGACATGAACTTGTCAAACTTCTTGTATCACTGTCTCAGGGCCTACTTCAAGCCATAGAGCCTTTTCTTTAATTTTAGGACTAAACCTTTTTTACCTGGAACCTTATAACCTTGTGGATGCACCATGTATTGCTCCTTTAGATTTTTATGTAAGAAAGCTGTTTTTACATCCATCTGCTCCAGACTCAACACAACTCTGACAATTGTCGTCTTCACCACTGGGGAGAAGATCTCTGTATAATCTACTCCTTCCCTCTGCTAGAAACTCTTCACAACAAGTCTTGTCTTATAGCATCTGCTACCATTTGACTCCTCTTTTAGCCTGTAGTCAAATCCCAAATTTGATTTAACCCAGAGATTGTATTTCTTCATCCATGACGAGCTCCCATTTCCTTTATTCTTTAACTTTAGTGATCTCAAATCAATCTGGTTCACCACTATTAGTTAGTAATAAATAGTGTAAAGAAGGAGAATACTTTGTATTAGTTGTTTCACTCTGTTGGATCTCTTGACTTCTGTAGCAGGCGTCTGAGAAACTTTTAGTGCTCTTTCTGGTTGAACACTTCTTTCTTTTCTATCCTTATGATCACCAATATCATCTATCTCCACATATCTAGATTCTTCAGAAGTAGTTGATGGACTGTTCTGAGTTTTGACCTTATCCTTGTACATCTCCATCTCGTTGAAAGTGATATCTCTGCTCCTGATAAATTTTTGATTCTGATAGTCTCAGAACTTATACCCAAACTCATCTAAGTTATGTCGAATAAAGGTGCATTTGACAGATTTTGAATCAAACATGCTTCTAGAGCTTGCATCAACATGCACATATGCAAAACACCCAATTACTCTTAAATGAGATAGACATACATTGTTCTCACTCCAAGCATTTTCGAGTAATCCTTTCTCCAAATGTACTGATGAACTACGATTAATTAGATAAACTACAATAACTGTTTTAACCCAAAATTGTTTCGGCAGGCCTGCATACAACCTCATGCTGCTAGCACGCTCCGTGATTGTTTTGTTCATGCGCTCAATTACACGATTCTGCTGCGGTGTCCTTAGAATAGTGAACTCATGCCTGACCCCCACTGTAGCACATAAATTCTTGAACTTTTGATTACAATACTCACCTCCATTGTATGATCCGAGACACTCAGCTTCGAGTCTGTCATACAATAGCTTTCCGTTTCTTAAAAGTCTTCAAATACATCAGTTTCTGCTTTAAGAAATAAACTCATACATTTCTCGTGTGATCATCAATGAATGTGACAAAATAGCGAAAACCTTCAATTGACTGAACTGCAGTAGGACCCCATACATCATTATGCACTAACTCCAATTTCTTTGACTTCACCATGCGACTCGTTCTTCAAGAAAGAAATATTCTTTTGCTTGTCATATATACATTCTTTACAGAAATTCAGATTAACCGATTTCAAACCCTGAAAATTATTTTTGAAAGTCGGGACTTCATATCTTTCTCACTAATATGGCCAAGTACGCGGTGTCGCGATACTAGCATACACACTGGTTCCAACCACATCAATGAAACTAGTCATTTCATTGATCATATAAAGGGTACCTTCAATGTTGTCTCGAGCCATCACTAGGCCCCCCTAGGCAACTTCCACGAATCACTTGTGAAAGTAGTCACAAGTCCTGACTTTGCCAGCTGGCTCACAGAGATAATATTTTTCTTGAAACATAGAACATGTCAGGCTTCATTATGTCTCCAAACTGTTCCATTCGACAAATCGATATCAACATCTCACCCTTTCCTACTATATACTGCATGACCTGTTATCTCCGAAATAAACATTCCCTGGATCGCTCTTAGTATAGTATTTAAATACCTTTTTATTAGGGCAAGCATGAAAAGAGAAACCCGAATCCACTATCTAGGATTTCGTGTTAATTAGGGATAACATCAGAGAGTTATTTTGAATTTCACCAGTCGAGACATTAATCGAGAAACTACTATCTTGTCCACCACCACCAGTTTTTTTTGTAGTTTTGCAGTCCTTCTTGAAACATTCTCCTTTTCCTGATTTGGGCTTTTCTTTCTTGGACTTGATTTGTCTCTACCTGTATTTCTACTTAGATTTCTTCCCCTGTTATCAGCATTCAACGCAGAACCAAAAGATTCACCATTCGCTGCTTTTCTGTCAACTTCCTCTTTTAGCATCGGACCCACAATGTCATCAAAGTTCAACTTTGAAGTTCCTGAAGAATAACTCACCCATTGTTACCTAACAATCCTAGTTGTCTGACAATGAAGATAATATCACCAGTGCTTTGACCTCGTCATCGAGTTTATTCCCACATAACACAATTGACTCGTTACTTATGTGGAGGTTATTGAGATGCTTCACCATGCATGTTCTACACACTGCTTCGTATTGAATAATTTCTTCATCAGAAAACCTTATTGGAAGCAGAAGGTTTTTAGTACATATTGGCCAGTACCGCCATGTGATCCACCGTAGTTTTCTCATTCATGATGTTCAACGTTACAGATGAAGAAAGTGATAACCTGATCAAACTCAGTCTTTGTTCGATCCAACACTTCAATTCCTCCATAGGCATAGACTCAGGTTTCCTTATTATTCTTCATAATGACAAGTACAATTTTTTCTGATACAACAAATCCTCCATTTGTATCTTCTAGAAAGCGAAGTTTGTCCCATTGAACATCTTTACCTAGAACCTTGCTTCTTCTGCCATTGCTTCCACTCGAATTGAACCCCGCTCTGATACTAGTTTCGTTGAGAATCCTCCAAACAATTCTCAATGTCGTAGCAAAATGAGATCACAGTATTCGAGAAATCTGGAATCATAAATTTAAGCACATAAGCAAAATCAAAACAACCAGAAAAATACACAAGAATTTTACGTGGATAAACCAGAGAACGTAAAAAAATCACAGAGCCATTCCACCACAAATTCACTATGAAAATCAGATAGTTTTACAAAGGACTCACAGAAGTTTCTTCTTCATACTTACACGAAGAAAATTACAGGATGCTTCACAATCTTTCTTCTCCGATCCAACGCGAACAACACATCGAAATCCCAGAAATCCTCCTCTTTAACTCTTCTCTCCTTCACTAAGAACTTGTTGAAGAACACCCAACGAAATCTAAAGGCACGCTGCTCGAAATTGGCTTAACCAAAAATTTTGCTTACCAACTGCTTCGAGCGCAAAAGCATCCAGACTATGCGCAAAAATGTCTGTCTCTCGTGAAACATAATCACGCTATCACAGTTGGGCGCTTGGGCGCCCAATCGGGGCGCAAAGGCGCTCCATTTTCTGTCGAGGGCTAAAACATCGACGTAGAAACGCCTTAGGGGGTGCCTTTGCAATGCCCAAGCCCGGCGCTTAGGCGCCAAGTTCTTGGTCTTCCCTGGGTTCTTTGGTTTCAGAAGACTAACACTAAATAGGGTGAAAATTATATGTATAAATTATTCAAGCAATGAGAAAAAAATAGTAAAGATTTAATTGTATTAAAAATAAAAATTAAAAAGTTTTTTTCTTAAATAAAAATATTCAATATAGGCGAGTGAGCTATTTTGATAAACTTTTCAATGAATTTTTTAAAAGTGTGATTGATCATAGTGATTTTACTATCATTAATAATAACAAAACGTTTTATTTTATCATCGCATTAGTAAAAAAAAATTACGGAGGCTTTAAAGAAAATAAAGGGTGAAAAATCAGTAGGGTCTGTCGATATCCCAATTGAAGCATGGAGATATTTAGGAGATTTAGGAGTTTCTTGACTTACTAGACTTTTCAATATTATTTTGAAAACTAGAAAGATGTCTGAGGAGTGGAGGAAGGGTATTTTAATTCTCATCTTTAAGAATAAAGGGGATGCACAAGAGTGCAAATTATAGAAGATTTAAGTTAATGTTTCATACTTTAATATTATGGGTGATGGTAATTGATTATATGACGTGATACAAAGATTTCTCATTATAAATTTTGATTTATGCTGGGCAGGTCCACTATGGAAGCTATGCCCAATAATTGAGAGGTTTGATGAAAAAGTACAAAGAGAGTAAGGAAGATCTACATATAAGTTTTATTGATTTAAAAAAAAAATTATGATATGGTTCCAAGAGAAATCCTTTGTAGAGTTTTAGTGAAGAAAAATGTTGATATGACATATATTCAAGTCATTAAAAGAAATGTCTACTTGAGCTGTTGCTTGTGTTCGAACTGAAGGAGGATTGATAGTATTTGCCCATTTCAGTTTGATTACATTTAGGATCAACTTTAAGCCAATATCCTTTTGTTTTAATTATGGATGCCCTTGACATTTATAAAAGGACGTACCTCTTATCTTTTTTTGTGGATAAGACTAAAGAAAGAGTTCAGGAAAAGTTTGAACTATGGAAGTCTACATTGGAATTTAAAAGCCTTCATTTGGGTAGATCTAAAACTGGATATATGGAATGTAATTTTAGTAGTAGTAGCAGCTCTAGTGGCGTAGTTGTAACTATGTGTGATCAAATCATTAAACCTCCGTTTGGGGCAGCGGCATTTTCTCTTTTGGAAATTGCGTTCTGGCCACGTCTGAGAGAACAGTCTTTTCATTTTTACGTTAACGTGGACCGCAGATTGAACCCCGCGGTCCACGTTTCATTTGGTTACCCTCTTTGTGTATCGCATGCCCTAACTCCTGCTCCCTCTCGCCTGTCTCTCTCGACCCTCTCTCTCTCGCGTGCTCTCCCACCCGCGTGCTTCAACGTTCTCCTCGTACTCTGCTGTTAGACACCCAAACTTCGCTAATCTGTAAGTAGATTTCATAACCGTCGATAGAATGGTTGGTATTGTGCGATATTACGCTCTCTGCCTTGCAAATTCTGTTTACGTTCTTACAGATTTGGTGATTGCTCATGACTCTGGTTTAGGGGGGTTGCAATACGTAAAATGTGACTTTTACATTTGAATTTTTAGAGCCACAGATTGTTCTAGTTTCTTGTGGTTTATGTGGTATCTATGGTTTCTCTAGTTTCTCTAATTTCTATGATTTCTTATGGGAATAAAACGAAAAGGTTGGAGCATTTTTGCTATGGTCTCATTCTTTATTGCCTGTGTGGGACATTCAAGATTTGTTACTTGAGTTTTCTTTGGTGATTTGTGGCTGCCATATGAATTCAGGCATGGTAAATTGTTAGTTATGGGTGCATGTGGATGAGGTTTATTGGATGATTTTTGGGAGTTAAGATTAATTAGATCAGGATAATTATGCAATGAATGTCTATTGAAGGAAGATATCATTATCTTTCATATCATCTTTTTTTGGTTTATAAGATTCATTCTCCTTGTCATAAAGTACTTATGGCATTTTATCTAAGTTGGTTTAAGATAAATTCATTTTACTCATCCATCTTTCAAGCCAGCTGGGGGATGCTTGGGTGAAAATGAGCTGGATTATGATACAAATGAAAAAACAATGGCTGCGCTAATGCTGTGTTTTTTAGGCATGCATTCTGATGAGATTTGGTGGATGGTTTTGGGAGTGTTTGTGGTCTTTTTTTGATGAGCTTTGTTGGATGGTTTTGAAAGGGTTTGTGGTGTTTTTTGGGGGTGCATTTTGATGAGGTTTGTTGGATGGTTTGTTGGAAGTGTGTGGTGTTTGTTGGGGTGCATTTCGATGAGGTTTGTTGGATGGTTTTGGGAGGGTTTGTGGTGTTTTTTGGGGGTGCATTTCGATGAGGTTTGCTGCATGGATTTGGGAGGGTTTGTCGTGTTTGTTAGGGGTGCATTTTGATGTAGTTTGCTGGACGGTTTGTTGGGGGTATGTGGTGTTTGTTGGGGGTGCATTTCGATGAGGTTTGGTGCTTGGGGGTGCATTTCGATGAGGTTTGGTGCTTGGGGGTGCATTTTAATGAGGTTTGTTCGATGGTTTGTTAGGGGTCTATGGTGTTTGTTGGGGGTGCATTTCGATGAGGTTTGCTGGATGTTTTGTTGGGGGTCTATGGTATTTGTTGAGGGTGCATTTCGATGAGGTTTGTTAGAAGGTTTTGGAAGGTTTGTGGTGTTTTTGGGGGTGCATTTTGATGAGCTCCAGGATAATCATAAGCTTAAAGGGCTGCACAATGTTTATATTTGTTTATTGTGTTAAAATGAGAAGGAATCTTTGCACCATGTATTTTTTAATTGTGCATGTTCTTGGGCGGCTGCTATCTCTCTTGTTTTAAAACTCATATGCGTTCGTGCAAGTATCAAAATTTGGATCATTGCCTTTTGGTTTGGAGAGGTAATTTTTTGCAAAGTGCTATCCACTATACTATTTGTTTGTTTATTTGGATTGAGAGGAATCAAAGGAAGCATTATGTGGTGTGGAGAAATGCTAAAGGAATCCTTACTATTGTCATATGCTTTATTTCTAGAGTGGTTGCTTATGCTTCCTCTCGCAAGCTTCTTTATGATATAGGATTGTTGGAATATATAAATATTTATGCAAACAGTTTATTGGTTGCAAGTTTATTAGTACTTTATAATTTTTGGGTCGACATAATTGATTTAGAGCATTATGGATGCAATTTATTAGTTGATGTTGGGTTATATTTGACTTGAAAGAAATATTTTGTTTTATCTTTTCTCTTTTATTTGTTAGCAACGCAATGAGTAAGAGTAAATAGGTAGAATCATCGGCCATGTGGGATAGGGAGGTCATTGTTATATTTGGAGACCTCGGTTTAAGAGAAATAGAGCTGAGAAATAGACCCACCACCTATTTTAACAAAAAAGGGTGACAAAATCTTATCACAAAGTTCAAGGAAATAACAGGAAGAGATTATGATATGATGAAATTTAAGAACACCTTGAATCAGCTAAAGAATGATCGAAAATTATGGAAAGAACTGAAAAGGGGATCCACAAGAATAGGCTGGGATCTGGTGAAACAGACAATAAGTGCTTTGGAGGCTTAGTGGACTGAGAAATTACAGTTAATAATCTATCCAATGAATACTTTTTTATCTCATCTATGTACTGCTAAGTTGCTTTAACTAACAGACTTGTCGTATGTTGCAGGCAGTTCCAGCCGCCAGAATATTCAAATTCAACGGCAATGACCCAGTTCTAGAGAAGTTGGACGGCATGTTCAGTGGGGTTGTTACAATGGGAACTCATGCGTTTGCCCCATGTGAGCATGGATTCCCAGGCATACCATAGAACTTGGAGGCCGAGCATTTAGGCAATTCAGGTGAAGGCCACAGCCTAACCTAGAAGGAGCTGGATTCCACATGCTGGTCAAGGCGGTCTAGGGTGGAGAAAAGGAAGAAAGAATGAGCTGCTTTCATCATAAGCTCAATAAAAGAAATGCTAGAATCATGTAAAATTCAGGCCGAGATTTCACAAGACACCTCCATAGGCAACTTTCTTCGAGTTTTTGACACATCCTGAAATTAAGTCGGATAAGTCATTCTATCTGAGCTCGTTGAAGTTGCTGGAAGATCCAACACACAGACAGATATTTATGCAGATGGACCCTTATTTGCGAGTCGACTATTTACGTTTTTTAATCGATAAATGATGTCGTAGAGATATTGTGCATTTGCTCTAGTTTTTTTCACATCTCTTCCATGATTGTTTATTTGCCTTTGGTTTTCTTTCCACATTTGTCTCATAGATGTCTACTTAGCTTTCTTGTCGGTATAGGCTATTTTCAGTACTTATATATTTTCTTTTTAACGTTGCCTGATTCGCACTAATAGGGTACTTCTTGACAATGCCTTGATAGGGTACTTCTTGACAATGGATCCACATCAACTAAGCTTTAGAAGAAAACCTACGGCAGTGATGATTTTGTTGTACGAATACTATAATTCCTACGTTGATCGAACTTTCTGCATGATTTTGAGTTATATTGGTGATAAATGGGTCGGCGAGCTACTTTAAGGACACATTACACGGTTCGGTAACATGTTCCATATGGCAAAAGTCATATTTCTCGATCTGCTCGACGAACTACAAAGACATCATGGACTGCATGACTCCTTAAGAACTACAGCAACAGAGATGTTGGTAATAACCATCTACATTTAGCACATAATGAATTAATTAGATGAGCAATAAAGTGATTTCGGCATTAATCAGAGACAATCAGCAACTATTTCTCTGTGGGCTTGAAAGCTCTTGTTAGTTTAGGAGCAAAGATAATTAAGCCAGTGATCCAATCTTCGAGTGGAAGCCGACAAAATATTATTAATGAGTCACGGTACATGTCTTTCTTTAAGGTAATTCTTTATATCACATGATATTCGTACGTCAAAATGAGTTACATGATACTTCTTTAACAAATCTGACAAAACTGCATTAGAGCAATTGACGGAACTCATGTGGATGCACGGATATCTGATACTCAGAAGGTCGCATACATTAGACGGTGTGGGTCTCCAACACGAAATGTGATGACCGTCTGTGACTTCAACATGTGCTTCACTTTTGTAATGGTTGGTTGGGAATGTAGTGCACACAACAGTCGTATTTTTTCTTTTGTGACGACTTGCGCATCCACCACTAGGTTTGTAAATATATCAACCACGATCAGTTTTTTTAGCTTGTTACCATTTACGGTATTTCGACAGGTAAATATTATTTGATTGATACTGGATATCCCTTACTGAGAGGGGTATCTGAAGTCATATCCAAAAAAGTACCAAATTTCTGTTTTCGAAAGATCTAGTGGTGTTGCTTGCGGCGGAAAGGGAATGTTGAACAAAAGACATTCATCATTACATTGCGTAATAGAAAAAACTTTTGGGGTATGGAAGAAAAATAGATCATGCTATGTGACATGCCGACTTAACCCATTTCCAAACCAAGTGCAGATTGTGGTGGCCACGATGGCGATCTACAACTACATTCGACGGCATATTCCAAATTGGATGTGGACTTCACTCTGACTGATGATGATAAAATGCAGGTCCCGCCTAAAGCACTTGAATTTCTTATAGGCTAGTCTATACCACAGACATAAGTGGAATCTCAGGAAGAGTTCACCCAAGACGGAGAAGGTGTCTCGGAAATGGCTGCATTGAAAGTGCAGATAACGGACGAGATTGTTCGATGTTGATTGAACGTTTATTATTTAGTTTGTAAACTCTATGTTTGTTTAATGCCAGTTGTAGCTTGGAATTTTTTTATTATACATTTTTTCAATCATTAGTCAATGTTTCTTTTCCATTTTCATTTTATTTTTTTGTTTGTTTTTATATTTTTGGCGTGTAAGGTCCATGATGAGACTTTCGACTTTTCATGTTCTTGATGGTCTGTTAGTGGTGGTTGTTTTCTGTTACATGTGAAATCCTAATGAAGACAACTTGGATCCTCTATTCTGTTCGGTGCATCGGTTTATGAGGACCTACTCGATCTTTTTTGATGATATACACATGTGGTACAAGACGTTGGTTTCCCCTTGGTGTTGTAGGTGAAATCTTAATGAAGGCAACCAAGATTCTCTCTTTTTTTTCGGTTCACCAGCGTATGAAGAGCTATTAGATGGCCTTTTTTTGGTGATATGGACATGTGACACAGGACGTTGGTTTCACGTGGGTTAAAGGCAACTAAGAACTTTTTTTTGCAAGGTCAACTGTCTTCATGTAGTGACAGACTCATTGGTTGGTGTGGTTAGTTCTCTGATACCTCACACCTATATTTTTTTGGCTAATTTTTTGTATTTTTTATTCGAGATTGTTTTAAGTAATTTACATTTTCTTGTACTTTTTTTTTTAGTTTAATTTTATGAGCTGCCTATTGTTTCCCTTGCATCTTTCATGGAACACGAGCTTCAGAATTTTAGAGTCCTCCCGACAGTACTGATGTCACTTCGGGCACACAATTATGAGTGACGGTTCTACAGTTGCCCACGGAGCGACCCGGAGAGTTGTGACTTCCTCCTGTGGGTGGACAGTCCGCCAAACCGACTGCTGATAGTATTCGGGTTTCAACGGTATCCTTGGATGAGTGTATCTCTTGACATACTCCGTCTCGAGTACAAAATTAATATTATCATAATTTTAATTGTAATTTTAATTTTTTTTCCTTTTTTATCAATTTTGATACTCATTGATAAGTGAGGACTGTTTCATCTTTTTTCTTTAATGTTTTGTATTAGTTTTCGTTTTACGATATTAAACGTATTGTCGAGCGATTGCATTACGAAACAGCATTCTTAACATGGCAAAATAGTTATTTTTCTACAAATAACTACGAATCGATTATTTTCGAAGCATTGCCTGAAACGAACTTGTTAGACTTATTTGGATTAGCTATTGATCGATAGTTTATCGGGAAAAGTTTGGATAATACACTGTACATCCAAAACATACCCTAAAAGGTGAGAAAATTTTAGATATCTCGTGTCTGTTGTTCAAAGTGATGGTGATATAGATGGGGATGTTTTTACTAGACTTCAATTTGGTTGGTTGTAGTGGAGGAATGCATCAGGCTTATTGTGTGATAGAAAAGTACCGTTAGACTTAAAAGAAAATTTATAAGATGGTGGTGAGACCTGCAATCCTCTATGGCGCAGAATGTTGTCCTTTAAACGAGAAGCATAAAGCAAAGTTATGTGTTGTTGACATGAGGATGCTTAGGTGGATGAGTGACTTGACACTTAGAGATAAATGCGAAATAAATATATCCGTGATAGGGTTGGTGTAGCTCCAGTGTTGGACAAGAAATGAGAGAGTCGTCTTAGATGGTTTGGTCACATTAAATGTCAACCATCTAATGATCCAATTAGGAGAGTAAATGTTTTAGATTTGACTTCTATTAAGAAAGACTTGTAGTTGTAATCTCCATACAATAACAACAACAACAACAAGCCTTTATCCACTAAGTGGAGTCGGCTACATGAATCGTTTATCTCCATTGTGTTCTATTGAGTGTCATTTTCATTTAATTCTAATCGATTAATATCATTTTTTTTACAAGTTGCCCTAATTTATTTAGGTCTATCTTTGTCTTTCTTAATATAAGTCAAATCTAAATTTTTTGCCCTCCTAACCAGATCATTAGAAGGTCGATGTTTAATTATTAAATAAAAATTTATGTTCAATTATTATTATTGAAGATATTTATACTAAAGTTGTTACTTGTGTTCGAACTGAAGGAGGGCTGACAAATTATTTCCCTATTTCTGTTGGATTACATTAGGGAGCGGCTTTAAGCCCATATCTTTTTGCTTTAGTTATGGATGGTCTTACTGGTCATTTACATGAGGATACCTTGGTTTATGTTTTTTGTTGATGATATCCTTCTCGTGGATAGGAAGAGAGAAAAGGACCAGGAAAAACTTGAATTG
The DNA here is from genome assembly GCA_022702705.1 of Papilionanthe hookeriana x Papilionanthe teres. Taxonomy (NCBI): domain Eukaryota; kingdom Viridiplantae; phylum Streptophyta; class Magnoliopsida; order Asparagales; family Orchidaceae; genus Papilionanthe; species Papilionanthe hookeriana x Papilionanthe teres. The sequence goes on from CM040423.1 coordinate 20,973,050, forward strand.
TGGAGGTCTACACTGGAGTTTACATGCGTTCATTTGAGTAGAACTAAAACTGAATACATGGAATGTAATTTTAGTAGTAGTAGCTCTAGTGACAGAAGGGTAACATTGGGTGATTAAATTATTAAAAGGTGTGAACGATTTAAATATCTCGGGTCTGATATTCAAAACGATGGTCATATAGATGGGGATGTTAATAGTAGAATTCAAATTGATTGGCTGAAGTGGAGGATGCTTCGGGCCTTTTGTGTGATAGAAAGTACCACTTAGACTGAAAGGAAAATTTTATAAGACGGTGGTGAGACCTGCAATGCTCTGTCAGGCTGGCATAATACTAAGTTAAGTGTTGCTGAGATGAGAATAATTTGGTGGATGAGTGGCTTTACACTTAGAGACAAAATGCGGAATGATTATATCCGTGATAGGGTTGGTGTAGCTCCTGTGGTGGACAAAATTAGAGAAAGTCGTCTTAGAAGGTTTGGTCACATTCAACGTCGATCATCTGAAGATCTGGTTAGGAGAGTAGATGTTTTAGAGTCGACTTATATTAAAAAAGGCAGAGGTAGACCTAGGAAGACTTAGGCTAATTGTATAAAAAAATGATCTTAATATATTAGAACTAAATGAGAATATGACTCTAAATAGGACACAATGGAGAAAAAAGATTCATGTAGCCGACCCCACATAGTGGGATTAAGGCTTTGTTGTTGTTGTTGTTGTTGTTGTTGTATTGTTATTGAAACTGATAGATTTATGATCAATCTAATCAAAGAATCATTAAGTGGATATATGATCGATTTCTTGTTTTAGCTAATATTTCATAAATAAGATAATATAGTGAGGTTCAAAAAATTTTGATTATGATAAGCTTCAATATAAGAATGTTCTTATTGAATTTAATTTTATTATGCTGTGAAATTTTTAGTATAAAATCTATTTTTAAGTTAACAAATATCAACAATTTTGAATGCCATTATCTTTCTGGAAGATCTAATGTATGATTAATAATCAATAATTCTATTATGAGTTCTTTAAACTCATTATTCATTTCTTGTAGTTTTATATCTATAATGATTATGAAAATATTAACTTTATAAACAAACTTTGCTACAACACTCTTTTTTTTTTACAATATATCCTCAATCATTAGAATAAGAAGCATTCATATATGGAATTTGTATTTTTTTTTTCACAAAATAATTTTACCTTCTAGAATAAAAAATATCATTCTATTTCTCTTGAATTTTTTTAAGTCTTTTTGTTCTTGATACTAAATGCATCTCATTAAAGATATCATGTGATGTAATTTTTTTATAATTTAAGAAAAATAAACCAAATTAAAAGCTCAATATATGTGAAGAATTACCAAAATGGAATTATTTTTTTTATGATGTACTAAACAAATAATTTAATACACAAAAAGGATAATATTTGATGAACAAAATTCGTAACCTATTCCATTCGCCTCGCATATTTTTTATAACATCATATCATTGACCGTGAATATCATGAATATCAAGATTGTGATAAGAGAGATCATCACAAGATTTTTCTTCCAATTTTACGCACTTATGTCTTCAAATGTTGAATGATATCAATAACGGAACCTTGTTTTGAATTAGAAATAAGAACGATATTTAATTAATGAATGGATCAATATAGATTTATAAGTCGGTTAGATTTGGGTGGGTAATCATATGAATTGACAAGTTATTCATGCATGACAATTATTATATGATAACTGACATTATATAATAATGTGTAAATTACATATAAATATATTCGAAGAAATGTAAAAAATTATAGATGGTAAGCCTTTCGGGACAGTTACAGTGCCACAAATGCTGGCAGGAGATGATTTAAATAGAAGTGCACAATCTAGAGCAAAAGAGGAAACTCGTTCCGTTGAGTTGCATGATATTATTAAATTGATATCTGAGGTGGTGGATAAGATGACTTTATTTGAAAGATCCTTTAGTTTTTCAATATATGAATTTGACACAAAAGTTGATTAGCATTTGAGAATATTCTAGACTTTCAAGTCACTTGCGTTAAAGCTGTCAGGGATATTTTTGTTGCTAAAGACTACCTATTTAAGATTCATAAGATTTTGAAAAGTATGATTTGCCCAGAGAATTTGAGAGTATTATTAACTACTTTTATGCAGAAAAGTGAAACCAAAATGTGATGGCAGGCTTATCAGTGGAAGAAATTTTTGCTGACGCCTCTCACATAGATCTACTGTTTGTTAGGTT